>JAEQBH010005635.1:0-237254 GCA_016808115.1 Tetrastigma voinierianum
CTTTCACGAGAAAAAGAACTTGTAAAGAGCCTCCACTATGAATGTTTGAACCCTAATCATAAAAGATAATTTTGAATATATACATCCTGAAAATTAGGCCCAAAAATGGAAATGTTCTGGGCTAGAGCATTGCATGGTCGCGATCATAAATGGCTTGCAGTTGCGACCTCATTGAGAAGTGAAATTCATAGTTCTTTGGCATAGGACATAGCGGTCGCATTCGAGGGGTCGCGACGCTGGCATGTTGGCTGGCAGTCTGCGGTCTCTGACCTCACCTAGTGTTAGTTGCATAGGTAGCCTTCCTCTTTTACTCTACTATCGTGACGTTAGTTCACCGAGACCCATGCTAAAATCACCTACTCAGCTTACTTCTTCTTCCCAATTGCCCCACTTTATATCCTTTCTTTAACTCTATCCCTTTAAAGAAGGTGATTTCATCTAACAGCTAAGGTGCTTAGTTGGCATCAAAATGTTGAATTATGCTACATTTTGCATTAAAACTCTTCATCCCTCGCAAAATCGAGCTTGGTATTTAGCGTCACATGTGGCGATGGTTTAAATACTCTTTGCAACTAAATATTCAAACCTCTGGCCCAAAATCATGCACCAGTGACCCACCTCAAGATTTTACCTTATATTCGCTGCTTTAAATTACTTACCGCCTAATGAATCAATCATAAGTTGAACAACCTAAACCCGTTTCTTAAGGGTGTGTTGTGTGCTGTCACCTCTCCTAGTCGATTGCAATTGAATGGAATTAGATGAGTATGAGTGGAATAGGATCTCTTACTCACTTGGTTGGTAATAGACTCCATAGGCTTGTTAGGCATATCACTCTCCACTAATGTAGGCAAGACACACAACTCTTAAGATCAAAATATAAGTTCATAAATACCATCTCATATTACCAGTAAAGTACGTTCTAGACAGGTCATTTATGCTTTTAGTTTACCCCGAACTACATATTTTCGTTTTCTTCTTTCATTTGTCATCATTTTTGCATATCTGTTGAATACGAATTCGCTCACCAACCCTCTTCTCCACACCTTTTGCTCCTAAATCACCCCACGACTGCCGGTTCTCGATATTTTCTGCATTTGTGCCATCGTGCCAAGTCTTTGTTTATTTTCTTATGAAGGTGTAGGTAGTGCATTAGCCGGTATCGCTTAAAAGCTTCCCCACTGCAAACTTTAGGTTCAATACTCTAAACTAGATTAGCATAAGGTCACAATTAAAACTAAAAACTGCCTCCCAAGTTTAAAGGAAGGCTCAAAGTTAAGCAGCTCCACTTGTTTTATTCTTTCTTTTCCTTCTTTTACTAGTTTTCCTTACTTTATCTAACCTCACCCGGTTTATTTCTTCTACGCCCTTCCTTCAAGCTTCCCCATTAAACTACATATCTTCCCAGGTTCAATGTAGACTAGCTTCTAAGGTGCCTAGACTTTTAGTTAGGCATTAACCAAGGTTCAGAGAGATAATTCTTTGGCTTTCAGTACCAAAGCTATTATCAGAAACAAATGTTTAGGTGGCTATGAGTTTCAAATATATCCAGGTTAATTAAAAGTTCAAACTTAATTCAAAATGCATTTCCTCATATTTCTCATTATTTATCATACTTTAAAGATTTACTTCTAGTAGTAAATTCAAACAAGATTCTAAGATTAAAGTGTCAATCAATAATCTCTTCCCACTATTCTTCAGCTAAGTAAATATTATTAATGAAATTTATATTATTTCTTTATAAAGTACTAAGGACTTGAGTTCAAAATCAAATAATTCACTAGTTTAAAAACATATACTTCACTCTTACATATATATTTTTATTCTACTAGAGGTTCAAATCAAATTTTCCTCACCAAAGTATGCCCTACTATTCAACTGAAACTAGCAAAATTTTAAAACTTAAAAACTTGAGTATTTTGGTTTCGAATGTTTGAGATTTAGAATTTATTCAAAAATTTATGTTTAAATACCTCTCTTAATGAATTCAATAATATCCATTAATGGGTTCTTAGATGGTTCATTCTAGCTAATCTAATATACATATCAGCCACTATAGCTTCTGGAAATCTGACTAAAAACTAAGCCATAAGCTAAGACTATCCATTCAAATAAATCTTACCAGACACTTTCATTAAACACCATTCAATCAAACTGCATAAAGAAAAGAAAAGGGTTCTAAGTGGCTGAAGCCACTTCAGGAAGAACTAGCCGATGAAAAAAATTCAATGTACACCATTTCCAATAGCAGGTGTCCATCAATGTAATCAATGGGACCCCTAAACCCATTTCTCTGAGTTGTGTAGATCGGCATCAGGTTTCTGGGTTAGTATGCGGTTTGGAATCTGAACTCTTGCGTAGCTCACTGGCGAAAGTACGGTGGAGGCGTGCGGAAGTGGAATTGTAGAGGTGGAGGTGGTGGTGGGCCTAAGTGTGAGGAACTGGCTCCATGTTGCATCAGCTAGGATTGATATTGATTGTAGACCTCCATCTGCTTCATTTGCATTTCTTTCCTTCCAGCTATTGTAGCTAACTGAGCCATAATGTTCATGTTCTCATTACGTAACAGTCTCGTACCCCTCCAATAGTCATTGAACTCATCTATCCATATCTCCCCCATAGATATTAATCTCTTTGTCAATTTTTTGATCTCTCTTTGTGTAGTTGATGGTACCTCATCACTCTCCTCTTCTTCACTTTGGTCCTTATCCTCTTGATTGTCTTCATACCTTTCTGCATTCTCCCGTTTCTTTTCATTTGCTTGGTTCTTTTCACATCTTCCATCTAGATCTAATGGCTTTGTATTTCTTGAAGGTCTACTTGGGGTTTATTGAATTTGCTAACTACTATATATATATATATATATATATATATATGCTATATATATATATATATATATATATATATATATCCACCGGATTCGGCAGTGCACACACATTGAGTTTAACTTGGAGTCTAGCAATAAGTCAAAATTAGATCCCACAGGAGTTTGGATGTCGACTCTTTGAACGATTTACTAATATTATTTAGAT
This sequence comes from Tetrastigma voinierianum, assembly GCA_016808115.1. NCBI lineage: Eukaryota > Viridiplantae > Streptophyta > Magnoliopsida > Vitales > Vitaceae > Tetrastigma > Tetrastigma voinierianum. Next base: position 3,033 of record JAEQBH010005635.1, read on the forward strand.
CTATCGACTTAAAAATTTATCTATGTAATTTACTAAAGACAGCACAAGGTGTGCTCTCTATTCATTCATCTCAGGTTTAGCTTTACGATCATTATTCGATCTTCAAAATACTTAAATTCTCTCAAGCCCTTCTTCAGTAGCGATTGATCGCCTGCCACTAATCTCGAAACCTTCGCACCCTAACTTCATCGCTGAGGTTATATTACATCACACTTTCTTCTCAAACTAACAGACTAGATTACGACAAACTCTTGTTACCATGTAAAATCACAGTATCTTTCTATAATTAAATTCTCAAATTATCTACTACTTCAGTATCCACCAAGTTTCTCATCAGTCAAAACTAACGGCGTACCCTATATTGATCGAAATGCAGTATGAGTTTCAAATAGATATAAGACGTTAAATAATTGCAAGAAATAAAACTAAATATATAAATTAATGCTAATTTATCAATCTGAGATTAGAGTTACATCAAAACCCTAGCCTAATGGTGGTTATACTTCAAAAAAAAATATCTGTTTCTTGGGTCATCTGATTCAACAAATAAAAAGCGGAAAAAAGGTAATGGATCAGGAACTCTGATGCGGTCCCGGGACCCAGCTGCTCCATTGTTCATAGGTTAGTGAGATCTTCCCCTTTTTTTCCATTCTTTAGTTTTCTTTATTCTTCAAATTGACTAAATAAATTTAAACGTCGACGGATGGATTAAGTCAGGAATAAATCTAAGCATTGATATTCTCAATATAATACTTGACATTGATCATGTTGTTAGAATTAAGTTCATTCATCATATCAAATTCATGACTTCTGTCCTCCACTTCTATTCTTGAAAAGTCCAATAAATAATGTTGGTTGTGGTAGTGCCACTGTTGAAGTGCTAGACTGGATGGTAGAGCTAAGGCATGGTTGTATCGCTGGGTGTTTAGGTACTCATCACACACAAACTCACTTCTTGTAAAATCCCTCAGCAAAAGCGGGTAAAACTCCAGCATGAAAATAACTCCTATAAAATTCAAATAAATACTAAATCGATCTTCAAAGGCCAAAATAAGACACTGACTTGACAATACTGGCTTTTAGCTCTGATTTAAATCCTTAAGGTTTTTAAGCTTTCAGGAACTTGGCAGCGAGGTTGTAAAAGCAAATCCAACCTCCCTAAATTCTCAATGACCTTTCCCGAGGAATCTAAGTGCGGTTGAATCATGATCTCGATATATGACAAGGTTTTAACACAACTGCTTCAACTACTCTTGAAAAATCACTAAAAAGACAAAACACACACAGCTTCTGTCGCTTCCTAAATAACTAATTCCTCTCGTTTACTTCAGTCCTCCCTCGTTGAGGATTCATGACAGCTCCCCAGATTCGTTAAAACCCACGACGGCTTCCAGTTTCCCTCACGAACTGCCCCGAACACTCAACGAGCCTAAAGGTCCTAGGTTGTAGGATGGATCCATCTTCTGTCCCATGTAGCGAGCGGGTGAAGTCAATGGCTTCCCGGCCGGTTAGCATAGAGAATTAAGCTTTTGAAAGGCCTCAGTTATGCAGGATTCCAATTGGTGTCCATTTATTCTATTCACAAACATCTTGTAACATTTTTTTTCTTTTTCTTTGCTTTTTGTTTTTCACTTTTTCTCTTGGGTTTTTAGTTTAAAACCATATCAATCCTCACGAAAAATTATTCTCTCATAAGCTGGTTTCAACTCCCCAAACTAATTCGAAAGGGCTTGTACGATATAAATAGGAGATCAAACGTGTGTGTGTGGAAGACTCCTTGAGAAATCGCTTTTTGAAACACAAGAGGAATGACTAAGCTAAGTCGCCAATCTTTCGAAGCCTACAATTCGGGTCTGGCTGCCCAAACTAAGATCCGCGCTAACTACGCCGCGCTTTATATTATAATGCCTCTTCGCGGCCACAGGCGCCAACGAGCTCCCACCGCTAGCTCCCTTCCATCATTCTCATATTTTGGCTTCAGCACTTAATCTTCAACGCCATCTAATCCATCTCATAAAAAACTCAAAAACAAAAAAAACAAAACTATAAACTACATTACACCTGACAAAGCTCCAGGGCTATCTTGGGCGAATATAAACGAGTCAAAACGCGAAATTGCCCCGAATATGATTATCACCAGCCAGCCGGCGCTACATAACACACCAAAATTCTGCTTCATCTACCACCCACCCCCCACTCCCCAATTAGAAATGAACTTTGTCCTCAATGGCATAAAGTAGAAAAAGGAGTGCGAAAAACTCCTGTGGTGATCTCGGATCTTTGCGGTGGTGGTGGCGGCATGTGATAAGTGAGCATTTGGGCGAGGCTAATGCGATGATCTCTTAGTTGCTTAGCCGCTGTGTTTTATTTTGTATAAGCTCTTCCATTTCTTAGCTCATCGAGACTTGATGCTCTTAGGTTTCATCCCAAAATGCATCGAACCTCATAGTGAGGTCTTGAACTTGGTCCTCGATGGGTTGAGAAGGACTGGAATCATCACTCTCGAGATATTGGGTAGTGGAGGTGGGGTTCGAGCTAAGCCATCACCGTCATCTCACACACTTCCTCTCCTCCAGGCCACCAGTTTAATCATTTCTATTCTTCTTAATTCGAGGGTTCATTCAGGAATCATACACCTCCTCAGGCCTTGGGCTCTGGATTATTTCCTATTACATAGTGGAATTTATTAAAGCCTCATTGATTTCTAACGGGACCCTAGCATTCTTACATAATCCATAAATGAGGAAGGGGTGTCCAAGGTTCATTTATGTCTTATTTGTGAGGATGGCGTCTCATGAGCGTCTTATCAATAGTCCTCACGAGCTAGTCCGCATTCAAACCAGCCTCACTTGGCTCTTCCACTTCCCCAGCTAATTCTTTGAGAATGAGGTTGAAGATCTAGTAAGTATTACCTACCTGAGTCTGACCAATCTTTGGCCTTAAATTTTACCACACTACCTCCTTCTTTCATAACTTCCCTCCCCACAGCCAGCTGGCTAAATCATCATACCAAAATTGGGTGAGGTTTCTTACCTTCCTGCAAGCCTCTCTTCATCATCAAGTTCTCAACTCATTGATAGATTTTGCATTGAAATCTGACACCCCTCTTTACCTTGACCTTTTTCAACACATTGGCTACTAGGTTGGTGTAAAATTGTTACTTCGTATTCTGTAGTCAAGCTACCGAGATTTAGAAAAGTGCCCTCCACCCTTTATTCGTGATGGTTTTGAGAAAGAAGTCCTCGGGGTGGTGGTATCCTTTTCCCTTAATGAATGACCTATTCTTCGAAATGGCCGAACTTCTCGGCCCTCCCACATTCACAAACCGCATGATCGTGTCATCGTGGTTTCTTAACTTTAAACTCTTCTTAGCTCAATTTTTACCTTTTTGATGACATGATATCTTATGAAGGTTTAAGGTTGAGGATAGGGACTTTGGGTTTCTGTCGGCTTTTCATCATCTCAGCTCTATGCCATCAAGCTTCACACCTTCAGTGCCAAACCAATGAGCCATTTCCACAGCTTAATTAATTAGACATTTGGTGGTCTTCATGTTTAGTTCTCTTCCAGCCTAAAGCTCTCTCTAGCATAAATACCCCTATCATCACCTTGCTAAATCAGCTAAAGAGGCTTTGTCAGTTCAGATATATATAATGCTAATCACCAAAAGCTCTAATTTAAATGCCCCAGTGGTGAAAGGAGACCTGTTAGTTTTTGAGGTCCATGATCAACACCAGCACTCAGGCACCAGAAATCAGACGAAACCACCCGAAGTAGTATAAGTCATTATAAAAGCAATTAGAAGAGATTGAGTTGCAAATGATAATGCTTGAAAATATGGCCCATTATTAGTCTTAAAATAAAGTACTATTGCCAAAATTCGCTGAGCTGTCAGCGACGCGTTGGCGAACATCCACGGCGTTCTAAAGACTGATCCCAAAAATTTTATCGAACGTCACGATCTTTGAAACCGCGTCGCGGCGTTTGAAAGGTTATAATTCGCGTCGTAACAATCCTTCGAGCTTCGCCCACCCTTTACGCCGTCTTCACAGCCGCCCCACTTCGCATTATTCGTCTTCCCGTCGCGATTAATAAAAACTTCAAACATGGTTTGAAGAGAATATTTTCTAAGTGTTAGAAAATTCCCTTTATGTAATGCCACACTTTTCCAGGCTTGTAATAAACTGAAATTTACCCTTATTCGTCGCATCCCAACCTTGGAGCCTCTGCGACAATAGTAAACGATTGGGTTATTATGTATATTTGTAGCTTTTGGTGCACTTCATCGATTTACTAATTAAAGTACATTCAAAGCTAAATATATGTTTTGGTGTCCATGTTCAAAGAAGGGCATAATTGGAATTATTAAAAAGACCAAAATTATCTGTTACTAAGTATAAGACCCATCTCTAAAATTATTTAAGAAAAATTATTAAGCTCAAAATTGAAATAAAAATATAAGGTTCCAAAAACAAAGTAAAAACCAGGAAAGTTTATAAGAGTGAGACACAGCATGTCTCTCTAGAAAATCTAGACAAAGGAAGGCAAGGCTTAAGGCTTGGAGTGGGTGATCGGTTAGATCAAAAAAAAAAAAAAAAAAGAAAGAAAGGAAGAAAAAGGAATAGGAAAGATAGAAGAAGAACTGCACGCCGCTTTTGGCTAGGTTTCTATCATTTTTGTTCCCATTCTAAAGCTTTGTTGTTTTCCAGTAGTATTGAAAGAAGAGAAGAAGAAGAAGGAAAAAAAAGGAGATAAAGATTTGGGTTGGCGAGGAAATTTGGAGTGCGGGACTCCACTTGGTCGATTCTTAGTTTATCTTCTTATTAAAATTCTTCTTCACGTTTCTCATTTTCAATTAGGGGTTTTAAGTACCAAAGAAATCTTTGGTTTTAAGGAAGTCTTATTTAAAATTTTCCCCAAAACCTAAGGGATTGTTGACGTAGCGGTCTAGAGTATGATTTAAAGAAAATTCAATTCAGAGAAAGAACACAGACCTAAACCCCCTTATTTCAAAAAAGCCCTAAAATCTCATCTGCTAGACCCCATATTTGATTCTAAAATTCATTCCCCCCAGGTTTTGTTTTTAAAATGGCAGTCATTCATTTTAAGACATATCTTGATTTTTGATTTACTTTTCCCTGCCATTGGATGATTCAATTGGAAAGACCCTTGAACCGTAGCCAAGTGATAGGACTCAGTGTCAAAAATTATGGAGTTAGACCACGGGAATTAAGTCTCACGGTTGGTTCTTAGTGTAAGGCAGGCGAACTTGAGTTGGCATTAAAATACCATAACTTGAGTTTGGATGATTCAACTGGGTGATTCTGAACTGAGTAAATAGATTCATGGAAGGCTGTGGCAGCCACGAGCGACCCCCTCACAAAGCCATTAATCAAATCATTTTATCAAATACATTTCATTGGCATCCTAACCTTTATTTCATGATCTTTGCGGGGCCGGTTTCAATTTGGGGGCAAGCCATAAGCATTTACAATTCAATAGGCCCGCAACATTTAAATACATTTATAATGAAGGTGTTCAAGCCTCTTCAAAATAGTTTACAAAATGGATGTTTCAGAGTTCAAATTGTTGTTACAAAATATCAATGTTCAAAAGAAATTGAGTGAATGAATATGTCGGAGCAAACTCCGTAAACTTTATGGATGACTCTGACTTCTCGAATTGGGTCTACTTTAATCAATTGCTCATCACTTTACTCACGCATTGATTAAAAACAATACGCTAAGCATTTTCATGCTTAGTGGTTCTATACAATTCTCTATTCCATTTCAGTTCAATACGAATCATGCATTTATCCAAATAATGCCTTTATACAATGTCTATGTGTAATGTAATAGATACTTATACAAGTACACTTTTCAAATCATTTTCTCTTTTCGGTTTGCGATTTCACATATGACTATAGAGTCAACATTCACAATGTATTAAGTCAGAACCCGGCCCTGTTTGTCATTCCCAGAGCAATGTGATTTCACATTCAATATTACAATCTCACATATGACTATAGAAGCCACATTCACGACAAATTCGCTTGGTGAATCTCGGGCCTGCTTTGTCATTCGCATAAATGGATTTCACATTCATTACAATCTCACATATGACTACAGAAGTCAAATATCTGGCGACATATTCACTTGGTGAATCTCGTCCTATTTGTCATTCAAGAGAACGCAGGATTTCACATTTAACAAATACGGTTACCTTCATGATGAATTCAATTGGTGAATCCCGTCATGTTGGTTGTTTAATAATGCATTTCAAATCAATTTACTCATATGCAGTAAATTCAATTATAATTCAAATACACGCGTACATGTAGAGACAAACATTTCAAATACTAATAATTCAAATCAATATATATATTTCACAAATAGAACTTGAAATGAGAATTGAGTCACAAAGAACAAAACATACAGAGAATAGAGAACAAACCAATTTATCGATTCTTTTTCTTCGATACTGTACTCTAGGTCGTTGTCGCCTTCACCGCACCTAGTCAAATACAAATTCCTCCACTTATGGGTTGCCATGAGGGTACGGTATGTTTTTCACTTAGTTTCATTCTTATTTGAACCCCCATTACGGCGCTCGGCTGCAGCTAACCCTCGTGGCCATTGCCTTCGTCAAGCTTCGCACAGGCAAACTCGCCGGGCAAAGGCCCGATTTTGCGTAGTTTTTCCTCCTTGCTCATTTTGGCGATTTTCTCCAAAATCACTCAAAATCAAAATGCATTATGGAAAACTCTCCCAAAGGCATTTTAATATCACCCTAAACCAAATCCATGAGCAAAACCAAGGACGTGACCAGGGTTTTCTAATCCAAATATCATTTAAAGAAATCTAGGGTTTGTGTACCTGAAATCACTTTGCACTTGAAGCCTTAGCTTCCTTTTTCCTTCCTCCTTGCAAGATCTTGCATAAAGATGGAGGGATTCACACTAATCTCCAACATTTCCCAAAACCCTATCTCTTCTCTCCCTCTTTGCTCTCAAAAACGTTTTTGCACTTGTGGGAGGTCTCTAAGACTAAATGTGGTCTAATACCACTTACTTTCTCTTAAGGCCATGTTTGCACTCTCTATTAATCCCATTTCATTTTGGCATTTTAACTCTTAATTTCACTTTCATTTTTCATTTAATTCACTTAGCATTTAAGCTAACATTCGAATTCCTAGTCCTCATTTTGCAAATTTCCAAATTTGCCATTTTTCACTTGGGTTTATTTTCGGGTTCAATCAATTTCTCATTTTAGCATATAATATTTAATCATATGGTCACATATTCATTTCACATTTATCATTTTCATAGTTTAACAATTTATCAATTTTCCAGGAAAAACCCAAGTTGGCTCAATTTATACCCAGAATATATAATAAAATTATTATAAAAATTCTAGGGTATTTTTGGGGCGTTACAGGAACAATGTGCATGAAGAAAGCATGTTGAGATTTTGAACTCATCAGACGTGAGAAAAATAAGTGAAGTCGGGACTGCTTGGAAATGATTTTCATGTCCTTTTCCATAGGATTTCGAGACTTCCAAATGTCTCTTTATATACTCCCCAAAGTATTAGTGGAGATGGTTTTGTATGAAAATAAGTTTGTATAACTTAGCCAAGTGAGGTAAAGAATTTTGACTAAAAGTTATATGGGATTTAATGCTAAATAATGTGGAATAAATGTAATGGAAATAATAAAGGGACATGAATTCTAGCTATGCAAGAAGATATCACATGTATAGTTGCTATATAAAGAAGCAAAATACATTCATATGATGACAAGATATGTGAGTACTCTTATGAAGATGAGAATAATGGATGGTCTTATACGCGATACATGATAACAATAGTTATTCATGATATGGGATATGTAATCGAAAACGCATTAAAACTGACGTCACATGCATCAGGTAGATGGATGGATGGACATGCCTATTAAGGATACAGCTTGCCGCATGTGATATAGTTAGCCCCTTTCGTTGCTGATGACATGGACCCTCGTTTGTCATACAAAGAAAAGCACGATAGAGATCACTGCCTCAGATAAATGATAAAGACTTTATACATACAGCGCTCTTTTCCTATATATATATATATATATATATATATATATATATATATATATATATATATATATATATATATATATATTTTGGAATATGTAGGCATGAAACATGTAAAAAGAGATAAAGCGATATTGATAAATGAAACATGTAAAAAGAGGTAAAGCGATATTGATAAATGAAACATGAACAATAAACATAGGAAGTAATTTGTAAAATATAATAGAATTATAAAATACCTGAATAGTCATTAATACCATGACTAAAATGATATGGAATTCGACAGATGTTAATGGTGAAGTTAGCATAGCAATACGAGATTAACATAATGAATTAAATTATTTAATCAGGTAAGTTAATGAATTATCAGAACTTACAAGTTTATATGGTTATATATATATATATATATATATCATAGCAAGTCGATATATTATAAATGTGATGAACATGGTTAGTGGTCATCCATGCATAGCAAGTTGCATGAGTATTATAATGTGATGAGCATAGTTAGTGGTCATCCATGCGGCTAGAGAACAAGACATTCCACATCAACATCAAGGGCCATCTTAGCGATAGGTGCTCACTAATATGTTGTGTATATAAACTTTTGATTTGCACAACAGAAAGTTTTGTAATAATATCTTAAGTGATATTTTGAATGCCTCAAATAGTGGGGTGATAGTATAGTTTAACTATTATATATTTAAATTATATGATTATATTTTAAGGAGTGTTTTTAGAAACAGCTGGTTAAATAAGATTTAAAGTCTGGAGTTTCGTGACACCCTTTCACCTGGCTGAGAGGTGCCGGGTTGGGGTGTCACGGTGAATCATTATCAAAGCCTAGGTTTAGGCGAGACTCTAGATAGAGTATAAGATAGAAATACATATGTAAAAGTAATGTGTTGGCCTGATGTGGATGTTTTTGTTTTACGAATAGGATGGATGTACTGCGTAATCCGATGAAGAAGTGGTGAGTGTTAACCCCGGGAGTCAAAAGGGTTATACGCTTTGGATCCTTTTGAATGTAAAAATAGAAAGCAATGCTCCTGACCGAACGATAGAAACGCTTCAGCGAGGATATCTTAAGGAGCATGGCTCGGGTATTAAGACGGGCCCGGTGCTTCTAAGGCTCCGATAGACATGGTAAGAAGACATGGAGCAGAGGAATTCCATGGGAAAAGCATGGACGAGTCTGATAAAGCCGAATACTGGTTGGAAAAGCTACAAAGAGTATTAGAGGAAGTTAGATGCCCTCCCGATTAAGGAAATATCATATGTGATCTCACCTGTGCGAGAGTAAGGCATATGACGGTGGAAATTAGTCTTCGAAAAGATCCAAGGATTCCCGGATCTATGCCTTGGGAGTTCTTTGTCCAAGAGTTCGAGGCAAAAGTACGTTATAGATGTATGGGAGACCAAGTGGAGCCGGTTCTTTGAAGCAAAGGAACCTATCGGTGGTGAACACAGAAGGAGTTAGGTCATCTCTGACAAAAATATGTGCAGAGTCGAGTCTCAGAGCATTTGATTGTGGAGTACTATCGGAGTTGAATGGACATATAAAAAGGGGTACTTAGCGCTTGTGACATCTCTTCAACGGTGGTTACCTCCGGTTAGTGCAAGTTTGTAATGAAAGTGAAGAGATTTGAGGTAAGCAGCAGAGAAAGATTCCAAAAGAAGAGGTTTTCCAAGGGAGCTTCTTCCTTCTCAGGGAAGAGAGTTAGAGAATCACAAGAAGAATCAATTTATAGCTCTAATACCAGAGGAAGAAGGCAAGGGCCTAGTATAGCACCTAGTACTGGTAGAGGTGCTTCAGCGGGACCAGGAAAAACTCCAGAGTGCCCTCATTGCCATCGACGACATTTGGGAGTTTGCAGATTGTTTACAAGGGTTGCACCGGATGTGGAAGCGGGCATTTTGTGGAGAATTGTCCCAGTCGGAGGACCAGCCAGGAATCCTCGAGGTAACAACGAGAGGGGAGGTCAGCGAGCTTTACCACGGATTGTTCGGATAAGAGGTGGGGAGTCGAGGAGGCCCGGGCCGACATAAAGGATGAGGAGGCCACGGTGTTAGGAGATGGTAGATCGTCTTATGATTTCCCGGCGCTGCTGAGCATATGCTATTAAGGCTCGTGGGGACAGGGAGGAGCACCCCGGAAGTTATTGCTATTTTCTCTTTATGTGGTATTGAAATGTGCATTTAATAGACCTTGGATCTACTCATATGTATGCATTGAGCATGTGTGATAAGGTGACGACCGGTGGAGCAACTATCATATGATATGCACGTAACAGTCCTTTTCGAGATAGTGTCAATGTGAATAAGATTATTTTTAAAATTGTCCTCTCGGTTATCGAGGAATAGAATTTTTAGGCGGGTTGTCAGTTAACTTTTGCCTTTAGAAATTTGATTTGATTCTAGGTATGGTGATTTGTCTAAGAATAAAGCTATACTAGATTGTGGAAAAGAATAAATGCGGTCATTGAGATGCTGACCGAGTCTAGGTGATAGTATAGGGCATTAGATCTGGCACGATGTCCAATGTGATCTCAGTATACGAGGCTTATGAGAGGATTATAAGGGGAAAGAATGTGATACATTTTTTGCCTTGATACTTGACTTCCCAGAGGAGATTGATAGATGTGGAAAAGATTCCAGTAGTAAGGGAATTTTTAGATGTATTCCCTGAAGAGTTACTTGGTATTCCACTTGAGAGGAAGGTGGACTTGTCCATAGAGATTGTACCAGGAACAACCTGATTTCTAGGGCATCTTATAGGATGGCTCCTTCTGAATTAAAAGAGTTGAGGCTGTAGTTAGAGGAGTTGTTGGATAAAGGGTTTATTAGACCCAATGTTTCTCCTTGGGGTGCACTTGTTTTATTTGTGAAGAAAAAAGATGGCACATTGCGAATGTGTATTGATTATAGACAAATCAATAAATTAACAATGAAGAACAAGTACCCAGTGCCTAGAATAGAAGATTTATTTGATGTCGGAGTTGAAGGAAGCGGTATCTTTTCAAGACCAGAATCTGATCACTGGGTACTACAGTTGGCGAGAGTAAAGATCTTTGAAAGCAGAGAGCCGACATTCGAGACCGATTTGGTCATTACGAGTTTTAGTAATGCCTTTTAGTTGATAAGATGCCAACATCGATTATGGATTTGATAAATAGGGTGTTTCGACCCTAGTTAGATAAGTTTGTGGTGGTGTTTATTGATGATATATTGGTGTATTCTAAGAATGAGGAAGAGCATGAATAGCATCTGAGGATAGTTTTGCAAGCTACGAGGAGAAGCAGGTTATATGCCCAGAGTTGAGTACATGTGATTTTTGGCTAAAGGAAGTTTTCTTCCTAGATTTGTGTCTGTTAAAAGGAATTATAGTTGATCCGGCTAAGATTGAAGCTATTATGGCGGAAGCCTGCCACGAAATGTGACAGTGAGTGAGGAGTTTTGTGGGGTTAGCCATATATTATAGAAGATTTGTGAACAACTTTTATGTCATAGCATCTCCACTCACTAAACTGCTAAAAAAAGATGTGAAGTTTGAGTGGAATGACAAGTGCCAAGCTAGCTTTGAGCAGTTAAAGCAATTATTGATTGAAGCTCCGATGTGTATGTGGAGCCTCGGGTAAAGGTATGCCACGTACATTGATGCTTCAAGGATAGGTCTGGGATGTGTGCTAATGCAAGATGGTAAAGTTGTGGCCTATGCATGTAGGCAGTTGAAGCCACATGAGCAGAATTATCCAACTCATGACCTAGAGTTGGCTGCGGTAGTGTTTGCTTTAAAAATATCGAGACACTACTTATATGGGGAAAAGTGTAGAGTTTACACATACCATAAGAGTCTCAAGTACCTGTTGACTAAAAAAGAGTTGAATTTGAGGCAAGCAGGAGGTGGTTGGATTATTCCCAAAGACTATATTTGCATAGTTAGATTACCATCGAGGAAAGCGATGTGGTGGCTAATGCCTTAGCGAGAAAAAGGCGATGTGACTTTGTCCGCTGACATTGGAGAATACTTGGTGATGGGCTTTGCAAGCTCAATTAAGAGCTCCAACACAGCTGCCAGGTAGATGATTATAGATGCTCAAAAGAATGATAAGAGTTGCGGGAAAGATTCAGCGATCCAAAGATGGAGTCAGAAGTGAGTTTTTGGTAAAAGGGGATGGGAGCTTGTATTTGAGGAATGGGTATATGTTTTGATTAATGAGTGAGTTGAAGAAAGAGTTTGTTACATGAAGCTCATAACTGGTGTTTACCATCCATCCACGGAGGCAATAAGATGTAGGATTTGAAGCAGAGAATTATTGGTGGAAAGGTATGAAAAAGAGATATAGCAGATTATGTGTGTCTAAGTGTTTGACGTGTCGGCAAGTCAAGTGAACAGGAGTGCCATCGGGCTGTTGAATCACATTATGGGATAATATAGCTATGGATTTCCTATCTAGCCTCCCACTTACGCTGAGGAAGCATGATTCTATTTGGGTGATAATTGATAGACTCATGAAGTCGACCCATTTTGTACCTTCTGGATGGACTATTCTATGGATCAACTAGCTGAGCTATATGTGGATGAGACTGTAAGATTGCATGGTGTGCCTTTGTCGATAATTGTCGAGAGAATAGAGATCCACGATTTACGTCAAAGATTCTAGAAGAGTTAGTCGGCATTGGGTACTCGTCTCGACTTGATGCAACTTTTCACACACCAAATAATTTGGACAATCGAAGAGATTAATTTAGATATTAGAAGATATCTTTGAGGGTTGTGTTCCTCAAATTTTCTCTGGAAGTTCGGACGTATATTCAATTGGAAGGCGGAATTTCAGTATAACAGCATCGACCCGGTATTGGTATGGCACCATATGGAGCGTTGTATGGTCGGAAATGTAGAACTTCTGTATGTTGGACATAGTTGAGTGAGTATAAACTGATTGGACCTGATATTGTGAAGGACACAGAAGAGAAAGTTCAGGTTATTCGGCAAAGGTTAAAGGTTGCTAGTGATCAACAAAAGTCATATGCCGATTTGAAGAGGAAAGATATTGAATATGAAGTTGGAGATAAGGTCTTCTTGAAAGCTACTTGAGAGCCATAAGCAACAATGTGAGTACAGTATCTGCACCTATTCAATTCAAGTATGAATTTCGAGGACGAAATTCTTTTAAGGGAGGGAAGAATTGTAACACCTCAGAATTAAGCCCTAGTAGTTTCTGCCGCTATTATTAAAGTTAATTCAAAGCTAAATATATGTTTTGGGTAGTTAAAATGATTAAAGAAGAAGGGCATAATTGGAATTATTAATAAAGACCAAGGGCCAATAAGGTAATTTAATTGTCAAGGACATATATGATTGTTTAGAAGAGTGTTAGTAAAGTTTGAGATAAAAATTGGAAGTTTGAAGGGCTTAAGAGTAAAGAGGGAGGACTAATAAGAGAGAGACACATGTCTCTCTAGAAAAATCTAGACAAAGGAAGAGGCTTAGGCTTGGTTAGGTTATCGGTTAGAGCAAAAAAAAAAAAAAAAAAAAAAAAAAAAAAAGAGAAAAGAGAGAAAGGAAGAAGAAGAGAGGGAGTCAAGAAGAACCAGACCTTTGGCTAGGGTTCTACCATTTTTGTTTCCCATTCTAAGCTTTGTTTTCAGCAAGTATTCAAGAAGAAGATGAGAAGAAGGAAAAAGAAGGAGATAAAGCTTGAGTTGTGCAGGAAATTTGGGTACAAGACTCCCTTAAAGATCAATTCTTGTGGTTTGTGTGTTGTTGGTAATTTTTATTTGGTTTGTGGTACTTTCAATTGAGGAGTTTTAGTATAAAGGAAATGTTTGGGGTTTAGGGGAGATGCTATCAAAAATTTCCTCAAAACCCTAAGTGAATTGGCCATAACTGGTCAAGTACTCTGATTTAGAAATTCAGTTGGAAACCTAAGACATGTGACCACATTTTCCAAGAAGAGCCTAATGTATTAATATGACTTAAGGACCCTTGAATTTGGGTCTAAAGACCGATTAAGTTACATTTTGAAAGCTGAAGCGATTAAGTTTGTTTAAGATTTGCATATCTTGAGTTTTGGTGCTCAAATTGAATGATTCTAATTTGAGAAGAACCATAGCACTATAGCTTCAAATGCATTAGAAGGAACTAATATCAAATTATGGAGTTAAGACCTAAAATCGGGCCTCACGATTGGTTACAAGAAATTAGCCAAATTGGGCAAGCTTGAACCCCGGATTGACATTAAAATGCCACCATAACTTGAGTTTGGATGATTCAACTAGAGTGATTCTAATTTATGAGTAAAATAGATTCATAGAGGAACAATGTTCATGAAGAAAGCATGTTGAGATTTTGAACCCATTGCACCTAGAAAATAAGTGAGAAGTTCGACCCTATTTTGTGAAATGATTTTCATGTCCTTTCCTATAGGATTTTAAGACATCCAAATGTCTCTTATATACTCCCAAAGTATTAGTGGAGATGGTTTTGTATGAAAATAAGTCTGTATAACTTAGCTAAGTGAGATAAATAATTTAACTAAAAGTTATATGATTTAATGCTAAATAATAGGGAATAAATAGAATGGAATAATAAAGAATATGAATTATAGCCATGTGAAGAAAATATAATACATGTATAGTTGCTATATAAAGAAGCATAGAATACATTCATATGATGACAAGAGATATGTGAAAGTACTCTTTACGAAGATGAGAAAAATGGATAGTGAATATCACCGTATGCGTACGTGATAGCAAATAGTTATTCATGTATATGGGATATATGCGCACGTAATAAAGCCCGATTACTGCTTATGATTAGGTAAATGGATAGATGGGCATGCTATAGCATATAGATTATAAGTAAGCTTTTATTTGGGTTGATGATATGAATGTTTGGGTCATACGATAAAGCATGAATGAATCAGCATACGTATAGTTGAGTAAGTACCCTCGAATTTATACAGTTCTTTAACATCCATTTTTTTGGAATATGCAGACATGAAATATGTAAAAAGAGATAAAGCGATATTGATAAATGAAACATGTAAAAAGAGATAAAGCAAAATTGAAAAATGAAACATGAATCATAAACATAGGAAGTAATTTGTAAACTATAAAATAAATATAAAATACTTTGAATAATCCTTTGTTAATGGCACTATGACTAAAATGATATGGAATTCGATAGATAAAAGCAGGAAGTTGGCACGCTGCAGAGATTAACATAATGAATTAAATTATTTAATTGTGGTAAGTTCATGAATTAATATAACCTGATTTATATGGTTATTTATATATATATATATATATATATATATATATATGCATAGCAAGTGCATAAGTATTATAAAATGTGATGGGCATGGTTAGTGGTCATCCAAAAATAACATTAAGAAGAATCCTCACTAAACTTTATGCTTATACAGTGTTATCCCAGTGTGGAGTCTTGGGGAGCGGCTAGAGAATAGGACATTCCACATCAACATAAAGGGTCATCTCAGCGATAGGTGCTCATACATGATGTTTCTATTTAACGATGTTACTCTGAGAAGCTGTCTGTTGTATATAAACTTTTAGGTACAATGAAAGGATTTGTAAATAATATGTAAGTGATATTTTGAGCAGCCTCGAATAGTGGTATGATAGTATGGTTTTTTTAATATATATTAAATTATATGATTATATTTTAAGGAGTGTTTTAGAACTCCTTAGTTAATTAGGTTTAAAGTCTACAGTTTCATGACACCTTTCCTAACACTAGAGGTGTTAGGTTGGGGTGTCACATGAACTCTGAGATTGAGTTAAAGAAAGAAAACTATCAAAAGGCTTGGGTTGCCTCCCAAGTAGCGCTAAGTTTAACATTGCTAGCTCGACTGCCTTGAGTCTCAATGGCCATAAACCATCCAATGAATCTCACTCTTCTACTCTTTCACTTGGGGCGCGTTCATTAACAAAACAGCTTTCTCAATATTGATGTCACCACCACAATATCGCTTTAATCTCTGCCCATTTACCTTAAAAGTTCATTTTTCTTGGTGCATGATTTCAATAGCTCCATAAAGTAAAACTTGGGTTATTTCGAAAGGACTTGACCATCTTGATTTTAGCTTTCCTAGGAACAGCCTTAATCTAGAGTTGAATAGTAGCACCTTTTGTCCCGGCTCGAATTCTTTCTTAACTATATGCTTGTCGTGCCACACCTTAGTTCGTTCCTTGTAAATTTTGGCATTCTCGAATGCATTAGTTCTCAGTTTGTCTAATTAACTGATTTGGAGGAGTCGGTTACTCCTAGATGCTTTCATATCCATATTAAGCTTTCTTGTTGCCCAATAGGCTTTGTGTTCGAGCTCCACTGGTAGGTGATAGGCCTTTCCAAAAACTAACCTATAGGGGACATCCTTATTAGCATTTTGAATGCGGTTCGGTATGCCCATAGTGCGTCGTCAATCTTCTTTGCCCAATCCTTCCTCGACCTAGTCACCGTTTTCTCAAGAATAGTTTTTATCTCTTTGTTAGAGACTTCCGCTTGCCCATTGGTCTGAGGGTGATAAGCTAATGCAGTTTTATGATGCACTCCATACTTGCGCAGAAGCTTTTCAACAAGTCTATTGTAGAAGTGAGAACATAAATCACTTATCAATGCCCTAGGTGTTCCCGAATCAACTAAAGATATTTTGCGAATAAAAGTGATAACCACTTTGCATCATTAGTATAAGTGGGGTTGGCCTCACCCACTTAGATTCATAGTCGTACTTGATAGAATATATTTATTGTTGTATGAGAAAAGGGAAGGGACCTATAAAATCCTATCCCCCGCACATCAAATAAGTCGAGCCTCGAGAATGCCTTTCAATGGACCCTCATCTTTTCTTGAAATATTGCCCATGTTGGCATGCCTGACGAAATAAGATACATGGGCATCCTTGAATAAAGTAGGCCAATAAAATGCGATTGAAGCACTTTAGCGGTATTTTATTCCATGAGAAATATATACACACTCTAAAGAATGGAAATGAATGGTATGTTCTCCATTGCTTATCGGTATGCACCTTTAATCACCTTATCGACATAGTGTTTATAAAGCGACTTTTCTGATAATAATGATTTAAGTTTGCGAATAACTTCTTTTGTTCATATGTGAACTCAGGGGGGATTACCTTTGCTATTAGGTAATTTACATAGTGATTAGTGCCCAAATAATGCTACTTTGAGCCCTGTTTATTGCAGGTTTTGAGCACTTTTTGTGTACTAATCAACCTAATTAACCCGATTGGAACATTAAGGTCCTTGCTATGCTACTGATCGCTTTTTGTGGAAATTTTTGTAGTTTTTGCAAGCTAATCATGCCAAAGTTTTTGAGTTAGCTCGATCATAACAAATCCAAGCAAATACCAAGTTGAACTCGGAGCTACAAGTTAGAAGCCAAAAGGAAAGTAGAGTAGAAAGTAGACACTACAAATTCGCAACCTGCAAAATTTCGCATCCTACGAAATTTTCACAGGTTGAGAAATTCACAATTTTGCTTTCTCAACTGGCACCAAATTTTTGACCCGACTGGTTGACCTCTTTATGTGATTTTCTGAAATACCCTTCATGCATAATTGAATTATTTGAGATATTTTTAATAATTTTAGCTACTTTGGGAGCAACATATAAGCTCCAGATAAGTTATTGTACCGAGGAGCTTCATTATCTGAAGGCGGGCGGAGTTTTTCCCGGCTTCTTTTTTCTCTCATTTCCTCTCTTTTCTCTCATTTTTCTTGTTTGCCCAGCTTCCCAGAAGATAATGACTCGGATAGTAGTTGGCTCAGCCCTTCATCCTTGAAAAGGAGAGCTACAGGGCTTTGAATCTGAGGTAAACTGTTGGTTTTCATGTTTTTAACGCAAGCATTTATTGTCATTTATGTTTCTATCTCTCACTCTAGGTTTAAATCCCTTAGATTTACCTTGATTGACTAGTACTTGGCAATCTTTTAGGGTTCAGTGGATGCTTATTGCTAGATCCACTGAGACTCGGTTAGTTGCCATTTATTTGTTACTATAGGGTAGACCAAGGAGATAAATTTTCATTGTCTGGGAACATTTATGTTCAATAAATGCTTTATTTCAAAAAGGAAAATTATTAGGGTTAAGTTTTTATAGCCAATGAAGATTCGATTCAAGAAATAACTATAGGTTATCCTCCCCAATGCGAGGAAAGGGACCTGAGGACCCCTCAGTTACCTTAGGATTTCAAACCCAATGGCCCGATGCTTCAAGGAACTCTTTTTATATTTTTCTTCACTTTGTTTTCAGTTTCCGAACATTACCCCTCACTGTTTTTATAAAAACCCCAAGCCAAATTTAAATTCCACCATTTAAGCCAAGCTGGCCCAATCATTTGTGCAAAAGAAACCCATCCCACTGTGTTTCGACCCTGAAACGCCACTATACACATAGTAGCTATGCTGGTATTAGTAGGAAGGAAATAGATTTATAAATTTTGTTGATTCGGCGTACTAACATGACAAATCAAATGGCGCCCAGTTGCAGGGATGGTGTAAGTGTAGCGTGAGCTGTTGAACTTGAGATCCTCATCACAGAGTATTGGTGAACTTTATCTCCTTAATTCCTAGCAGTTCATTCTTCCACAGGTAAATTCAATTCTTTTCTTATCCATATACAATTTTATTTATGCTCTTAATAACCTTTTTGTGTGCCTTGTTTTTGCTTCTTGTTAGTGTTGTTTTGTCATATAGAAGTTTTATGTACGGTGGGATACAAGACACAGCGGCGAGGTTAGAAAGAATCAATGCTCCACATGAACAGGGTTGTGAAGTGAGCTTGAACAGTGATCAGATGGAGCCTCCACCTGAGGAACAACGAGCCCAGCCAAGGTCTGGAGGAATCCACGATGCATATAGATCCATGAGGGACTGCCACATCCCGAGGTGAGTGCACCCTCATGTATTTGATAGAGGACATAGTTAGTCAAACTATTTTGCCCTTACTCCCCACTTTCCATGGTATGGAGGTAGGGAACCCTATTCACACATCCAGGAATTTGAGGAAGTCTGCAATACCTTTAAGAGGATGCTACCAATTAGGATGCGATGAGGCTGAAATTTTTCTCGACTCACGAAGGACCAGACCCAGATTTGGCTTAACTCTATGAGGCCAAGGACCATTCAGGAGTGGACATCGGTTGCAAGCTAAGTTCTTGAAGAAAATTTTCTCCCTCAAAAACCGTAGTCACGAAGAGGCAGAATTTTCACCTTTGCGACTCACGAAAATGATAAATTTTTACCAATCTTTGGGAAAGGTACTTGGAAACCATCAATGCATGTCCTCACCATGGCTTTGACACATGGCTGCTAGTTAATCATTTTTATGATGGAATGTAACCTGCTATGAAGCAATTGTTAGAAACTATGTGTGGAGGGGACTTCCTGAGTAAAAACCTAGAATAAGCCATGGACTTCCTAAATTATGTGGCAGAAACTTCTAAAGCATGGGATGAACCCAACACAAGGGAGACAAAGAGAATGAGACCTGAAACTAACTCAAAGGGAGGCATGTACTCACTCCTGGAGGACATGGAAATGAAAGCAAAGCTATCCACCTTGGCTAGAAGGTTGGAAGAGCTAGAAATGAGAAATCGGCGCGAGGTGCGGCGATGGCGAAACACCCTTTAGCAACCGGTAAGTAGCTACCATTTTCCGATCCTCTGCGAGGCACCAAGAGAGGCACTGCCCAACTGTTCAGCCGGTGGCTGGATATGATGGGCGACGAGCCCGATGCTATGGGCGTCTGAGCCGCTAGCAGATGCCACGATCCAGTGACACATATAATCCCATTTGGAGGAGACATCGTAACCTCTTGAAAACCAAAGCCTCCGACGCTTACCACGGTGCGCCTTGATATGGTTCCTCATCTCAACCCACGGCCACCACCATCCTCATTTCTAGTTGAGCAATATTATAATGAATCTGGGCAAAGTGGTGGGCGAGTTTTGTGTGGAAGAACAAAAGGCGGTAAATACTCGAAAGTAACAGTCCCGATATAATTAGAAAGCACATTGAACAAAATTGAGAACCTACGGTCGATGTTAACCCAAAAATTTGACAACTGAAGTAGACTGGTTATAGGTTAAATAACCGACGAGTCTGAGAAAAAGGAAGTTCCTCCAGGCATGGCTGATCTAAAGGTGCTTAGTTGAGGCTCAACTCAGTTAGAACCACCTCCTGGGATGGACTCAGAAGTCAGCGTTAATCACTCTAGGACGTGGGTTGAAGTGGCCAATCCCAGAGTGTGGTAGGAAAGACCACTAGGAAAGGGATTCAAAACTCAGAAAAATTGTGATAAAGAAGGAGTCACGTTGAAGAAGGCACCACACTCTTGCTATAAGGCGGCAAGAAGAGGCTGTATTATTCGTCTTGAAATTGCAAAGGCCCAGTAAGAAGTCAACCATCCCTTTGGACATGATCAGCGGGTTTAACATGCAAAATTTTTGGGACTGTGCACAGTGAAGAAAGTTAAAATGTTCAATAGAAAGCCCTCTCTAATAAAATAAGTCAGTTGCCCATTATTGAGTTGAACCGAGTAATACAAAGACCGGGCTGTCGACCATCTCGGATTAACATCGGTGGACTTGTGTGGAAAGGCATTACGAGCTTAGGGGCGATGTCAACTTGCGCCTTATTCGGTGTCTGGCTTGGTAGGTTTTGGAGGTGAAGCCCACGCCATCACATTGTCCACTGTGAGCAGTCCATAAAAAATCCCCCAAAGGGCACTATGAAGGATATTTTGTCTGAGGTGGACAAATTCTACTACTTGTAGATTTTACTTCCAGTAGCCAAATCTGAGAACCGGATTGTAAGTAAGGGACTAAGCTATATTGCCTATCATTCTAGGAAGGCTATTCTTAGCCACCTCCAATGTGATTATCAATTTTCGAAATGGAGTTATGCAACTTACATTTGGGAACATGACTCTGGAGCTCAATATCTTCCATTTGAGCAAAAAGCATATGAATGCAGTGGAAGAGGGTCCAAAGGAGGTTTGCTGAATTGACACTATTATGGAAGAACAGGCTGAGCAACAATAGCAACATGATGTGCTGATTGAGGAGTTGTCTGAAGAGTTGCAGGGAACCCAGGAAATGTGTGCTATACATGGATCGTGGAGAAAAAAGGAAGAAATCCTACCCCTACTTACTGAGGAAGACAAGGAAAAAGAAGGAACTAATAAGCCTTAAAATTTTGACCACATGCCTCTACCTGTGGAATTAAAGTATGCATATTTAGAAGAAAATAACCAATACCTAGTTGTTATCTCTTCATTGCTAAATGCCTTACAGGAAAGCAGTATGCTAGAAGTCCTTAGGAAGAACAAATAGGCTATTGAGTGGAAATTTTCTAATTTGAGGGGAATCAGCCCTTTAGTTTGCACCCATCATATCTATCTGGAAGAAGAGGCAAAACCAGTGAGACAGCCGCAGAGGAGACTAAATCCTTATATGCAGGAAGTGGTACATGCAGAGGTTCTTAAACTACTACAAGCGGCATCCTTATACCTTATCCGAATGCTTTGGGTGAGTCGCTCGGGTTGTGCCAAAAATCTGGGGTGATAGCTGTCTTGTGATGAGAAAGGAGAAGAGTGCCCACACGCCTTACTACAGGTTGGAGGGTATGCATTAATTCTAGGCTAGAGATAGTGACAAGAAAAGATCACTTCCCATTACCTTTTTATGGATCAGCTCCTTGAGAGAATTTTTGGGCACCCCTTCTACTGCTTTTTGGTCGGCTATTCAGGCAATTTCCAAATCGAGATATCAGCAGAGGACCAAGAAAAGACTACCTTCACCTGTCCATTTGGGACTTATGCTTACAGAAGAATGCCCTTCGGCCTATGTAATGCCTCTGTCACATTCAAGGTGCATGCTTAGTATCTTTAGTGATTTGGCGGAGCGCATTATGGAGGTCTACATGGACGACATTACAATATATGGAGGGAGTTTTGAAGAATGCTTGATCAACCTGGAAATCGTCTTGCATAAGTGTATTGAGAAAAATTTGGTGCTGAATTAGGAAAAGTGCCATTTTATGGTCAACCAAGGAATTGTGTTGGGACATATCATAGCCAACAGGGGAATTGAGGTTGACAAAGCGAAAATTTAGCCCATTTCCAAACTCCCCTCTCCCACAAATGTCAAGACTATGAGGCGATTCAGCATGGACATACGGGGTTTCTATAGGAGGTTCATCAAGGACTTCGAAAAATTACCAAACCTCTTTACAAGCTGTTGGAAAGGATGCAAATTGCATGGGATGATGATTGCGAAGGGCTTTGAGGAGCTCAAAGCTGCTTGACCTTGCGCAATAGTGAGGCCCAATGTGATTCTGTACGAGGTTATGTGCGTCTCGAGTGTGATTGATTAGTACCCCCGAGTGCTATTTTGAACCATTTATTTAAGATAGGTTTTGAGTGCTTTGTGTACTAATCATATTAATTAAACCCGATTAGTACGTGTAGGTCCTTTAGTACTAATGATTGTATTTCGAGGTTGTTTGTGGTAGTTTTGCGGGTTTCATAAACTATCCTACCATATCAAGCTAAGCATATCGAGATTATTTGATTTACAGAGTTCGTATGAGTTATATTCGATTACATCAAGCCTGGAGAATGAAGGAATTGAAGATAAAACAAGCTGGATGCGAGGAGTTTGGAGATATGCGGGTTAGCGGGGAGAAACAAGGAAATTTCGCTAGAATAGCGAAATTTTCGCTATGTAGTGCAGTTCGCTACATGGCGGGAATTTCTCGTATGTTAAGCGAAATTTCGCTACATAGCGAAATTTTCACAATAATAGCGAAATTTTCGCTATGTAGTGCATTTTCGCTACATAGCGAAATTTCGCTATGCTAGCGAAAATTTCGCTACATAGCGAAATTTTCTGCTATAGCGAAACTTCCTGCTTCCTGTTTTTGGGTACAAACGACCCCGTTTTTTGTTTTTTCCATCTCTACCCTCACTGTAATGATACTATTAAGGATAAATTGGTATTTTCACCTTTTTGTAAGGCTATATAAGCCATTTTATGGACAATTTGTAACCTAACTATTTATTAAAGGCATTTCCATTACGACCCTTGTTTTCGGCTCCCATTTGCTCTCTTCTCTCTCATCTTTCTCTCATTTTCTTGGCAACCAAACACACCCTTTGAGGATGACAACTCAAAGGATGTTTGGCTAAAGCCTCTAAACCTTGAAGAGGAGGGTTCTTGGAAGTAAGGTTGATGGGGTTTGCAGTGTTCCTCTGTTTTCCTGGCGGAATCTTTGGGTATTTATGTTTCAAACTTTCAAACTAGGTTTAAAAGCTATTTGATGTACTTTCTACGGCCAATACTTGGCAAGCTTTTAGGGGTTCAGTGTATTCTTAATGTGGGTCTGTGACATCCGTTAGATGTCATTTATGAGCCATCGAGGGTAGGTTAAATCTTCCGGATTTTAAGCTGCTGGGGAACATTAAATGCTCGGTAAATGCCATGGCTAAATAGGAATGGTCTTGGGGTTAGTTTCTAAAGTTAAACAAAGATCAGGTTTTGGAGATGACTATATGTCATCTTCACCAATGCGAGTAAACCAGGGGACACCTAAGTAACCTTTATCATACCAAACTAGTATTTTAAAACTTCAAGGTCTTCTTTTTACATTTTATTTTGAATTACTTTCAATTAGCATAGTGACAACATCCTTTGTTTTTGAACAAATCCGAAATCTAAACAAAAGCCTCACCATTTTGGATCATTATACAAAATCATTTGTAAGGCAAAACCCATCTGAGTGTTGATCCACCAGAGCCCAGCATCTGCGATGGTTTTACTACGGCGGTAGGAGAAATTAGTATAAATTTGGTTGATTGAACCACTATTGTGGCCTGCCGAATCAAATGGCGTACGATAGGGGATGGTGCCAAAACTACGAGATGATGAGTTGATGGGTGTAATTCTCGGCCACAAGTATTGGTGACCTTTAAACCTTTTGAATTTCTTTGTTTAGGGAATTTCCAAGTTTTTCAATTAGCGAGTCACTATTAAAGTACATTTTTTTTTTATAACCAATCATTTATTTTTGATAACACTAATCTTTTGTGAGAGCCACATTATTGTCTTTGCTTTGTCTCTTTTGTGTCACGGATGTTTATGCATCAACAGGATAGAGGTATATCGGAGTAGATTGCAAAGGTTGATGCGCTGATTGAACAAGGTTGTGAAGTCGGTGTACACGGTGAGCAAATGGATCATTTACACCGAGGAGCGACCAAAGTCTGACAGGATCCCGATGAATCCTACAACATATAAGTCGATAAGGACCACATATTACACCCTCCTAGAGTGGTACCTTCACGCATCATACCACTGCCCAGTGATGTGGCGGTGAGACCTATCGGTGCCCACAACTGCACTTCACGGAATAGAGAATGAAAATCCATATACGCATATCGGGAGTTTGAGGAAGTATGCCTGACTTTAAAGAATTGTGTTTGACATGGACCTGTAAGGCGAAGCATTCCCTTTGACCTTTGAAGACGAGCGGGTGGCTCGATTCTTGGTAGAAGCAATTAAGTGGCCCGAAACTAAATTTTGAGAATTTTTCGGTACAACTTGAACCCGACGAGTTTGAAGAATGAATCTACACTTACTCGGCCTACGATAATGAGAAGTTTTATCGGTGTTGGGAGAGATTCATAGGACCTTCGATTGCATGTCCACACCATGGGTTTGATCTGTGGATCTTTGGTGAATCACTTCTATGATGTTATGTCTTGGCCGTGGAAAAATGACCTCTTTTGAAACCATGTGTGGAGGACTTTACGGCAGAACCCGGATGAAGCCATGGACACACTTTTTGAACTATGTGGCCGAAACCTCCAAAGCATGGGACGAAGGCCGAGATCAGAGAAATTTGAAAAAATGGGGCCTTGACCGCAAGGGAGGCGTTTATGCGCTTTAGAAGACCGCGGAGAGATGAAAGCAAAACTGACCACTTTGACCAGAAGGTTGGAGGAGCTTAAAATGAGAAATCAACATGAAGTCTGATGGTAAAATGAATTGCCATCTCACTCGACTGTTTAATTGTCGGTCAGTAGCCATCTGAGGAGCAACGTCATTAGTTCCTTCGGTGAGGACTTAATGAGCATGCCCGTATCTTGGAGTCCAAAATAAGCCACTCTAGGAAATGCTCCTTATGGCAACACCTATAACCCGATTGGAGAATCATCAAACCCATCATGGAAGCCAAAACCTCACGCATATGCTCCCGAGAGCCGTGTGATTTAGCTCCACCTCGGCCTGTGGTAGCCTCCACATGCTTCTCTGTTGGCTTGAGCAATTTTGAATTTGCGAGTGTAGGTACCTTTGTGGAGGAACAAAAAGTGGCAGATAATTGAACTAATAAGAAAATTGAGATAGTAGAAACTCACTCAGCAAGAAGTTAGACAACATGCATTAAAGATCTCGACAAATATGACAACACGGTTCCATTTCGGGTTGTGCAGCAGCTGAGGTCTGAAAAGGAAATTCCCTTCCAGGACAATGAAAACCCAGGGATGCATGAGATAGGCTGCGATGAAGTCCCGATGCAAGAATTGATGAAGTCAAAGCAATAGTGACGTTGAGAAGTGGTACGGGCGAGACCGGCTGACAGCTCCCATAGTGGTTGAACCACGGAGGAAGAACAACCGATGCGAGGGAAGAGGTGAAAAAGCGATGTACCCCCTCCTTTCCCACGGACACTTGAAAAGGAAAAATTGATTAGCAAGTGAATTTAAGTACTGGAAAGTGAAGGTTAACATCCCTCTCTCGATACTGATCAAACAAGTCCCCACGTATGCAAAATTTTTGAAGAGCTATGCACGGTGAAAAGAGGCTTTAATGTGAATAAAAGGCCTTTTGTAGAGCAAGTGAAGTGCCATCATTAGGTGCAGACTCCACCTTGAAGTATAAAGATCCGGGGTGTCCTACAATCTCTGTGAACATAGGCAGCACTTGTGTGGAAAAGACATTGCTAGATTTGAAGGCGAGTGTAAATCTCTTGCCTTTTCCATGTACGTGATTAAATTTGGCGAACTTAAGCTAACCAGCTATCACATTGTCTCTAGATGGAGTCCATGAAATACCAAAGGGGACGAGTTGAGGATGTTTTGATTCGAGGTGGACAAATTCTACTATCCGATGGATTTTGTAGTGCGATCACCGACCGTCGCGTGGGGCTAATCATGTGCCGTCATCTGCAGGAAGGCCATTTTTGGCCACTTCCAATGCAATCATCAATTGTTGAAATGGGGTTATGCAACTCACCTTTGGAACTCAATATCTTCCACTTGAGTAAAAAGCATATGCAACCAGTAGAGGATGGCGTGAAGAGTACGCAATAGATACAGGTCTTGAAGAACGAGGCTAATGGCGGTAGTGTAGATGTGCCCCAACCAGGAGTTATCAGGTGCCTTGTGAAACAACGGGAACCTCGATGCATGAGAACTGGTGTAGGAGTCTTTGGAAGAAAAAAAATGAAACTTCTACCTTTGTTGCACGGAGAAGAGACGAAAAGGAACCTCAGCAGTTGGATCTCAAACCCCTGCCTGTGGAATTAAAATATGCATTTTTAGAAGAGAAACAATGATGTCAGTTATAATATAAATCCTTCTTACTTGACCCTCCACGGGAAAACGTCTCTTTGCACCTCCTCAAGATGAACAAGCAAGCTTTGGGGTGGAAAATTTCCGATTTAAAAGGCATCAACCCAACAATCTGCACCCATCACATTTATTTAGAAGAAGAGTCAAAAGCGGTTGGCGACCCTGAGAGGAGATTGAATCTCCGTGCGGGAGGTAGTTCATTGAAGTCACGAAGTTCTTTTGCAAAGGCTGGTATCATTTATCCATATCATTAGCACTTGGGTAAGTCAACCCGGTGGTGCCCAGTCGGGGTGACCAACGCCAAAAAAAAGCGAAAAGGCGAGGTTGTCACGCCTTACATTTCAGTTGGAGGGTATGCATAGATCTGAGAAGGCTGTGCATTAACAAGAAAAGATCACTTCCCACTACCCTTCATTGATTAGCTTCTTGAGAGAGTTTTTGGACACCCATTCTATTGCTTTTGGATGGAGTGTCGGGTACTTCAGGATAAGGATCGCAGGAAGATCGCGAGAAAGACACTTTACTTGTCCGTTTGGAACTTATGCTTACGGGAGGATGCCTTTTGGTCTTTCTGACACTGCCGCCTTAGGAGATGTATGCTTAGTATATTCGATATGGTGGGCGCATTATAATGGAAGTATACATAGATGACATCGTATACGGGTGACACTGAGAATGTTTGACTAATCTTGAAGCATCTGCGTAGGTGCGACCCAAGAAAGAACACGGTGCTTAAGCGGGAGAAATACCATTTATGGTGAACGAGGATTGTGCTGGGCATGTCATTTCGAAGGAATAGAAGTTGACAAGCAAAAATTAAGCTTATTTCCAAATTACCTTCTCAAACAAATGCAAAAACAGTTAAGCCCGATTCCTTATGCATCTGACTTTTTCTGAGAAGATTTATCAAGGACTTTTCGAAGATTGCTAAGCCCCTTTATAAAAATTTTGCTAGAGAAAGATACTAGAATTTTCTTGGGATGAGGCATCGGAAGAGCTTTGAAGAGTTGAGGTCCCATTTGGCCCTGCACGATAGTAAAAGGCACTGATTAGCGGTTGCCTTTTGAGGTGATGTGTGATCTGAAGTGATCTTGCTATTGGAGCGATTCTTAGACGAAGAGAAGGTGAAAACCTTATGTAGTCTATTATGCAAGCAAAACCTTAGATAGGCTTCAAAGGAACTATACTACTACGAGAGAAAGAATTGTTGCGATGAGTATGCAGCAGACAATTTAGAGCATACTTGGTTAGATACAATATAGTCATTTCTGAGATCATTTCATCTTTGAAGCCATCTCACCAACGAGAAAAATGCTAAGAGCGGGAACTTATCGGATGGAGTTCTTAAGTTGAGAATTTAATTTGCAATTAAGGACAAAAAGGGTAGGGAAATATTTGGCGGAGACCATCTTTCAAGATTAACCATAGCCCTTGTGACTTTCATGCTTCCCAAATAAAAACGATAATTTCTGAAGAATCTCTAATCTGGAGTTGGAGAATGCTCCTAGTATGCTCATTGCAATTTCTTAGTAACGAGGAGAAATTCAAGCTGATTGGAAAAACGAGGAGTAGAAGTATTTCTTAGAAGATCCGGTCTATTATTGGGAAGAACTACTCTTGTTTAAATGCGTGCGAGATCGGATAATTCGTGTATTGCCTAAGAGAAAGAGCAGCGGGGAATTCTAAGCCCTTTGCCATGGGTACGTGGTGGTCACTTTAACTTCCCAGGAACGCATGTGAGTCTTTGTGATGCGGTTTCTTGGCCTTCTCTTTTAAAGCTCCTGAATGTCTTGAGTATGTGATAGATGCAGCCGGAAATTATGTCTTTTAGCCTAAACCCAATTTTATTAATGAAATATTTGATGTTGGGGGCATCGGGATTTATGGACCTTTCCCCACGTCTTACGGGCATGCATACATATCAAAGTGGGGTAGAATATGTATCTAAAATGGATCATAATCCCCGCAAACAAATGACCATAGCTAAGGCTCAAATTTCGAAAGAAAACATATCTTTCCAAAATTAGTACCAAAGCCATTATTAGTGATGGGGTTCACTGTAGAATAAACCTTCAAAACCTCATGGCTAAATATGGTGTTAAACATAAAGTGCTACCCACCCTAAACAAGTGGTCAAGGGTATTTCACAATAGGAGATAAAGACCATTCTAATGAAGGTGGTGAACAACAACAAAAAAGATTGGTCCCTCAATTTGCTTGATTCACCTGGGCCTGCTGCATCAGCCTTTTCAAGACAATTTCGAATGTCCCCACTGCTGCGTATGGCAAGGCATGCCATCTTCCAAAGGGAAATCGAGTACAAAGCATAGGCAATCATAAATGAACATGGATTTAAGTAGGCTTCTGCCTAAAAGATTCTCGATCTCAATGAGTTGGAGGAACTACTAAACGATGCCTACTTGAACTCGAAGATTGCAAAGGAAAGATCGAAAAAATGGCATGATCAGATGATAACCCTGCAAGAATTTCAATCGGGGATCAAGTCCCTCCTATGATTCCAAACTCCATCTATTTCCCAAGCTCAAATCTATTGGATTCGCCCATTTATCATCCACTAAGCATACTTGAATGGTCTAATTGGACCTTCTCAACCCAAAGACAACAGAAATATTCTTCCAAGGTTAATCTGCAACGAAAGTCAAGCCCTATGCTATTCGCTATTCTACGTAAGAGGAGGAGATTTCCCTCCTCGATCCTCCTCCATGACCGATTCCACTATCAGTTGGTTTGGTCTCCACCGAGACAAAATCAAGAAACAAAATTTTTGGTTTTCTTTTGTTCAATTTTTTAGTTTATTTTATTTTATTTATTTTAGTATTTTTTTATTTAATTTTTATTCATTTTAGTTTTTAATTAAAACCTTCTTTGAAATGTTCAGTTTAATAACTTATTTTTTAAATTTATTTTTATTTTAATTTATTTTATTTTATTTTAATTATTTTGTTTTTGTTTTTATTTTGCAGAACAAATGTTGGTGCAGAGCTGCACTTTCGCTCTAGTAGGCAAAATTTCCCGCCCAATAGCGACCTAAACTCTCCGCGACTCCTTCTACGCTGTGGACCTTTCAATCACTGAACCCGTCTATAAAAAGACCCCCCCCCCCCTCCCCCATCTCACAAGACACCTCTCCCGAGCACTTGGAGCCGACAAACTCTTCCTATTTCACCTCCTCAGACCAGCCACTCTAGAGCACCGTGAGGCCTTTTCCGCTGAAAGCCCTCGCGTGATACCTCTCCCGCTTCCCCGCTCTCAGCCACAGACGCCGAAGCTGCCTCCCGGCTACCACCGGGCCGTCTCGGAAGACTGCTTCCTTGCGCAGCTCCACCTGTCTCGCACCCACTTTCTCCGCCAAGGTGACTCCCTCGTTCTTTGGGCCCTCCGTCGTTTCTCCAAATCCATATGGTTCGCACACGCCGAGGGGCATCGATCTCGGCCCAGTATTCGACTCCAGACCGCCAACATGGCGCAGCACTGTGTGTCGCAGTCACAGCCACTCTTAGCTTAGATTACAGAGGCACCTCCTGCATTGACTCCTAATGCAGCTGTGATGTAGAGTCTAGCCTCTACTGCTATTCCAGAGGAGGCTTGTGGTTTCATTCCCATCCAGCGACAGCCACACCCGGTGGGACTCGCCCTCCTCCTGCAGACCGCTTACCACCCCGAGGGCCCCTCCTTCCAAGCAGTCTTGACATCTGGCCCGGAGTCTCAAGGCCCTAGGCCCGAGCCTTCACGCCTCCAAACGTCAGTTCATCGCCTCAATTATCCCCAACTTCGAGGATCAGGCGTCCGATGTTTAGCTGTGGCCCGATACCCGGGAACGTGAATTGTCGTGCCAAGGACTTTCACGGAGAGTCTTACTATGATATATCTAAGATCGGCAAATGGGACCCAAGTGGCTCGTAGATTCGATGTGCTTATCCAGAGAGGGCCCCACGCCAAGAGGTCTCCCAGGCGCTTTTTCTATCCCCTACTGCTATTTGAGTTTCACTGATAATATGACATCCCCTGGGAGGCCCGATCCGACAGTGCAGCTCGGCTCAAGATAGATGGTCGGCCCCGTATTCTACGAGCCCCCATCACTACTCGCTTTTAGCCCGCCGTAGTTCCGCAACTCCACAGACATTCGCAGCCGCCCCACCCATCGGCCAGAGATGATTCGCTCTCTCTCTCTCGATACTGCAGCCGATCTATACTTTTCGCGGCAAACCATAGATGCTCCTCACGTATTTCGGGTGAGGTACTTTTCCGTGACACAGCCAAATGAGCATCCATGCATTCAATGGGATTTTTTCAAAGTATCGCTAGAGAGGTCCTAAGATTGATCCTTTAATGCTGACTAAGTGTCTAATTGACCTTCTATTTTTTTTCAATCTAGCACTAGTGTTGACTTGGAAGGTATGTGTAAATCTTGAATTCTCAGCTCATGAAGA
This sequence comes from Tetrastigma voinierianum, assembly GCA_016808115.1. Taxonomy (NCBI): domain Eukaryota; kingdom Viridiplantae; phylum Streptophyta; class Magnoliopsida; order Vitales; family Vitaceae; genus Tetrastigma; species Tetrastigma voinierianum. The sequence goes on from JAEQBH010005635.1 coordinate 34,245, forward strand.
CTACTCATCTTCTGCTCTCATCCATGCTCAGAAATTTCGCTTCAAGAAGAAACAACTCTTTTTCTTTTTGAAATGTGGGGGTTGAGCTCCCTTGATAAGGCAATACTCCTTGTTCCATGAGTGGGTCATTATGAGTTCTTTGATTCAAATGATGAATAAGGAAGTCAAGCTTGGCTTCTATGGAGGCAATTCCATCTTCACTAATATTCCATGAGTACCTACAAATACGAAGAAACAAAAGAAAAGAAAGTACAAAATACTAATAGTAAAAAAATAAAAATAAAATAAAATAAAAATACAAATAAAAACCTAAGAAACAACTCCACAACCAAAATAAAAAAATAAAAAAATTGCCTAAATTAGCAAATCACCTGCTCTTCAAAATGTCAACTCCAATGAGAGAAAGTGAACTGCGCCTAACCACTGCAAGAATCTGGCGCCAAAAACTCATCAGACTAAAAGGACATATATACAAATTTATGACACTATTACCAGCGATTCATTATCTAATCCCCCACAACTCAAAACTTGTTAGAGATCTACCCAACAATATATATGAAAATATGGTCAAGGGAGTGAATGTGGTAAATACTCAAAAACAAAAAATGAAACAAAAGTAAGTATACTCAAAAATTGAAATGAAAAGTATTACCAACACTCAACCCTTTCCGCAAGTGCACGGTCATACAGTAATAATAAAGTGACCCTAGGAGTCCTGATATCGCACTAATGGTGATCGGGAGGTTCTCTCTAATTGGAATTTGATCACCCGATTACAAGTGGCTCTTCACTATTTAGGCGACTGCAGGGATGTCTAATAAAATCAATTTAATTGAAACAAAACTGATTTAAAACTAATCCTAAAATCTACCAAATAAACAACTAATTTCTAATTCTAAAAGGTATGAAGAGAGTCAATAGGATGGGGGATAATTGTTTACAGTCTTTGTATTTCCTGAAAGTGCAACATTTGTGAGTTGAATGGTCATTTGTCCAAGAGCAATGTATTATAGCTTGGATTTCTCCATACACCATACATTTCACTAGTTAGAGATCCATATTCCTTTTCAAGACAAATGGGTCTAAATAGCTACTTGTAAAATTTGGCACTCTTTAAGATTTGATTGTTTTTCTTTTCAATACTTCACAACCATTTTCAGATCAAGAATTCTTTGCCCATAGACGTGAGGGGATAATGCAAGCCTTCTCCAATGTAATTGGTATCTTGTCCTTCAAATCTAATAAAATTTTCTATCTCCTTGATTAGATCTTTGCTAACACGGGATCAAGATCCTTTCATCAGACTAAGGAGAAACCTCTGATAAACTAAATTGATACATCATCTAATTAATCCTCACACCATGAGTAAATTAGTGATCTATCAAAGAAATTTTTCAGAGTTCATTAGTTCCAAGATATTAGTCTAGCATACCCCTAAGTTACCGCTCTTACTCTCAGAATCTCCATCTCTGTCACTCGTAGGCCTCCTGGAACAGCAAAGATACAAACTGGGTATAAGCTACTAATATTCCGAACAATTCATTATATGAATAGTACCAATTATATAAATTCAATATTCAAACCCACAAAATAACCGAAAAACTGCAAATCTGAATGTTCAACAATTAAACCCCAACCCTAGAGGGTGTTTAATGTTCCACATCGGATTCCAATCACTAATCAAACAAAAGTAAGAAAATGAAGAAAGAAATCAAGAGAAAGAAGAGAAAAACCTGCATTTGAGCTTTTAAATCTCAGCCTCAATGTGTAAATAAATTGAATATCCGAGCACAAGACCAAATCTCTAACAAAATAAAAATCGTCTAAAACTACTCTGCAAGATCTATTAAAAATAAAAATCAAGCAAAGAAAAACTAAGAAAATTGGCAATTTATAGAGAAACCTATGAGAGAGAGAAAGTAACTAGATTTTTAGCTTCAATCTTTGTCTCGAACTTTAGTGAAATCTAATCTATACAAGACCGAAAAATCTTCAATAGAAATAAATCGCTAAAAAATTACTCTAAGATCTAAAACAAATCAAAATCAAGAAACTGAAAAATGGGGCGCCTAGAGAGAGAAACCCCAAGAGAGGCTCTCCAATCTTCCCGCTGCCTTTACCTAAAACGAGTACATATATGGTCCTAGGTGAAATGGGCTTGAAATTAGGTCAAAACTTCTTAATTTTCTACTTTTCGTCACGGCATTGCTTTCTGTCATGATATTCAAATTTTCCGGTCGCGACACTGAACTCTCTGTCGCGACACCAAATGGTGTCGCGACACAACAACTGGTCACTTAATGACCAAATTCTTCGTCGCGACACCGTGCCTTTCGTCGCGATCGCATTTCCCGCCGCGACTTCAATTTTCCGGATTAAAGAATCGGTTTTTCTTCTAACTTGTTTCCGGCCATAACTTCTTCGCTTTAACTCGGATTTTGGGCGTGTGAGTAATTGGAAAGATCTTTGAATGTAGAATGCAGCCATGAGGGAATTTGAACTTACGGATGTTCCAGATGGTACAAAAATTAATCTTCCCAGCAGCGCGCTGTGAGACTCTCATTGACTCTTCTTTGGAAATATATTGCTCATTTCCTTTCGCTAAATCACTTGCTTTTCATCAATAATCCTACAAAACTAAGCTTAGAGGAAATTTTATGAGTTTTGGCATGAATATGGATATAAAATGCACAAAATAACATGTGAAATGAACTTCAAAACATCGGGCGAGTTTTCAGACTCATCAAACAATTTCAAACTTGAAGTTTTGCTTGTCCTCAAGCAAAGAAAAGAAAGAAGTTGCTTGTCCCTGCCAATGAAGAGAAGAGTCTATTTCACCCTTTTATTTAACCAAACCGAGAATTCAAGCTTTGGTAAGGGGTATGTGATATGTGTCTCCAAGAATTACCCTTACTAGAATATAGAGAATATGATCAAGATAATTTATTCATTTTAATAAAGTGGAATTAATCTCATAATAGAAAATTAGATCGCCATGGTTCTCACTAGTGTGTGTGTGTGTGGTCTTCCTCTATCCAAACAATTGCAAGCTAGATGCGTTTATGAGAATCGAGATAAGTGTTTGATCTCCTAAGATAGCAATTTATTTAGGTTCCATAGGCTTGTTGTTCTTATCACTCTCCACTAATGTAAAGCACACACACTCTCAAGATCAAGTAGGTCTTTATAAGCTTGTAATGTGGCTTGGGTAAGGGGTAGTTGAGTAAATCATTTTAGGCTAAAATCCACCCAAACATACATATTTTCTCGCATCGATGTCTCTACTCCATCCCGATTCTACCACGCATAGTGACACCTCAAACACCCCAAAATCATTTAGGTGCATCCCTTCCCATACTCCCTTATATCACTCTTTCTCGCAGACAAATTCGCATTCTTTCAACAAACATCAAGAAGCTTCCTTCTTTAAGACAAGGTTACTAGAGTAGTGCAATGTCAAAACCCCTTAAGCTTTCTACTCAACCCTTAGCGAGCTTTAAATCAATAGCTCCCAAACCAATCGCTCTTGTGGCATTAGGGTGTCGAGACACCCCTTGGGGATTTGATTTACTCTAGGGAAGGAAGGCTACGAGGCCAGACTCACTCTTCCTTGACTTTATTGTATTTTTGCTTCTTTTACACTTGATATTTTTCCCTGCTTTTTTTTTTTTTTTTTGACAACTCTCTTTGATTTTCAACTTAACTCATTTCATTATTCTGGGAGTTATTCCTATGGAAAATAACTCCCCCAAACTTGCCTCTCACTCACATTTCTCAATTATGTTCAAATCCTCATGTTATGGGTGAGTTTGGTTCTTTATTGAGGGATAGTGATGTATAGGAAGGTTATTGGCTTCAAACTTGGTTTTTTTTTATAAACAGAATTTTGGCTCTTTAAGGCTCAACATCTTCGGTACTGTGAGGAATATGGATATGCATATTATCAGTGGTTAGCTTGAAAGGCACAATCTTTCCAAGGATGGCCTATATCATTTCAATTGTTGTGTTGCTCAGATTTCGCTCAAGCGATACAATAGAACAAGTTCTGAACCTATGGAGATCAAAATTAGATGGATTCTCCATAAACCTTCTCTAACCCAAGCAAAAACCGTTTCAAGGGTACTTAGTGACCACGCATGTAGGATTTGAGAAACCAATGACTAACAAATTTAATAAAGAGATAACCTATTACATTAAGTCCTATTATCTCAATATTGTCCATATGCCAAGGGTTCATTGCATTTATGGTCCTTATTGACATCACAACAACTCCAAGTAAAACTCAATTAACTCACTAAACTCAACTAAAAAATATACCAAACTAAGATGTAAGTTATGAAGCATCAAAATGTCATTATCCATAAAGCACTGGGTAATTTCATGCTCAAAGTTGTCATTTTTCAACATGTGACATGATAAACTAACAAAAATAAACACCCCAAACTTTGAGATGAACATTGTCCTAAATGTCAGCAATGAGCAAAAGGAAGCAAGAAGCAAAAGAGAAATAAAGAGAGTCGGGAAAGTGAACTCCCTTTGTAGTCTTGGCCACTTTGAATAGGAACCTTGATGATTTTCAGATAATACATTGGTGTACTACTCCTTTGATATACTCTTTTGCTTTGGAGCCATGAAAGTGGCTTTGACATTTTCAAACATTTGGTGTGCACTCAACTTCCTTCACTCTCAAATGAGCAGTTTTGGATTCTTCAAACCTCCTTCAATACATGCAAATCACTCCACAATCAACAATGATCCACAAAGAACCCAAAAACAAACAATCTGGAGCACAAAAATTTTTCTTTCCATTGTAACTCCTCTTGATGCTGGAATGATGATGGAAAATTTTAATCAACATAAGGTTGTGGGTTTGTGATTGGTTTCGCTTCAAGATGACGGTTATGGATCGGGAGGAAATGTGATTTAGATTTGAGTGTGGGGGAAATGAATTTGAAAGTGGTTGGAAGTTGCAAAGGCTGGTGGAGAGTATGGCAAGATAGAGTAGTAAAGTGGAAGAAGAAAATGGGTTTTAAAGGTTGTGCCTCTCGCTTTTTCGTGACTATGGTGCCGGTCACGTCGAAATTCTGCTCAAGACTTCGCTGATCCAACTTGTTATACTCATATCTCCTTCATTTAGCTCTCAATTGAAGTGTAAGGACTCGTTGAAAAAGCTCTTTCAATGTAGAATTTTCAAGTACGAGGAACTATTTGGAGCCTCAATCAATACAGAAAATCAGGAATGTTCAATGCTGTCCAAAGGTGATGATTTCTTGACTCTTCCTATTCTCCTTGCTTTGTCTCTGCCCATATCACTATTGCTATCCTTCAAAAGTCCTTCATTCTTATATATTCTCTCAAAATTCCTCCAATAGCAACCCTTAATGCTTTCATTCATGCTTAAACTCATCTCATGTCTTCAATTCTCCTCAAGCATGATCATGAACCTTCCAACTTTTTATTTCAGTTCAATTTGGTTCTTTTCATCTCAACAACCTGAAATTTGATGAACATCACCACTCCATTTTTTTTTCACACTGGCACTATAATTACATCAACCACTTTCCAACTTCTTGCCTTTTGCTCTTGTAAACCAGTCATGACAAATATTGAACTTCAAACTTATCTTATTCAAAACACTAACAACAATTTAAAACACTGCTGGAATTTTCATCCCAACAAAAAAAAAAAACAGCAACAAATAAAATAACTAAAAAAATAGAAAAAGAAAAGAGAATGGATAGAATCCTTATTACTTAGCTTAGGTTGCCTCCCAAGAAGCTGCTCCGTTTTTAGAGTCCAGCTAGACTCATTGGAAAAGTACTAGTGCTTCCATTTGACCAATCATTCATCTTGGAAAGCGCTTCCTTCTCATAACCATTCAAATTTCAAGGATGTTTTCTTCGACTCAAGAGGGAAAGAAACTCAAAATCCTCTTTAATTACGGCCGCCGGTTCACCATTGCCTCTTCAAAACAAATTCTATGTGAAGTAGATGTAAACACAATATGCTTAAGGGACCGTTCAAACATGTGCCCTTTTGATTGAAGCAAGTCGCAAAAATTTTTGCACATGGCTCTTTCGTCTGTCAGTAGAATAGTTGGTGAAGATTGAATGCTTTCTCCTCACCCACAAGCAAGGTGAGCTCTCCTTTTGATGTCGATCCATGCTTTGGCTTGAGGAAAGAAGTGGCCTCCTTAGTATATGAGACTTTGTAGATCCCCTTCAATGCCCCAAGTCACAAAATCACATGGGGAAAGTGAATGCACACCAATTAAAATGTTTTCACAGCCATTACTCGACTTTCCTCTTCAAATTTCATTTTATCCACTACGTCTTCATCCTCTAAGTTGTTTAGAGTGTCTTGTTCTCAATTTCAAAATTTCATTTTCACCTTCTTCCACAGATTTCAAAAGATATGAAATTTGCACATTGCTCAAATGAGCATCCATGCATTCAATGGGATTTTTCAAAGTATTGCTAGGAGAGGTCCTAGAAGATTGATCCTTGAATGCTTGGACTAAGTGTCTAATTTGACCTTCTATTTTTTTCAATCTAGCACTAGTGTTGACTTGGAAGGTATAAAATCTTGGAATTTCAAATTTCATGAAGACTACTCATCTTCTTTGCTCTCATCCATGCTCAGAAAATTCGCTTCTTAGCAAGAAACAACCTCTTTTTCTTTTTTGAAATGCGGGGTTGAGCTCCCTTGATAAGGCAATACTCCTTGTTCCATGAGTGGGTCATTATGAGTTCTTTGATTCAAATGGATGAATAAGGAAGTCAAGCTTGGCTTCATGGAGGCAATTCCATCTTCACTGAATATTCCTCCATGAGTACCTACAAATACGAAGAAAAACAAAAGAAAAGAAAGTACAAAAATACTAATAGTAAAAAAAATAAAATAAAATAAAATAAAAAATACAAATAAAAAAAACCTAAGAAACAACTCACAACCAAAATAAAAAAAAATAAAAATTAGTTTAAATTAGCAATCACCTGCTCTTCAAAATGTCAACTTCCAATGAGAGAAAGTGAACCGCGCCAACCACTTAATCCGCGCCTAAAACTTGTTCGTAGACCAAAGGATATATACAAATTTATGACACTATTACCAGCGACCATTGTCTAACCCCCGACAACTACGCTAAAAACTTGTTAGGAGACTCCACCAAATAATGTATATGTGGAAAATATGGTCAAGGGAGGAATGTGGTAAATAATTAAAAACTCGAATTGAAACAAAAAGTAAGTATACTCAAAATTGAAATGAAAAGTATTACTTCAACACTCAACCCTTCGCAAGTGCACTGCCGTCATACAAGTAATAAAGTGGACTCTAGGAGTCCGCATATCGTACCTACGAGGATTGAGGTTCTCTCTAATTGGAATTTGATCACCCCGATTACAAGGGCTCTTCACTATTTAGGCGACCAAGAGATGTCTAATAAAATCAATTTAATTGAAAACAAAACCGATTTAAACTAATCCTAAAAAATCTACCAAATAAACAACTACTTAATTCTAAAAGGTATGAAGAGAGTCACTAGATGGGATAATTGTTTACAAAAATAGCTTTGCATTTCCTTGAGTGCAACATTTGTGAGTTGAATGTCGGATTTGTCCAAGAGCAATGTAGTATAGCTTGATTTCTCCATACACTTACATTTCACTAGTTAGGAGATCCATATTCCTTTTCAAGACAAATGGGGGTCTAAATAGCTACTTGTAAAATTTGGCACTCTTAAGATTTGATTGTTTTTCTTTTTCTACTTCACAACTATTTCTTAGGATCAAGAATTTTTCGCTTCCCATAGACAGGATAATGCAAGCCTTCTCCAATGTAATTGGTATCTCGCCCTTCAAATCTAATAAAATTTTCTATCTCCTTGATTAGATCTTTGCTAACACGGGATCAAGATCCTTTCTACGACTATGAGAAATCCTCCTCGATAAACTAAATTGATACATCATCTAATTAATCCTCACACCATGAGTAAATTAGTGATCTATCAAAGAAATTTTTCGTAGTTCATTAGTTCCAAGATATTAGTCTACATACTTCTAAGTTACCATTTTACTCTCGTGAATTCTATCTCTCAGGTCACTCGTAGGGCTCTGAAATCGGGGAGGCAAAGATACAAATTTCTTGGGTATAAGCTACTAATATTCCGAACACCATTATATGAATAAAGTATCAATTATATAAATCTCGCATTCAAACCTACAAAATAACTCGAAAATCGCAACTAATGTTCAATAATTAAACCCCAACCCTGTAGGGTGTTTAATGTTCCACATCGGATTCCAAATCATCACTAATCAAACAAAAAGTAAGAAAATGAAGAAAGAAATCAAGAGAAAGTTAAGAAGAGAAAACCTGCATTTGAGCTTAAATTCGCCTAACAAGAATAAATTGAATATCCTGAGCACAAAGATCAAATCTCTTCAATAAAAACAAAATCATCTAAAACTACTCTATCTATTAAAAATAAAATCAAGTAAAGAAAAACTAAGAAAATTGGCGCTTAGAGAGAGAAAAACCTACGAGAGAGAGAAAACTGCATTTTTAGCTTCAATTTGTCTCGAACCTTAGTGAAATCAATCTCTCAATGTACAAAGACCTAAAAATCTTCAATAGAAATAAAATCTGCTAAAAAAATTACTCTAAGATCTAAAACAAATCAAAATCTAGAAAAAAACTGGAAAAATGGGCAGACTAGAGAGAGAAACCCCAAGAGAGAGGCTCTCCAATCTTCCCGTCCCTCTTTACCTAAAAACGAGTATATATATGGTCCTAGGTGAAATGGGTTTGAAATTAGGTCAAAACTTAATTTTCTACTTTTCAAGTCACAAGAATAAGCTGGTCACGAGCACCAAATTTTCTCTCACTCGCGATTATTATCCTTCGTCAGCGACACCAAAATGGTGTCGCGACACCGTTAACTGGCCACGACACCGTACTTCGTCAGCGCGACACCGCCTTCTGTCAGCGATCGCATTTCCGCGACTAATTTTCCGACAAAGAATCGGTTTTTCTTCTCTAACTTGTCTAAATATAACTTCTTCGCTTTAACTCTGGATTAAGGTGAGTACTCGTTGGAAAGATCTTTTAATGTAGAATGCAGCCATGAGGGAATGAACCATTTGATGTTCCGTATGGTACAAAAAAATTAATCTTCCCAAAGAGCGCCGCGAGACTCTCTGCTGACTCTTCTTTGGAAATATATTGCTCATTTCTTGCCAAATCACTGTTTTCATCAATAATCCTACAAACCAAGTTTAGAGGAAATTTTATGAGTTTTACATGAATATGGATATAAAATGCAATAAAATAACATGAAATGAACTCAAAACATAGATGAGTTTTGCACTCATCATACTCAAGATCTCTTTAGTGGTCGCCTCCATACAAAGATCAATGAGCTACACTCAGAGTCAGGTCACTCTCACAAGCAGAATCATGCCATACTCTTCGTATATTAGCCACTCCTTGCCTCCCACTACCACAAGATTGCAGCCTATACAAATCCCCCACTACTCATGACCTCGACTACCGTTTCGCTTCAAGAATTTTCGATGTGTCACATCAGCCGCTACAGCCTTCAGATCCATCCGCATCTACACCACCCGCAGAGTGAGGGTGGGTTACACTTCCTTCTCTAAATTTTCCTACCCATACCCGTGAGGACAATGTCAGTTGATGCTTTGGCTGGGGGGAGTTGAAGGCTCTATGGCTCTGTTCATTTCTATTTCAGAAATGCATACTATCAGCCAGTTTTATCAACCCGCCTACTATTCTTGCATAGTATCGCTTTGTATGTATGTATTAGCCAATGTAGGGCAACAGCATAAGAATCAATATGATAAGCTTCGTACTAGCCCTTTGGTTATATTAAAAGCTTTATAGCAAAAGATTTACATTTTCTACTTCGCACCCAACAATTTTTTATTATTTTATTTTTATTTTACTTAACCCTTTGTATATGCATAATGTTTAGCCTTGCAGCAGGTTTAACTTTAAGCCTTCCTAATGGTGTCAGTTAAGAGTCCTATGCCGAAGTTAAGTGGGATGACTAGTCAACTTCGTCGTATTTAACCACTCTTTCACCTTTATCTACACACACCGAAAGCATGTTGTGTATCCATGATAGTTACCCCCCTACGTTGCAAATCCTAACCTAGTTGTCGCGCACTCCATTGAATAAGTCAGGACTTCATGAATAGAGGCCAATGTGTCTTCTCCAAAATAAAAGAAGAGAAAAAGAAAAAAGTGAAAAGAAAAGAAAAGAATTGAATCGCATTGCTTTGGCTCTCAAAACCCGAGCACGGCCCGAGGGGTATATGGCGAAGCCTTTTAGCCCTGCCCTAAACTCACTCGGTCAGGACGACCGTGTTCGCTACTGCGGTGGATGGGTGGAGTTTAGCGAGTTTTATGTCTTCGGAGGCTCGAAATCGTGTCGAGTCGGTGAAACCTATAACAAGTTTGTTGTGAAAGATCCTCATGGCTTGATGCCCTAAACCTTCAGCGGTTGGGGTCGTCGGTTAATCCGTTACAGGACTTTAGTGGTCGAACCCTCGGTGCATAAAGAATTGATATGTAATAAGGGGGTCCTAACCCTATTTAGGTTGTTAACACACAAGGTTATGAGCGTGGCTGCGTTGGGGGAAGCGTGCAGTTTCGTAGTTTATGATTGAGACGTCAAACAAACCAGTAGCTTTTGTAGAAAGAGCTGGTTTATGCCTCGGGGAGAGCTTGTTGAGAATCGATTATGCGGTATAGTTTTTCATTCTTCGAAGATGGTTATTAGTTGGTTTCGTGTTCTCATCGTAGGCTATGCATTCTTGGTACAAAACCTTTTGACCTCACATGTTTTTGTTCTCGCTTGTTATTTATTTGGCATTGCTGCAGGGACTAACAGTATTATTAGGTTGAAGTGTGATTGGTACCCAAAAAGTGATATTTTGAACCCTATTTAAGATAGGTTTTGAGTGCTTTTTGTGTACTAATCATATTAATTAAGCCAATTGACATGTGTAGGTCCCTTTGGTACTAATGATTGTATTTCGAGGCTGTTTGTGATAGTTTTTGCAGGTTCATAAACCTATCCTACCATATCAAGCTAAGCATATCGAGTTGAGCTGATTTTACACCGAGTTCATTATGGTTATATTCGATTACATCAAGCTAGGGAATGAAGGTGAAGATAAAACAAGTTGGATGCGTTTGGAATATGCGGGATGCAAACGGGGAGAAGACAAGAATTTTAAGCTAGGAGCCGAAGAATTTTAAGTGGCAACAATGAAATTTTCGCTATGTAATTTTCAATTTAGCTACATAGCGAAATTTTACTTAATTATAAAGGCCCCCAGCAATTATAGCGAGTACTCGCTGCTCAATAGTGCATTTTCGCTACATAGCGAGATTTCTATGCTAGTAAAATTTTTGGCACATAGCGGCAGTACGCTATATAGCAAAACTTCTACGCTTCTGTTTTGGTACCAAACAACCCCATTTTTGGTTTTTTCCATCTCTACCCTCACTGTAATGATACTATTAAGGATAAATTGGTATTTTCACCTTTTTGTAAGGCTATATAAGCCATTTTATGGACAATTTGTAACCTAACTATTCATTAAAGGCATTTCCATTACGGCCCCTGTTTTCGACTCCCATTTGCTCTCTTCTCTCTCCTCTTTCTCTCATTTTCTTGGCAACCAAACACACCCTTTGAGGATGACAACTCAAAGGATGTTTGGCTAAAGCCTCTAAACCTTGAAGGAGGGGTTGGTAGGTTGATGAGGTTTGCGAGTGTTCCCTCTGTTTTCCACGAAGAGAAAGCAGTCTTGGGTATTTATGTTTCAAACTTTCAAAACTAGGTTTAAGCTATTTGATGTACTTTCTTTGGTCAATACTTGGCAACCTTTTAGGGTTCAGTGTATTCTTAATGTTAGATACACTGACATCCATTAGATGTCATTTACGAGCCATCGAGGGTAGGTTAAATGCTGGATTTTAACTGCAGAAACATTAAATGCTCAGTAAATGCCATATTTCAAATAAGAATGGTACTAAGGGTTAGTTTCTAAAGTTAAACAAAGATCCGGTTTTGGAGATGACTATATGTCATCTTCCACAAGCAGAGGCAAAAGAAACACAGAGGACACCTAAGCAACCCTATCATACCAAACTAGTGGCCCGAAACTTCAAGGTCTTCTTTTTACATTTTATTTTGAATTACTTTTAGTTAGCATAGTGACAACATTCACTGTTTTTGAACAAATCCGAAATCCAAACAAAAGCCTCACCATTTTGGATCATTATACAAATCATTTGTAAGACGAAAACCCATCCTAGTGTTCGATCCTAGAGCCACTATGCTGCGATGGTTTTACTACGGCGTGTAAGTATAGGTATAAATTTTGTTGTCCAGGAACCCTATTGTGGTACGAATCGGTGATCTCTTACCATTAGGCAGTTCTGGGTCAAGAAGAAACCTTATGTGGTATACTATGCAAGCAAAACGTTGAATGAAGCACAGAGGAACTATACCACCATTGAGAAAGAACTGCTAGCAGTGGTCTATGCCTTGGAAAAATTTAGTGCATACTTGGTAGGGTCGGACATCGTTATCTTCACAGACCATTCAGTTTTAAAGTACCTTCTCACCAAGCAAAATGCCAAGGCTAGGCTTATTAGATGGGTTCTCTACTTGAAAATTCAACACATAAATCAAGGATAAAGGTAGAATGTTGTTGTGGATCATCTCTCATGACTAACAATAGCACACAACACTCACAACCCTCAATCAATGACAGGTTCCTAGAGTCCACCCTTTCTTAGTGGAAAAATGCCCCGTGGTATATTTCATATCGCTAATTTCTTGGCAACAGGAGAAATACCAGTTGACTGGAAGGCCCAGGATAAGGAGTTCTTCTTTGCAAAGATTCATTCCTACTATTGGGAAGAGCCATTCTTGTTCAAATATTGTGATGATCAGATAATTAGAAGATGTGTGCCTGAGGAAGAACAACAAGGAATACTCAGTCATTGCCATGAGAGTGCATGTGGAGGCCATTTGCTTCAGAAGGCGCCATGAAGGTTGCTCGATCGGGTTCTATTGGCCTTCTTTCTCTTCAAGAGATGCCCAAAACGTATGTCGTGCATGCAAAAATGTTAAAGACAGGGAAGATCTCTCACCGTCATGGTACCCTAAACGTTTTGGTAGTTGATTTACGATGTTTGGGGCATCGACTTTATGGGGCCATTTCCGGTTTCCTTTGGATACATATACATATTGGTGGGGGTTGACTATGTGTCTAAGTGGGTTGAAGCAGTTCCATGCAGAGCAGCAAACCACAAGGTGGTATTGAAATTCTTGAAGGAAAACATGTTTTAAAGATTTGGGTCCCCAAGGCCATAATCAATGATGGAGGCTCACACTTTTGCAACAAACCTTTGAGAACCTCTGGCTAAATATGGTGTAGAAAAGCACAAAGTGGCCACCTTACCATCCTCAAGCTAGTGGTCAGGATTGGGCACAGCTAATAGGAAATCAACACCATATTGATGAAAAGTGGTGAACTCCAACGGGGAAGAATGGTCTCTCGGGGCTGATTGGAGCTCCTTGTGGGCATCTGAGAGCCGACCTTGAGACCATTCTTATAATGCCACTATCGCCTGGTCTATGGAAAAGCATGCCATGCGCCTATGGAGTGAATATAAGGCGTGGTGGACGAGAAGCTGAACCTGGACTTGGAAGAGAGCACTCAAAGGTTCCTTTACGTCAATGGTAGAAGAACAGCGATGCCTATTTGAACTTCGAAGATTGCAAAGAAGATTAAAGAAATGGCATGATCGGTGATAGCGGTAAAAATTTATTTCAAGCAAGGAGATTAAGTCTTCTTTATGACTCCAAGCTTCACCTCTTCGGGCAAGCTCAAGTCGAAGATGGTGGTCCATTCATCGTCCATCCAGTTAAATCTAATGGATCGGTGGACACCTTTCCGATTCGAGGATAGAGGTGAGGTCAATGGGCAGAGGCTAAAGCCCTATGCAGTACAGTTCATAGCAGACAAGGAGGAGATCCCCATCTTTTATCCTCCTTGAACCTGAAAGGCTACCTTGTGTGGGCGTTGTTTGCGAAGGCCCAAAAACCTTGATTTTGTTGTGAATTTTATTTGGTTTATTGCAAGTTTTATTTGTGCTTTTCCCTTAATTGTAGCTTAGTTTTGATTGCAATTTCTCACTTTCTTATGCCTATACTCATAATTTTTGGTTTTCTATTTTGCAGGTGTTGTAGCTGCAGGAGTTGGCCCTGCGAGTGCGAAAATTTTTGCATTGCCGAAAATTTTACGGCTGACAAATTTTGCGACTGCGAATTCCTCTTGCTGCGTCTCTTAAATCTCGCTGTTCATCTCCAGGGAGATCTTTCTTTTCCCACACCATACCATTAATTCCCCATATTTTTGAACCTAGTCTTTAGTGCCCATTTATGGACACTAAATAGGTTAGCCCTTTCACCTCCCCAAGACCCCTCTATATAAACTCCCTTCTCCTTCTTGTTTAGTCATTCCATCTCCCTTACGAAGGAAATCCTCCCACTTTCTTCATCCCTTCCCAATCCAAACGGTAAAGCATGGCCCAGACTCATGAGAGGACACAGCTTGACCTTTGGTCGCGACCTTCTTCTCAGCCCTCCGATGCCGCTACCGTGCCGCCCACTGCCGGTGCCTCGCCCTGCCGGTCTTTGCCGCCCTTGCTACTGGTCAGAGCTCCTCACTGGCGCTTCTCATGCCAGGTCCTGATTGCTCCTACCCCTCGCAGGTATGACACACGAGTTAGGCCTACTCCTCTATCTCCTCCTCACCCGTGGCTGCATCCGGGGGCCCACCTCAAGGGCCGGGACTTTGAGCGGGTGAGTCATCGATTGAGGCCCCGGGAACCCCGTTTCCACACGTTCGGGGACCCGGTTGATGACTTCTCCCCGGATTTGTCTCCTTCTTCTATTATTCGATGTCCCATCTTCCATTACGGCCCCATTATAGGCAATTTAGATTGCAGTACCAAAGGAAATTCTGCAGTGACATATTATATTTTCGACTTTTGTTCTTTGATCACGATTCATTCCATGAGGCGTCGCATTAGTGCTCAGACATTTTATGACTCCATGTCGATTCTTCTACCCCCGGATGGTCATTGAGTTCTACCATACTATGACATCCAGGCAAGTCCCCCATCCTACTGCCATCCACTTCTCCATTGATGGTCGTGAGGGGACACTTCGGGCCGTCGACATTGCAGCTACATTCAATTTCCCAATTGTCTTAGCCAACTTGGCTGACTACAGACTATGGCCCCACCCCTAGCCTTGGGAGATGGTTAACACACATTCAAAAGGCTGCAGTGGGGATCTATCCTTTTCAGGAAGCGAGCTCTCTAAGTATGCTCACTGTCGACCACGTAATGCGGTCCGACCTCTTCCATCCGACATATGTTTCACTTGAGAGAAGAGAGTATTTTTAGGCTCTATATCGCATATCAGGGTTTTTGGTTCAGCTCAGGCGAAACTTATCATATTTCATGTTTCTTTCGAGGACAAGGTCCACCTCTGGTGACGTTAAGTTCATACCTCACGTTCAGAGGCTAGAGCCACACATTTTGTTGATATTATATGATGATTCAGCACATCGAAATCCACAATTTACCCACATTCGATTATAAGGATAGGTACTTTTAATTTCTTGTGTGTTTAGACTTGTGCGGGTCTTTTCGGGATTTAAAAACATAAAGTATCTGAAAGTTTATCATCAGGAAATTCGATATGAAGCAGCGAGGATGTGGTGAACAATTGATGAAGTCTCGGGAACTCTTGCAGGTTAAGCACCGGAGGATCAAGTGTCTTAGGTACATCAATTATTGTACCGGTGCACCTTCCCGGCAAAAGTGGCGGTGGGCAAAGTGTCTTGGGTACGCAAATAAGTGTGGTGTACTGATTAGAAATCGGCGATGGCGAAAGACAATGCTAGGTACACCATTAAAGTGTCTGGTACATCTTATGCGAGGAGTGGAAGCGAGAATTGGCGTCCTACTTGAGGGGCATACTTGTCAATCATCCTTGAAGCACGAGATGGTATTGGAAAAGGAGTATAAAAGGCAGAAGTGGGGGGCTTTTATTTGCTAGGGTTGGGATTTTCATAGAAGGAGTTTCTCTCCATTGTTTGAGTTGAATTCTGAGGTCCCAGTTGAAGACTCTTTCATTTGGTGTTTTTACCACTCGAAGCACTTGTGTCTTCGGCGAGGGAATAGTTGGTTGTTTTTCCATTATAGTATTTTACATTTCACATTCTAGATTTTGTAACCGGTCGATTTTCTCAAGTATTGTTTTTATGATTAACATCAATTCAATTATCCCTTGCTTTGTTCTTATAAGTTCCATGGTTCTAAATCCTTATCTTTGGGATTCCTAAGGTGGAAACTCATACGATCAAAGTACTAATCCCCTCGATTCTTAACGAACTGATGGATTGGGTGATGTTATTCGCATTACCCAAATGATTTATGAAAAACCCTAGTTTGGCATATTCTTGACAACGTGAGCAGTACCTTAGTACGTTATTGGCGATTCTGTGCAAACTAAGGTTCGTGTTGGTAGAGACAAGTGCTCAGCAGTATTCAATCATCGCTAACTGGCGTTTAAGATAAATCTTCCATCAAAAGACCATTTATCAATGGTTCTAGATGAGTTGTAAAATAAGAGGTGGGATTTATTTGGTGAGGAGGTGAGTGGAATCCTAAGAATACCGACCATTGATCTTATTTTTCTAAAACATTCAAATCAATCAATCACTTGATCAAAGCAACCCCACAACCACAAATTTCCCTTAATTTTACAACTTTTGTGAGGAGAATAGCTACCTTTGGTCGATAAAATTAGACCACTCCACGTGAAATGACCTATGGAATACCACCGGTATTCTGATCTTGGACAAGCGTGATTCCCTACGGCAGAGATTAAATTAGGCATACTAATCAGGACGAAGCATGCCAGGTGTTGGAGCATATGGGTTTTCCTACTGAGCCCCAATTGAAGCATCGTAGAGATTGCGAGGCCATTCTTCTTTGTTGACAGAGTGATGGCACCACGTGCACCGACACCTCCCACCTCGAGGCCTGGGCGGGGATCGACGGGTTAGTGCCCGATACGCGAGGATCGGCCACCTCGGCGATTACATACGGAGGCCTCAAATTGCACCATCCGTAGCTCGGAGTCCGCGCTCCATGCGCCTGGCGCCTGCGTCCTCGCACCTCAGGGTGCCTCGGCTCACGGACTCAGCTAGACCTAGTACATCAGAGCCGCCACTACAGCATGTATCCATATCCACTTGGGATTTTCTCCGCCGTATGAATGCCGGTCACGCTGCTTCCGGCCACATCGGCACATCTTTTCTGCGACTGCCCATACGACCTTAGGCGAAGGTGACTAGCGTAGAAAACAACATTGTGCGAGAATCACGCCATCCTTGTGCGATTCGAGTCACCTAGGCACACATCCTATCTCTCCATCAGTTCACGCGAGGCCTCTTCGGTTCATCCTCGGCGGCCTGGCGGCACCAGCGACTACCGGCTAGAGCCCCTGGAAACTACCACGAATACGCGCGATAGCGGCGGCGGCGAATCCTCGATAACCCGGCTGACCTTGCCTTGGCAGAGGATGACCTTCCACTAGTAGCCCACCCTTGAGGAGGTAGCACTTCCTTCCCTAACTTTCTAATCCGAGCCCCATTGCGGAGAATGTGAAATTTGGTTGGGGGGAGAGTTAGTGAAGGAAGTGGCGTTTATATTGTGTTTTGTTAACTATTTTGAGCAAGTCTATTTTGTGAAGATTAATGACTTGGTGTTTAGTTTCCCTTTGTGTAGTTGTTTGTTTTGTTTGTGAAGCTGCTAGTTTGTTTTTGAAAAGCTAAAAATAAAGTCATTTTTTTTATAATACATACCATATAGCTGACACTTGTAGTTCAAACAAAAAGAAAAAAGAATAAGGAAAGAGAAAGGTACAGCAGCTTTGCCTTGAAAAAATTGTGAAAAATTGTTTTGTTTTTGTGTGTTTTTCTAACACACGAGGTGAAAAAATTGAAACATTGTCCAATTCTGTTGATGTTAGATTAGTTCCATGCCCTAGTGGTGGATGATGGTTGAATTCTTGTTGATTTAGCGATAACTTTTTCTTCCCACCTCTATTCTTTCCCCTACTTGTGCACATTAGGTTTCAACAATAAGCTAAAAAACTGCCTAACCTCCTAAACCTTGCAAAAACTTGAACTAGTTTTGTTGATCACCTTCAATAGGTTATGGACCCCGTGAAAGAATGATGGGTCTTCCCGAAAAAAAAAAAAAAAAAAAAAAAAAGGAAAAGAAGAAAATTGCAACGCTTTGCCTTTAAACCCAAGCATGGTCCGAGGGGTATATGGCGAAAGTCTTTAAAGCCCAGTGCCCTAAGCCAACCGATTGGGAGTCAGCGACTTAGTTGCTCGTTACAAGGGTGGATGGATGAAGCTTAGCAAGTTATAGGTGCTGGAGTCTTGAAGTCATTCGAAGTCCGGGGTGAAACCTGTAGAGTTTGTGGTTGAAAAATCGCGCGTGCCTAAACCTTCATTGGTTGAGAGTCATCGGTTCCCCCGTTACATGGACTTTGGTGAAGTCGATTCCTCAGCATTGCACCCTACAACACAAAAAGAATTGTGGAATAAGAGTGGGTCATGATACATTTAGATTAGGTTGGTGTTCTAGTTATGGCGGTAAAGCTTGGTTAAGAGGAAGTGCGGTTTGACCAGTTTGTGTGTTGAAAAACTAATCATATAAACACTTAGGTTTTGGTGGAAGTTGTAGGTTGATTCTCTAGAGAAGGAAGCTCTTTTGATGCTCGATTCTGTATGGCACTCACTCTCTCGAGATGGTTATTGGGCAGGGTTTCGGTAATTCTCATTAAGGGTTAAGCATTACTCATCCACATACTTTTTGAAATACCATTTTTGAGAACATAATTTTGTTATTGCTTTGTTGTTCTTTCTTTCTTTCATTGCTAAGGGACTAGCAATGTGTCGGTTGAGAAGTGATTAGTGCCCAGAAGCCAAATACTTATTTTGAGCCACAATTTGTTGCAAGTTTTGAGCACGTGTGTGTCGGCTTGAGTAGCTTGGAATTGGCACATTAAGGTCCTTGCTATGCTACTGATCGCTTTTTGTGGCAATTTTTGTAGTTTTTCTGCAGCTAATCATGCCAAAGGTTCTGAGTTAGCTCGATCCTGACAAAATCAAAATACCAAGTTGAACTCGGATGGGTTAAGCCAAAAAGGAAATAGAGTAGAGCGAGAAAGAAGAGGGACATTAAAAATTTTCTTGGGGTTCGCGAAAATTTTGCAACCTACAAAATTTTCGCAGGTTGCGAAATTCACAACCTACTCTCAACCTGCTTCCAAAATTTTGACCTAGTGGACCCTGTTTGACCTCTTTATGTGATTTTTCCTAAAATACCCTTCATGTATAGTAGGTATTTGAGATATTTTTGTAATTTTTTCTTCTTTGGGAGCACTATATAGCTCGAGATAAGTTGTGTACTAGGAGCTTCATTAATACAAGAAGCGGGCAAGGATTTTGCCATTCTTTCTTTTCTCTCATTTCCTCTCATTTTCTCTCATTTTCTTGGCTGCTAAACACCCTTGAGGATGACAACTCGGATGATGGTTGGCTAACCCCCCTTCATCCTTGAAGAGGAGAGCTACTAGGCTTTGAATTTGAGGTAAACAGTTGGTTTTCATGTTTTTAATGCAAGCATTTATTGTCATTTATGTTTCTATCTCTCACTCTAGGTTTAAATCCCTTAGATTTACCTTGATTGACTAGTACTTGGCAATCTTTTAGGGTTCAGTGGATGCTTATTGCTAGATCCACTGAGACTCGGTTAGTTTCCATTTATTTGTTACTGTAGGGTAGATCAAGGAGATAAATTTTCAATGTCGAGAACATTTATGTTCGATAAATACTATTCAAAAAGAAGAAATTAGGTTGGTTTTTATAGCCAAATGAAGATGGGTTTGGGGCTATTTATAGGTCATCCTCCCAGCGAGGAAAGGGACAGAGGACCCTCGGTTACCTAAGATTTCAAACCCGGTGGCACGATGCTTGAACAACATATTTTTCTTCCACCTTGTTTCGAGTTCGAACATTACCCCTCAACATTTTTTTATCAAAACCTCAAATCAAGTGAAATTCACCATTTTGAACCAACTATTAATCATTTGTGTGAAGAAAACCCATTCTGTGTTCATCTTCAGAAACCGCTATCCTTTATGAGTAGCCTATACTCACCGGTGAGTAGGGAGGAAATAAGTTATAAATTTTGATGATTCCAGCATACCCTACTGCAAATGAATCACATAGTCTGCAAACCATGGCATCAGGCTCAAATAAGAAATGGCTAACAGTTGCTCATCAGGAAAGTTGTCTTTAATTTGTACTTCATTCTTAGGACCCTCAAGCCTGGATAGGTGATTTTCCACTAAGTTTTATGTTCCTTTCTTGTCTTTTATTTCTACATCAAACTCTTGTAGTAGAAGCACCCACCTTATTAACCTTGGTTTTGCATCCTTTTTAGTCAAGAGGTACTTTATGGCAGAGTGGTCATTATGGACAAACACTTTATTCCTAATCAAGTATGGTCGAAACTTATCAAAACCAAATACTATAGCCAACAATTCTTTTTCTGTAGTTGCATAGTTGAACTGTGCTTCATTCAAAGTTCTGCTTGCATAGTAGATAGCATAAAAAATTGTCCTTTTCTGCCCAAACACTGCTCCCACGACATAGTCACTTGCATCGTACATAAGTTCAAAGGGCAACTCCCAATCCGGTGTGACTACTATAGGTGCTGAAATCAATTTCTCTTTTAAGGTACAGAAGGCTTGGTTTCATTGCTCATCAAATTCAAAAGGCACCCCTTGCACGAGAAGATTTGAAAGAGGCTTAGTTATTTTGGAAAAGTCCTTGATGAACCTCCTATAGAACATGTCCTAAGAAGCTATGTATGCCTTTGAATTAAGTGAGGGGTGGTAATTTCTCAATGATTTATATTTTTCTCTATCTACCTCTATTCCCCTTGCGAAAATTTTGTGCCCTAGGACGATACCTTCTTGTACCATAAAGTGGCACTTTTCCCAGTTCAAAACCAAGTTAGTCTCCTCCCATCGGACTAATAATGCTATCAGGATCTCAAGTAAATCATCAAATGAAGCTCCTACTATTGAGAAGTCATCCATAAAGATCTCAATTGTCCTCTCCACCATATATGAGAATATAGCCATCATACATCCTTGAAAAGTACCTGGGGCATTACATAGCCCAAAAGGCATCCTATGGAATGCGAATGTCCCATACGTACATGTAAAGGTTGTCTTATCTTGGTCTTCGGGTGCAATGACTATTTGATTGTAACCCGAATATCTATCTAGGAAGCAGTAATAATCATGTCCAACTAATATGTCCAACATTTGATCAAAGAAAGGAAGGGGGAAGTGGTCCTTATGGGTGGCCTTATTTAGCTTTCTATAGTCAATGCAAATCCTCCATCCAGTCACTATTATTGAAGGAAGCAAAACGTTTGTTTCAATTCTCACAACAGTCATTCCACCTTTCTTTAGAACTACATGCACTAGGCTTACCCATGGGCTGTTGGAAATAGGGTAGATTACCCCAACATCCAACCACTTTAGAACTTCTTTTCTGACGATTTCTTTCATCGTAGGATTTAGTCTTCTCTGTGCTTCCACTGATGGCTTGTAACCATCTTCTAACAGGATATAGTGCATTCACATAGAAGGTTGGATTCCTTTCAAGTCGGTGATGACCGCAAATAAGCGACTTTGTGATCCCTGTACCTCGACAACTTTTCCTCTTGGGCTTCAGTTAGTGATGCTGAGATGATGACTGGCAGTGTCGAGAGTTGCTGTTGATTGATTTTTACATAGACTAAAAACAAACTAATAGTTGAAGACCAAATTAACTAAATATGATGAAGTCAGTAGATGCCAAACTTCTAGTGCCACCACTAAGAACTAATTAGTTCTTGTATCAACGACGCCAAAAACTTGATGACTACTGACCAAAATTATAAAATACGTTGTTTGCCTTGGATGAGAAGGCTTCCATTGAAAAATGTGTTTGGAGTGCAGAATTATTGCAAGTGCATAGGTCATTTAGAAAGTAATAAAGAGGATTTAAGTCAGTTATCGTTGCAGTTGAGTAATCTACGCATCACCCCATCTACTCAAGATCCTTGCTATTTGAACTCCAAAGTTAAAAATGGTTTGGTTTTAACTAACAAAAAAGTAAAAACTATATAAAGTTCCATAACTATGTATAAAGAATTTAAAATAATTGGATTAGAAAGTTCATTGGGTAAGTTAACACTGGGAATTAGATTAGTGTACTATTATTAATTTATGCATCATTTTTTATAACATAGCTCAGTCATTAGTTTGAAATTTGAACTTGTCAAAGATGCAAGATAGTATAGTTTGGATTTCTCCATTAACCATATGATTAGTACCCAAAAATTTTGAGGTCACAATTGAATGGGTTTTGAGTGCTTTTGCGTGCTAATCATGATAGTCGCCGATTGACATGTGCGGGTCCGATTACTACCTGCGATTTTGTTTCGAGGTTGTTTTTGGTAGTTTTGCGGGTTTCGCAAACCGTCACCTTCATATCAAGCATCGAGTGCGCTGCTTTATCACCCAGAGTTAGTATGGTGCAAGCGTTCATCAAGCCTGGGATGAAGAAATAGCAAGCTGGAAGATGAGAAATGCGAAATTGGAGAATGCGAGAAACGACATAGGGTGCTTGATTCGCTATGGCATAGCGAAAATTTCGCAATGATAGCGAAAATTTCGCAATGATAGCGAAAATTTCGCTATAGCCAAGTTTTCGCTATGATAGCGAAATTTCGCTATCATAGCGAAAATTACTGTGCATAGCGAAATTTTCAATTTTTAAGCTATGACTGGTATTTTAAGCTATGATATAAAACTAAGCTATCATAGAAAATAAGCTATCATAGTGAAATTCAACGTGCATAGCCGAAAATTACGCTCCTTTGTTTTTGTGATCAACGACTCGTTTTGTTTAATTCCTCTTTTGCCCTCAATTAATCATATTATTTAGGTTAGTTTGGTATTTTCGCATATGTTTGTGGAAATTTATATAAGCCATGTTATGAACATTTGTAACCCTAACTATTCAATTCACACGGCTTTACATATTTTATTTTGAAGTTTCGGGTTTTATAACCTCTCTCTCTTTCTCTCGTTTTACAGGGTACGCGAGCACACCTGGCCCAGGGGATGACAGCTCAAGGATGTTTAGCTAAACCTCAAAACCTTGAAGAGGAGGGTTGCTAGGAATTGGTTGATGTGGGTTTGCGAGGTGTTCCTACTGTTTTCATAGGCGGGAGTGCGGAGTGTATTTGTGTTTCTAGCTTTCTAAACTAGGTTAAATCTTTATTTAATGTATTTTCTTTGGTCGATACTTGGCATTAGCCCGGGTTCAATGTATTCTTAATGGTAAGATACAACGACATCCATTAGATGTCATTCTGAATAACGAAAGTAGGTTAAATGCTTTATTTTCAGCTATACGAGAGACATTAAATGCTCGGTAAATGCTATGGTTCAAAAATGGAATGTTACTAAGGGTTGGTTTAAAAGTTAAACAAAGATCGGGTTTGGAAATGACTATATGTCATTTTGCCTAATCTGAAATAACCCGGGGACACCTCTACAACCCATCATATCAAACTAGTGACCCAAAACTTCAAGGTGTTCTTTTTTTTTACATCTTATTTTAAAGCTGCTTTCGAATTAGCAGCGCAACCCAACAACCACACTTTTTAATGCAAATCCGAGAAATCCAAATGAAAGCCTCAACATTTTGAATCATGATACAAGTCATTTGTAGATGAAAACCCATCATGAGTTCGACCCTAGAACCGCTATCTTTGCAATAGCTTATTTCCGGCGGTAGGAGGAAATTTAGGATCTGAATTTTGTGACTTCGGATCACCTCTTGTGTACGAATCAAATGGCGCCGTTGCCGGGGATGGTGCCAAACTACAAATGATGAGTTGATATGTACTTGTAATCCTCATTACAAGTATTGGTGACCTTTTACCCCTTTTTGAATTTCATTGTTTAGAATTTCAAGTTTTTTACTCGTGATCCTTGATAAATTTGTTTTATTTTAGTCTTTTTTATTTTATTAACACTAATCTTTTTGGCAAGCCTTTCTGTTGTTCTTTGCTTTGCCTCTTTTTTTTTGTCACAGGTGTTTATGCATCACTGGGATAGAGGAATATCAGGTAGGCGCAAGAGTTAGTTCTGATTGGCGAAGTTGTGAAGTCGGTGTACCTGATGAGCAAATGGATCTCTACGAGGCAGTAAAGTCGGCAAAAGCGCTCCTGTGAATCCCGATAGCATACGGGTCAGTGAGGACCACATACACCCTCCTAGAGTTAGGTGCTCCTTCACGCATCATACCACCTGGCGAGGATGTGGCGGTACAAGACCTTATCTGAATTGCCCTACTCCCGAAGCTTTTCATGGTATGGAAAATGAAAATCCATACACACACACATTCGGGATTTTAAGGAAGTATGCATAACTTTAAGGAAGGTGTGATATGGATTTGTTGAAGTTGAAAACATTCATTAACAGTTAAGGACAAAGCCAAAATATGGCTCAATTCACGGTCGACGATTAGAAATTGGGCCGATCTTGGCCAATTTTTGAAAAATTTTTCGATTACAACGAAGACCAGCGAGTTTGAAGAGACAAATCTACACACTTACTCGACTACGACAATGAAGTTTTATGTCGGTGTTGGGAGAGAGGTTCATGGAGACCATCGTGCATGTCCACACCATGGTTTTGATACATGGATGCTAGTGAATCATTTCTATGATGGTATGTCTCGGCCGTGAAGCGGCTTCTTTGAACCATGTGTGGAGGGGACTTTACACGAGCAAATTGAGGATGAAGCCATGGACTTTTGAATTATGTGGCTGAAACTTCGAGGGGATAGGATAGGCCAAACCCAAGGGGCGAGAAAGAATGAAATTTATCGACCCACCAAAGGGAGGCATCTATGCACTTTAGAAGACACGGAGATGAGGCAAAGCGACCACTTTGACTAGAAGGTTGGAGGAGCTTGAAATGAAATCGGCATGAAGTGCAAGCGGTGAATGGTGCACGCATCTCACCCGACTGTTTGTCAGTGGTTCCTTCGATTAGGGAATTAATGCAAGAGCATGCCCATGTCTTGGAGTCGAAATAAGCCTACAAATGCTCCTTATGGTAACACCTATAACCCAGATTAGAATCATCAGGAACTATCATGGAAGCCAAAATCCCACATATGCCCCCGAGGGCCGCGGTGCGATTTGGCTCCACCTCGGCCTAACGGCCGGCGGCAACCTCCACCTTCTTCTCTGTTGGGCAAGCCATCTTGAATTTGAGCAAGGTGGTGGGAAATTTTGTAAAGGGAAGCGGCCGTCAATGTCGAACCAGTAGAAAATTAGCAGGCGGTTGAAGCTCACTTAACAAGAAGTTAGACAGCATGCATTATGAGTTGCAAAGTTCCATTACGGGTTGTCCTGGCTTGACGCGAGGTCTGAAAAGGGGAGATTCCCTTCCCGGACCTGACAAAACCCTAGGTGAATACATGAGATAGGATGCATCGGTGACTGATGCAGAATGGATGAAGTAAAGGCTATCATCACTTTGAGGAGTGGAAAAGAAATTGAGCAACCAATGCCCAAGATTTCTGAAGAAACAAGAAAAGAAAAGGAAGCTGAGCTTGAGAGAATAATAATCAGAGAAGATTCAATGAAAAAAAACATGCCCCCTCCATTTCCTCAAGCACTTAGAGGCAAAGCAAAATCCTGAAACAAACTAAAATTCGGGAGGTGCTAAAATAGTGAAGGTAAATATCCTTTGCTTGACATGATTAAGGGTCCGACATATGCAAAATTTTTAGGACACAGTGCACGGTCAAAGGGTTAGGCATTGAAAGGAAAGCCTTATAACAGGCAAGTCGGTGCCATCTCATTCGGAAGCAGACCAGAGTGAAATACAAGGATCGGGGATCCCCAGATATCGGTCGACATTGGAGGGAACTTGCATAGATAAAGCAGCATTGGACTTGGGGGCAGTGTGAACCCTCTTGCCATACTCAGTATTTAAGCAGTTGGGTTTGGGGGAGCCAAGCCTACCAACATCACTCTATCCTTAGGCGATCGATCGGGTAAAAATTCTGAGGAATAGTTGAGGATGTATTGGTAAAGGTGAATGAGTCACACTATCGATTAAGTTTTGTAGTGCCAAATCTTGAGCCGATCGCGATTGGGCCTAATCATGTACCAATCATCCACAGGAATGCCATTTTGGCCACTTCAATCACTGATAATCAGCTGGCGGAATGGAGTCATGCATTCGCATTTAGCGGCGCTGACCTTTGAACTGATATTTTCACACGAGCAACGAACCTGGCTTGTGAAGATGAGAGCAAGGATCGGATGAAGTTTACTTTGATTAGTCCAAGTTCGAAACCAAATGCTCACAAAGGCGAAGGAGGTGGTGAAGAAAGTGGAAAGCGATTGATGGAGAATTAGTTGCATGGAGTCACTCCCCCAAAGAGCCCGATGCTTCCCCGACACCACGAGTGAAAGAAGCTGAAACAAATGACTAGGCATGAAGAAAGCGGCCGCGACACACATCAACTGCGGCGATGAAGAGATGGTTTGGTCCCTGCGAGACCAAACTGCAGCTAAGAAATTTTGATTTTAGTTTAATTTGATCAATTCTCAGTTTTTATTTTATTTTTATTTTTAGTAATTTTCTTTATTTTAGTTTTTAATTAAAAACCTTTTTTTTATGTTCAGTTAAAATTTTATTTTATTTTATTTTATTTTATTGTTATTTTTTATTTTATTTAATTTTGATTTATTAAATTAAATTTTGTTTTTATTTTACAAGAATCTGCTAGTGCAGGGCACAAAATTCGCAATAATAGCGAAATTTAAATAAATCAAATTTTGTTTTTATTTTGCAGAATCTGCTAGTGCAGGGCACAAAATTCGCAATAATAGCGAAATTTAGACCCTACGGCTCTTCGAAACTAGGGAGGCCTTTCAATTGCGAGCCAGTTTATAAAAGCCCCCACAACCCCACTCCCCCTCTGCATTGTCCATTCCATTCCTTTGCACCTTATAAGCCGCCCCCGAGCGAGAGCCCCCTCCAGGTACCTACATTCACTGCCACTGCTGTATGCAGCGCTGGCGGCATTATTACTGGCCTTTTCGCCAGGGCCGTGCGCTGAGCATGATCCCTTGCCATCGAGCCCTGATTCGCGCGCGCCTCCCGCTCCCAGTCAGAGCCACCCCTGTGCCCGAGGTCTGCCAGCGCCTGCATCCTCAGGAGTCTCCTTGGCTCCGTCGGCCATCCAGCAGCCGGTGCCGCTCCCGGCCCGTCACTGCGGTTCCTAACTGCGTGATTCGGCTCCACGACCATAGTTCGTACGTGGAGCCATAAATTCTGAGGCAGCCCAGTCCCGATTCGCCCACCTGAGAGAGATAGATGCCCGAGACACGTCAGGCTGCGGATACTCACTCTCGGGACGGATTACGAGAGACACCACACGTGGTCTTTGCTTTTATATCGAGGAGGAGGCAGGCACCCAGGCCCCGTCAGGCGATATCGGACCGGGTGGGACCTCGGGCCACTTCTCCAGTGCATCCGAGACCACGCCGGAGGGCCACCTTCAAACGGGCTGGACATCGAGGCCGAGTGAGTCGTCGCGGTCTAGGCCAATGCTCGCCTCCTCCAGCGATCGAGTTAGTCGCCCCGGTTATCGACAGGATCGGGCGACCGATGTTTAGCTGCGATCCGATCCCAAGGAACGTAGATCTTCGTGCCCGGGACTTCCATATGGAGTCATGTGCGACATGCGGCGTGACCACGGACCAGCGATTGGTGATGCGGTTGATCCGGCAATATTCACTGCTCCCATTTATGACAGAGCGGTTTTCTATCCACAGTGTGGTGCTTGAATTTTATCACACTATGACATCGGGTGCCTAGTCCATTGGAATCGGTTGAATATCGGCCCGGTGCCGCAAGTACTCAAGTTCTGAGATATTCTGGTGCTTTGGGCCTGCCAGTAGTTATGGCGAATTCCACAGACTATCGGCGGTGGCCTCAGCCATCACAGAGAGAGATTATTCGCTCTCGCTCGAGAATATACCGCAGTAGGACTATCTTATTCAGCCGTGACTTTCCCGAGATGCTTCTCGTGGACCATGGCGCCCGGACCAGCCTATTCCCGCTTCAGTATTATGTACGGCGCGGGAGCTATGCTTTCGAGGCTTTCTGTCTGAGGATATCCTAGGGATTAAGTTCGATCCCTCAGGAGCTCGATCATGGCCGCGTTGCTACATTTTGAGAGAGAGGTCACCGCAGGACTGGCTTTCGGGCGGGAGGCTTTTTCCCTGGTGATGCCCGAGGTTCTTGAGCCAGGTCTTAGAGCATGCGGGGTTCCACGGGAAGCCACATATAGAGCGGCGGGTGAGTTGTCCTCGGGTTTTTGTCCATCGGCGGTCTTTATATGGCCACCGCCTCCATTCTTCTCACCGGCGACGGGAGGCGGCGGATGATATTGCGGAGGACTTACCGAGGGTGAAACAGCCTGTTCTAGGAATTGGAGTGGAGAGGGACCTCCAATTCCAGTCCATCTCCTCCGGTTCCACCTCCTGGCACCCCGGCTCCTCCTGAGATTGGCTGGCCCCACGTCCTCCATCACAGCGATCTTGGGGCGTATCCACTGTCGGTTCCTAGGGAGTTATCTGTTGTTATGGATGTTGTCTACTCACTTGCTACTACTCAGGCATCGTTGGCCGAGCGGATGGCCCGAGCCGAGGTCACTCTCTCGTAGAATCACGCCATGCTTCTTGATTATGGCTTGACCTCGGTCTCAGCCCGGTCGTGGTGAGCTACCGCGGCCACTACTGTTGATCGATCTGCCGTGTCAGTTCTGCTGACCTCTTTGCTGATATGCTAGCAGCCGTTGTAGCAGCTTCAGATCCACCGGCGTCTACACCATAACGAGAGTGAGGTGGTCGCACTCCCTTCTCTAGCTTTAGATCCTACCCGATGGAACCTTGGTTATGCTTTGGTTGGAGGGAAAAGTTAGAGTTGGAAGTGTCTTCTATCATATTTTGTTTGTTTTAGCACATTAACTGCCTACTTATTTTGTATAGGATTGTTTAGGATGTATGTATTATGTGGTAAGGCGGTGATCTTTTGTTGTGTTTAGCTATGTTAAGCTTGTACTAACCACTTTGGTTATATTAAAGCATAAGCGTATTACATTCTTTCTACACTTTTGCAAACCATTTTTTTTTGTTTTTGGTTGTGCCTATATTTTTATGTTTCTGCTCTTACCTTGAGTTGAAAAATTGAAGCACTGTATGCTACCATAATGCTAGAACAGTTCCATGCATGATTAAGTTTTTGGTCGATTGAAGTTCCAAAGTTCAACCTTGTCCATCCTCCTTTAGCTAATCACACACAGTGCACATCAGTTTTCATCAATAGGTTGAGAAGCTATATACCTCTTTTTACTTTGCAAAACCGTCCTTAGATTAGTTAACGACCCATAATAGGTTTATGTTACCCATAAATGAAGGCCAATGAAGTCTTCCAAATGAAAAAGAAAAAAAGCAAAAAGAAAAAGAAAGAAGAAAAAGAGAATAGAAAGCCGTGACGCTTTGCCTTGAAACCCGAACACAGTCCGAAGGGTATATGGCGAAAGCCTTTAAAGCCTGGTGCCCTAAACCTTCACTGGTTGGGAGTCACCGACTTTGTTTTCGCTACATGGGTGGATGGGTGGAGTTTAGCGAGTTGTAGGTGCTGGATTCTCGAAATCATTCGCAGTCTTGGGTGAAGCCTGAGGAGTTAGTGGTCGGAAGATCCTTTTGACTTGATGCCCTAAACCTTAATTGGTTGGGAGTCATCGGTGGACCCCCGTTACACGGACTTTGGTGAAGTCGAGTTTTTAGCATTGCACCCTACAATACAATCAAAGTAAGAAATAAGAGTGTAACTAAATCTATTTAGGTTAATTAAACCGGTTTAAGGTCTGCGGTAGCTTGGTTGGGGAGGAATGAACTGCAGCTTATTGGTTCTTGGTTACCTTAAAACACATAGATTTTGAGGTGGAAGTTCAGGTTGACTTCCTTGGGATTGTCTTACGAGAGCTTGTTCCTATATGGCAATTGTTCTCTCATGATGGTTTTGTCTGAGTCTAAATTTTTCATGCGAAGGTAAAGCCTCCTTGTACACACACTTTTGAATAGAATACTCTTTTTGCAAAGCATAGCACGCCCTTTATTATTTTTAGCATTGCTAAGGGACTAGCAATGTCGGTTCAGGGTGTGATTAATTGCCCAAAAAGTGCTATTTTGAGTCCTATTTAAGATAGGTTTTTGGAGTGCTTTGCGTACTAATCATATTAATTAAGCCGATTGACATGTCTGCGAGGTGGGTCGCCACTACGATTTTGTTTCAAAGGTTGTTTGGTAGTTTTGCAAGTTTGCTTAAGCTAGTCACCTTCATATCAAGCAGTATTGAAATTCTTGTTGCTTTATGCCGAGTTCGTGTGAATTCTCGGCGATTTCATCAAGCTGGGATGAAGAAATGGCAATTTGGAAGGAGATGAGAAATGCGAGTGGAGGATGCGGCGGCATAGAAGATTGGTAATTTCATTATGGCATAGCGAAATTTTCGCAATGATAGCGAAAATTTCGCAATGATAGCGAAAATTTCGCAATGATAGCGAAAATTTCACAATGATAGCGAAATTTTCACAATCATAGCGAAAATTTCGCTATAGCCAAGTTTTCGCTATGATAGCGAAATTTCGCTATCATAGCGAAAATTACTATGCATAGCGAAATTTTCAATTACGCTATAAGCGAGATTTTTATTCTATGATAGCGGGGAATTTTGCTATCATAGCGAAAATTCGCTATCATGGCAAATTCAACGTACGCTGCGAAAGTGCGCTCCCTAATTTTTGTGATCCAAAAGCGACTCCGTTTTGTTTTAATTCCTCTTTTTGCCCTCAAATTAATCATATTATTTAGGTTAGTTTGGTATTTTCGCATGTTTG
Organism: Tetrastigma voinierianum; assembly: GCA_016808115.1. Classification (NCBI taxonomy): domain Eukaryota; kingdom Viridiplantae; phylum Streptophyta; class Magnoliopsida; order Vitales; family Vitaceae; genus Tetrastigma; species Tetrastigma voinierianum. Next base: position 65,516 of record JAEQBH010005635.1, read on the forward strand.
TGGGGCTATATAAGCCATGTTATGAACATTTTGTAACCTAACTATTCAATTCAAGCAGCTTTACATACAACCCCTGTTTTGGTTCCCATTTCTCTCTTCTCTCTCCTCTTTCTCTCATTTTCTAGGCTGCCAAACACACCCCTTTGAGGATGACAACTCAAAGGATGTTGAAAACTAAGCCTCAAACCTTGAAGAGGAGGGTTGCGGAGTTAGTTGATGTGGGTTTTGCGAGGTGTTCCTCTTGTTTTCATGGAAGCTGAGTCTTGTGTATTTGTGTTTCTAACTCTAAACTAGATTTAAATGCTATTTAATGTATTTTCATGCTTCATGGTTAGTGTATTCTTAATGGTAGATACAACGACATCCATTAAGATGTCATTTACGAGCCCTTTGAAAGTAGGTTAAATGCTTTATTTTCAAGCTGCGGGAACATTAAATGCTCGGTAAATGCTATAGTTCGAGATAGGAATGTTACTAAGGGTTGGTTTTAAAAGTTAAACAAAGATCCGATTTTGGAAATGACTATATGTCATTTGCCACTATCTGAGAAATAACGAGACACCTCTACAGCCCGTCATATCAAACTAGTGACCCCCGAAAACTTCAAGGTGTTCTTTTACATCTTATTTTAAAGCTGCTTTCGATTAGCTTAGTGACAACAACAACCACGCTTTTAATGCAAATCCGAAAATCCAAATGAAAGCCTCATAATTTGAATCATGTCTGAGTCATTTGTAAGATGAAAACCCATCCCACACGAGTTCGACCACAGGCAGCTATCTTGCGAGTAGCTTGACTACGGCAGTAGGAGGAAATTTAGGACACAAATTTTGTTGACTTCGGATCACCCTACTGTGGCACGAATCACCATACATTTTGCTATTTAGATATCCATATTCCTTTCAAATACATGAGTCTAATTAGTTACTTGTAGAATAGAAACCTCTTTCTAAAATCTGGGTATTTTTCCTTTTCAATACTTCACACCCAAATCTTAGGACTGAAGAATTCTTGCCCCTATAGACAGGATATTACAAGCCTTCTCCAATCTAATTGGTAACTCATCCATCGAATATGATAAAATTATCTATCTCCTTGATTATATCTCCACTAACACAAGATCAAGATCCTTCAATCAGATTGAGGAGAAGCCTTTCTCATCAATTAAATTGATACATCATCCAACTATCCTCACACCATGAGTAAGTTAGTGATCTATCGAATTAATTTTTAAGAGTTCATTAGTTCCAGAATATTATTCTTATACCCCAATGCTTGCTCCATCCTCTTAGGAATCTCTATCCTCACGTAATCACTTGAGAGGAAATATTTAGAAATCGAGAGCAAGATCTGATCATTTTCTGGGTACACACTACTAATATTCTGAACAGGTAACTTCTAGATCATTACCAATTAAATAAATTCAAGATTTTGATCTGTGACATTCTTTTAAGTTGAGCAGAAAACAATAATGAACATCGATCCAATCCCAGAGGAAGCTTAGTCTTTCAAAACTAGATTACAACTAACAATGACTAGCTGATCAAAAAATTCCTTTGAGGAGTACAGAACTAAATTAAATGAACTCTAGAAAATTTCCAAATTCATTCAAGTGAGACGATAATAGAAAACTGGGGAAATTTTACAGGAACTCCATTCAGGCTTCACACCGGATCTTCTTCAATCCCAAAAAGAACTAACTGAAATGCTAATGTAAAACTACTTAAAGAAAAGAAAAATAATATACAAAGGAGTTCCAGCTACCCAGAAGTTCCTGGTTTGGCAAAAGCTGAGCACAGTGCCCTAGATGCTTCTATTTATAGATTTTCAAATGATGTGCCGCACTTCTAAGCTAAGATTGTGAATCCCTAAAATTCTGGCCCAAATGGTCGCTTTGTCGTGACAAAGAAAATTAGGTTCGCGATATAGTTGGCATCTTTGGTCCCCAGCTCTTGTTGTGGCAGGTTTAATGCGTGACATATTTGTCTCACCTCTTTTAAAGCTCATCTGAGCTAATTTTCTATGTCAGCGCAGTGAGTTGTCTTGGCTTGAGTCTTGTTCTTGTCACAACAGGGGTGTCTTGTGTCGTGACAATTCTTGGGTGTCTTGCAGCTTGAATACTTGAATAGTATGTTGCTACAATAGACTTCTTGTGGTTCTTTTCAATCTTTGTCGCGACAAAGAAAAACATTGTCGCAACAGAGTTTGTTGTCTTGCACTGTTGATGCTGAACTTTGTGTCGCGATAAACTTTTCTTTGTCGCAACAATATTTTCTTCTTTGATCATTGTCGTTAGCTGGATTGTTTGTTGCAACATTGAAATCCTTGTCACGACAAACTTGTCTTGGCTGGTTTCATTTCTCTTCCATTTTCTGTCGTGACAGTTTTCTTTTGTCACCACAGAAGTTTCTTACTCTACAATGTTTATTGTCGCAACAAACTTCGTTTTTTCGTGACAGAGATATCTGCCTTCAGTTCTTTATTATGTCGTAACATAAGTTTCTGTGTCGTAACATTCTTCTTGTAATTCTTCTCAACTTTGTTCGCGATAATAGCCGTCTTTGTCGCAACAAAGTTCACCTCAACCTCAAGTTGTGTTTATCGTGAGATAAAACTTTTGTCGTGACAAAGTCTTCTTATCTTTCATTGCTGACTCTGAATGTTGTGTCGTGACATAGTTTTCTTCTGTCGTGACATATAATCTGCCTTGGTCTTGTTATAAGCTGAAGTGTCTGTCGTAACATAGAAAACTTTGTCGCAGGCACATTGTCTTGACTTGTCTCATTGTTTTGCCATTTCTTGTCGTGATAGTGTTGTATTTTGTCGCAACAAAATTCCCCTGCCATTTGCTGGATTAATGTCGCAATAGAGTAAGGAATGTCGTGGCATTCTTCTTCATGAACTTCTCCAGCTTTGTTGTGACATAAAAATCCATTGTCGCGACAGAAATCAGTCGGTATATATAAAAACTATGTTACGACAGTCTTTATTTTTGGCTTGAGTTCAGCTTGATCCTTGTTGCGACATAACTTCTGCTGGTTCTATTGGGATTCTATCGCAGCATTCTGAAACTATGTCGTGACAGAGAATTATGCCCTTGGCCAATTTTATACTTTTCTTACTAGAATTGTCTCCTTTTCTTTTAAAGCCTACAAAACACAAAGTTGGTGAATATTCCATAATTGACGCCAAAGAATCATAAACCACCAAATATGCCAGAAAAATGGATTAAAAATGGATGAGTTTAGGACTCATCAGTTGCCTAAATATGCATACCGTAAATACTCGGATAGTTTTTTCTGTTCAAGCAGTGGTGCCTTCTCGATAGATGGTACTGATTTGTTCACACTTTCTCCAAGAGGCTCATAGTATTTCCTCTAGTTCTCTTCAAAGGAATTCATCCATTGCACATATGCTTTTGCTTCATCATCTAGTTCTGACGAATCATCTTGTAGGAGGCAAGTCTCTAAGGTATCATCGATATCCTCATGGTTAGACACTACAGCCTCAACGTTCTTAATATGATATCAAGAGTCACTCTCTACTGGGTGTCTTATAGCCCATAACACATTGAATTTGACTTCCTCTTCCTGTACTCTCAGTCTTAACTCACCTTTATGCACATCAATTAAGGCTCTTCCAATGGATAAAAATAGCCTACCTAGGATGATAGGTATCTCCTTATTTTCTTCCATGTCTAGGACAATGAAGTCTATAGGGAAAATGAACTTGTCAACCTTCACTAGTACATCTTTGACAATTCCTCTCGGATGCTTCAGCGATCGATCCACTAGTTGAAGGGTGACTGTTGTTGGTTTAGCTTCCTTGAGCCCTAATCTTCTAAAAATAGATAGAGGCATCAGGTTATTGCTAGCTCCAAGATCACATAATGCTCTCTCGGCTTGCATTACCTATGATCACGAGAATGAGTGAAATTCTTAGGATCTTTCAATTTTAGAAGCGGCTTCTTACGTAGTATGGCCTTTGCGTTCCTCATTAGGAAATAGTCTCATAATCCTCTAACTTTCGTTTCTTCGATAAAATGTCCTTCATAAACTTAACATAGCTTGGCATATTCTCTAGCGCATCCGTAAAGGGGATGTTGATCTGCAGTTTCTTAAATACCTCCATAAATTTTGTGAACTACTTGTCGAGCTTACTCTTCCTCAATCTTTACGGGTAGGGGATGAGTGGGGTTGAATCCCTCGATCCTAGCTTTTCTATTTTCTCTACCTCTAGCTATTTCCCATTGAACTTCATTAATAAGAGTGAGTCCCATCTCTTCTTTGTATCAATCTTTGCTTGTTTGGTCTATTGCCTTGGTTCTTTTACTATCACTAGTGGGGGTCCTGATGCTGAGATGATGATTGACAATGTAGAAGAGTTGCCCAAATAAGCATACCGTAAATGCTAGGGTAGTTGTTTATGTTCAAGTAGTGGTGCCTTCTTGATAGATGGTACTGATTTGTTCACACTTTCTCCAAGAGGCTCATAGTATTTCCTCTAGTTCTCTTCAAAGGAATTCATCCACTGCAAATATGCTTTTGCTTCATCATCTAGTTCTGACGAATCATCTTGTAAGAGGTTAGTCTCTAAGGGATTATCGATATCCTCATGGTTAGACACTATAGCCTCAATGTTCTCAATACGATAGCAAGAGTCACTCTCTACTGAGTGTCTTATAGCTCGAAACACACTGAATTTGACTTCCTCATCCTATACTCTCAGTCCTAACTCACTTTTCTGCACATCAATTCATGCTCTTCTAGTGGCTAAAAACAGCCCACCTAGGCTGATAATTATCTCCCTATCTTCTTCCATGTCCAGGACAATGAAGTCTGCAAGGAAGATGAACTTGTCAACCTTCACTAGTACATCTTCGATAATTCCTCTCGGATGCTTCAGTGATCGATCCACTAGTTGAAGGGTGACTGTTGTTGGTTTTGCTTCCCTAAGCCCTAATCTTCTAAAAATGGATAGAGGCATCAGGTTATTGCTAGCTCCAAGATCACATAATGCTTTCTCGAAAACTGCATTACCTATGATGCAGGGAATGGTGAAGCTCCCGGGATCTTTCAATTTTTGGGACAGCTTCTTCTGTAGTGTGGCACTACATTCCTCTGTTAGGGCAATAGTCTCATAGTCCTCTAACTTTCATTTCTTCGATAAAATGTCCTTTATAAACTTAACATAGCTTGGCATCTACTCTAGCGTATCCGTAAAGGGGATGTTGATCTGCAGTTTCTTAAATACCTCTATAAATTTTGTGAACTGCTTATCGAGATTACTCTTCTTTAATCTTTGTAGGTAGGGGATGAGTGGGGTTGGATCCCTAGATCCTAGATTTTCTATTTTCTCTACCTCTGGTTGTTTCCTAACAGAACTGTTTAGTTGGGGCTAATCCCTATCTTTATGTGTTGTATCAATCTCTACTTCAAACTGGTCTAGCTGCCTTGGTTCTTTTACTATTACTGGTGGGGGTCTTGGTGCAGCTATTTCCCTTCCACTTCTCAAAGTTATCGCTTTGCAATGTTCTTTTACCTCTCTTTTAGGATTATTGAGCCCTTTCAATCAAAATCGTAGCCATCTGCCCCATTTGTACTTCTAGGTTTCTGAGTTGGGCTCCTTGATTCTGTAATTGGGTTGATTGATTTTGTAGCTACTGAGCTTGGATTTGGAAATTGGCCTTCATCTCATTCAAAAAAGAAATATGAGATGTCATCATATGAGCTAAGGCTTCCTCCATATCTACCTTATTCTCCTTTGGATTATTATTGCTTTGCACTAGCTACCCTAAGTTTTGAGTATTCTTGTAAGGGAAGTTCTGATAATTTCTCCAGCCCCGACCTTGGAAATTGTTGCCTACATACGAATTATTGCTACTACTGATTGTACCTAGCTATGTACTGGGCATGTTCCAGTGTCATCTATCTTAATTAGCATTCCATTGTTTGGTGTGGTCCATTGCAAAATTCACATACAACTGAGCTAATCTAGATGGCATGGGCTGAGGCTTGTTAATTTTGTACCTATTTAGTTAGTAGTGAAACTTGCGCTGCTAAATTAGCAAACACATAGTACTTGGTCCACTGTTTCTTTTCCCTTTTATCATTCTTTCTTGTGACATTCCATCTAACAAGTCAACAGCCTGTTGTGATGTCTTTTTCAAGAAAATACCTCTACCTGAGGTATCAATCATCTGTCTTGTATGGGCATTTAGGCCAACATAAAAATTGTAGATCTGCATGCACCTAGTCAACCCATGATGGGGACACTTCCTCAGTAATTCCTTGTATTCGTCCCGTGTTTAAGCTTTCGCTATCCTTTTGGGTAAAGATGTTGATCTCTATCATCATTTGTGCAGTCTTAGCAGGGGGACAGTACTTTGTCAAAAATTTATGGACCAAATCTACCCAACTTATGATGGAGTTGGGTGGTTCGGAGAGATTAGCCTTTAGCAACTCACGTCGCTCGAGATAGCAAGAATAATCGGTCGTATGGCCTCCTCACATTTACCTATTATATTTCACATTGTTGCATACTTCTAAAACGTCAAGTGAGTGTTGGGATCTTAAACGGTAACCAGTAAATCGAATACCAATTAGTTGTAGTGTCATAGCCTTTAGTTCAAAATCATTCGCTTGAATAGGAGGTTTGCATATTACGGACTGTATGACTGTAGGTGGTAATGCAAATTCTTCCAATAACATATCTGGGTCATTAGGTTGAACCACTGGTCGACGAGCATTATTATTTCCTCTATTTCCACTTGGTAGTTCATTCTCCTCTCTCAAATTCAGGTTCTGTCGTAGATTCTTTACCATGTTGACAAGGTAGCAGTTATGCACTTCTAACACCCTTCTCTATCTACGAAGCCTGTTGGTTGTTCGTTCGATTTCCATATCAAAGGGCGTTAATTCTCCTTTGCCTCGTCTTTGCATACAAGTGCCTGAAACTCCTTGAAACACCACAACCAGTAGAATTCTTAATCAGATAAAAAATAAATAAATAAAAATTGTCTAAAGTAATATCTAAGTAAACTATTATCAATATTGACACTTGGTAGCAAACTCCCGGCAACGGCGTAAAAAGCAGAATGCTAACTACTATATATATATATATATATATATATATATATATATATATATGTCCACAGTTCACTTGAGTCACAATCATCGAGGTTTTGCTTGAGTCTAGCGATAAGTCAAGGTCGTCCCACAAGGAGTTTGGATGTCAACTACCAAACCAATTTACCCTAATATTATTTAGATCTATCAACTAGGGGCTATAGATTCTCTAAGTAATTTACTAAAGACAATTAAGGTGTATTCTTTCCAAATAATTAAATATCTAGGGTTTTGACTTCACCTAGTTGATGGATATTTAAGCGTCACTCGATTTATATCCTCACATTTATTAATGGCGAGTTGATCTTGTATATGCATCAATCTCTCTACAACATTAAGCACCTATTCTAATAGCGGGTTGTATTGCATCTCTGCCTCAAACCCTAAGACTATCGAATGCGTTATTGGAAAACTCTTGTTACCACGTATAAAATCACAGTATCTATACTCTCTTATTGATTATACGATATCTTATACGTGTCCCTAGGGTTTATCATCTCTCGATCTCAAAACCCTAACCCAAGTATACCTATATTAATCAAGTACGAGTTTCAAATAGATATAAGACATTCAATAATTGTAAGAAATAAAACTGAATATATAAATTAATGCTAATCCATAAATTAGAGATTAGGGTTACATCAAAACCCTAGCCTAATGAGTTAGTTCATAATCGAAAAAGAATACATCATGTTTGTAGAATCCTTACAAATTAAAACAATAAAGAAGACAAAGAAAAGTAAATCGATTAAAGAAATACATTATGATTCGAGCCTTCTTCTCCCATATTCGATGCATGCGTCTTCTTCCCCTCTTTTCCTTCTTTGATTTTTCGCTTTTATTCTTAAATTTTGGCTAACAACTCCAGGTGACGCCGCGACGTTAAAACATCGTGACGTTGGATGATGAAGAATGGTCAAACATCGTTAAGCCACCGGCGTCGTGACATGCGGCGTCACGGCGTTGGGTGAGATTCTGCGTTCCTCCATCTTCCAAGTCCTCGACTTATCTCAATTGAACCATTTTACTTGAAAGACCAAAAATAAAGCCAAATATTAGTTATGAAGCAAAAACACTACCTATTTAAGTACAAACTAGATCGTAAAAGCACTAAAACACGGGTATATAATGAGTGTTTTGGACACTCATCAGGGTTCTAAGGGTTTTTTGTCTTTTTGCTATAGGGAAGGGCAGAGGTGCCATAGATGGGCACCTCTCCTCATCTCTTGCAATCACAACCTTTGCAACCTTACATAACTGTGTGATTAGTGAAGGGTGAATGAGTGATTTCCCTACATCTTCTTCCACTAAGGAATTCTGTATAATGTTCCCCACATTAAACTTGTAATTCTCCAGTATGGCATACAACAAAATTGCTCTATCTTTGTATAGGGTCGAGACATGTTTAGAAGGGAGAAGCCTTGAGTTCATAAAATAAAATCATACTTTAGCCTCCTCATTGAGGCTTCCTCTTACTATCTCATAAAGCCCTCTATTCTTCTTTGTCTTCCGACTAGCATTTGCCCCTACCACCGTCTTTAGTATCTTATCATAATCTGGGCTACAGAACAACTCTCTGTATTCATTACTGTCTAAATTGCAAAACCCTAGTACTCTATTGATAGTGGCACTATCAAAAGGTACCCAAATTCCTCTCACGGAGACTGTGAATCCTATTCAGTCTCAGAGATTTGCGTGAAATTCCCCCACTATTGGTGCTATCCCAAGTGATGGGTGTGCACAAAACTCTTTCCAGTGCTGCCTAGGTTACTTGAGCATGAGATAGTTTGGGTTATGGTTGCGAAAACCTCTCTCAGGCACAATTAAGCGAATGCTAAGGGAATCAAACAATTCCTCAGCCTTACTAGTACTGAATTTGGTTGGGTTTTGAGGTGGAGGTCGAATCCTAGTGGGCTCAGAGGTGGTCTTCATTTTCTTTAAGGCCATCCTTTCTCTTAATTTCACACAATTTTTCTCCTAAGTAAAAAAAAAAAAAAAAAAAAAAAAAAAACGAGTTGGTCTTACCAAACACCCTCTACCTTATCAACTCAACAAACAATGTATATCCAAACCAAACCAAATACCCAACCCTAACCAAAAATACACTAGATTAGGGTTTACCTTGAACCTCATTTTTCTTTTCTTCAAGCCCTGGCAAAGGGTCTTTTTTCTATGAGTAGTGGTTCTTGGAAAAACCGGTGGAGAGGTGTGTTTCTCAGTGATGAGATGATTAAAATAGGGTTTAAGAGAGAAACTTTTGATCATCGGGTGAAAAAGAGTGGATGAAATGTGCAAAAAGGGATGTGAAAAGGTGTTTTTGAGGTTTAAGTCGTCGTGCGATCAAGACCGTAACGGACTTGCGGTCACAACCTCACCGAGACTTAAAAACATAGGTAACTAAAAATTCGAGTTACGGTCGCAACTGTACTGAACCCTAAAAAACACAGGTGGGCAAATATGGTCAAGGTCGCAATCGGGGTTGCGACTTCACTAAGGATAACTTCAAAACAAGCTGCCAGATCTCCAAGGTTGCGACCATGGTCATTTGCGGTCTCGACCTTCCTGAACCATTAAAAACACAGGGTTTCCTTTAACTCTTAAGGTCGCAACCGAGGTCGAGACTTCATTGAGACTTGGTTTTCATAGGTCTTAAAAAGGGTACTTGCGATTGCAACCTTCAGTATTTGAGGTCGCGACCATAAATGAAAAATATGATTTTAAGTGTTTTTGAACTAATTTTTGAAAAATTTAAGCCTGAAAACTTCTTTCATTTTATCCTCAATGTGTCTATCCCGATTCATAACCTCAAAATCATCGTTCACATATTTTCTTCTTTATAGCTGTTCTTGACCCACGTGATATTTTCTCCTCTTCAACCTAAGTCCTCCGAAATCTTGTTCTTTCTTGACTATGAACTTGAAAAACTAACACACTAAACAAACACATCAAAGAATACAAGGACCCCAAAACAAAATAAATTGGAAATGGAAAGAAAAATAAAACTAAAATAAAATGAAATAGAATAGGGATCCTTGCAACGCTTGGGTTGACTCCCAAGAAGTGATAAGTTTAATATCTCTAGCTCGACGAAGTTGCATCTCAATGGTGGCACTGCTTCCAGTGGTGAATAACCAAAATAAATTCCAACTCTTATTCACTCAATTGTATCTTGTTCACTTTAGGAAGCTCTTCTCCGAGATAATGCTTCACTTTTTTACCATTCACCTTGAATTCTACTCCATTGTCTGATTTCAATCCTATTGAAACAAATGGAGTGGAATGACGATTATGCGGGGTCGTCAACGAATTTTAGTTTACTCGGGAATAATATGAGTCTCGAGTTAAATAAAGAGGACCCAATCACCTTCTTTGATGAACAATACACCGGTCATGCCACTTCTTCATTTTGTCCTTGTATATCCTTGCATTGTCATAAGATTCATTTCTAATTTCCTCCAACTCATTTAGTTGAAGTAACCTCTTTTCACCAATGATTGGAAGTCAAAATTCAGCTTCTTTATCGCCCAAAATGCTTGATGTTCCAACTCCACGGGTAAATGACAAGCTTTTCCAAACACAAGCCGGTAAGGTAACATTCCAATAGGTGCATTGTATGTAGTTCTATATGCCCAAAGTGACTCATCTAACCTCATTGCCCAGTCTTTTCTATTTGTACTAACCGTTTTCTCCAAAATTCTCTTTATTTCTCAGTTAGTGATCTCAGCTTGTCCATTCTCTTAAGGGTGGTATGCTAAAGCCTTTTTATGATGGGCCCCATTCTTAGCCATAAGTCCGGCAAACACTTTATTGTAGAAATGGGTGCCCTCATCACTCATAATTGCCCTTGGTGTTCCGAAACGAGTCAGAATGTTCTTTTGCAAAAAATTAACCACCGTCTTCGCATATTTTTTGGTTGTCGCTATGGCTTCAACCCACTTAGAGACATAATTGTTGTATGAACAAATTGTTGTTCAAATATTGTGATACTACTGCTAGAGACTAACTAAAGTCCCCAGCAATTGTACCTAAAGACTTGTTATTCATACCAGAGTTTCTACTTCTTATATTTTAATCATTTTTATACATTCAATTTGGTCTACATCACTACAAGTGCACAGGTCAACAAGTAATAAAGTGGATTATAAGTCCAGATATCATTCTCATAGGGATTGATGAGAAAATTTAAAGATCAAGTACCCCTACTACTCAAGATCATCACTATTTGAACCTCTAACTTAATGAGTGTAATTAACTAGCATAACTAAAGTAAAAGTGTTTTTGTCAATTTTTCTTTATTTGAAAAGATGTTTAAATCTAATTAAAGATTTTACTGAGATTTAATAAAAAAATATGAATGGGATCAGTGTTATGATCATCAATTTGCATATTGTTAAAAAATAACATAGTTATGGTCCTAAATTCTGGATTTGTCCAAGAGCATAATAGTATAGTCTTGAAATACCTTCAACCACTATACATTTCACCATTTAGATCTCCATATTCTTACACCAAGTCAGTGTGTCTAAACAGCTACTTTTAGGATCTGAATCTCTTTAAGAATTGGTTGCCTTTACTAAACCAGTACTTATCAACCATTTCTTAGGACTGAAGTCATCTTGCCCCCATAGATAGGGTAACACAAGCCTACTCCAATGTAATTGGTACCTCTTTTTGCACCTTGATCAGAATAATCACTTCCAACCATAGAAGCACAAACATTCTACCAAACTGAGATGAAACCTCTAAATATTAAACTGATAAATCACTAGATGGTCCTTATACCTTGGGAACACACTTCTGTTGTCACTCAGAAAGGAACCTTGAAATCAGAGGTTAGAACATCACCTGTGATTCATCATAGTAATACTTAGAGTATATTAGTTCTAAGGGTATCAATTTAGCATACCCACAAGGCTATTGCTCTTTGCTCTTAGGAACATCCTTCTCTGTGTCACTCAAAGGGGTCCTAGAAATCAAAGCACAGATATAGCTCTTGCTAGGCATACTCCACTGATACTTAGAAGAGTTCTTTAAAAGAATAATACCAACTACATCAATCTAGCCTTTAAACCACAACATTCATTTAAAAAACTCAAAAATGATAATCAAAACACCAATCCCTTCCCAGAGGGAGCTTAGCCTTCCATAACTGGATCACAAATAACAATGACTAGTTTATCAAACAAATTCATTGAAGCTGTAATCAAAACTGAAGAAAATGGTTTCTAGAAATATTTCCAGTCTCCATTCAAGTTCAGACAACAATGGAGCTTGATATATAAAGATCCCAGCTCAATATTACAGCTTATATCAACTACTGTAATCCTTAAAAAATGAAAATAAAAATTAAAGAAAAATAAGAAGAAAATAAAAATACATACAAAAGCTTCAGTCTCTCCCTCCTTCTCTCTATGTTTGTCCTCTAATCCGTCTCATCTCTATTTCGTGCCCTATCTTTTTCTATTTATAGGCGAAAGTAATGCTGGGCCAGAATTCTAGGTGGATTTCATGGGTTTCAGTGTAAGCCCACTGAATACATTGTTGCTACAATAGTAGAAATGTCGCGGCATTCTAGCATCCTTGTTTATCTTTAGACTTTGTTGTGGCATTGTCGCGACAATTGCTAATATTGTCTTTCATATTTTCCTTTGAAGTATTTGTTGCGAAAAAGTTTGAAATGTAGTGACAATCACTTCTCATCTTTTGTTGTCTACATTTGTCTTCACAATTTTCTCTTTGTTGTTCAATTTTTGATCTCTAGTAGATTGTCGCGACAAAAGTATAATTGTCGGGGCAATGTTGAGTTGCTGGATGTCTTCAGAGTTTTTGTGAGATGGTCGCGACAATGCTGCTTGATCTTTTTTTTGGGTCATTGTCGCGACAAATTTTTGATTGTCATGAAAAATGTTCTATTGATTTCTCAGGTACTCTTCTCACAATTTTCTCAACAAAGTTTGAACAGTAGCGACAAATTCTTTGCCTTCTACTTTATGCTGCTTAATAATACCATAAAAACTCTTGAAATGTCACGACAACTTTCAGATGTCTCCTCAAAGATTCTTCTTAATATTTTTCGTGACAAAGTTTCCATTGTTGTGACCTTTGTTCTACTAATTGCCTTTAGTTTTGTCGCGACAATATTGAAATTGTCACGACATTACAAGCTTCATGCCTTGGCCAAATTAGCTACTTTTCTTGCTCTTTTTGCTTCTTTTGCTTTCATTAATCTGGGTGAAGATCCCATAATTTTGCATTAAATTGAACATTAAGGTCTTAAATATGTATGAAAAATGGACTTAAAACTATATGAGTTTCATACTCATCAAACTCCCCAAAACTTAAAGTTTTGCTTATCCCAAGCAAAGAAAAGACTCATTGTTTGTCCTCAAGCAATTTAAATTGATTTTAATGCCATTTTTCTTCTCAATCATCTTTTAAAAATATCAGCAAGTTGGATTCAATGAACTGTCAGTTGTGATATCAATTCCAACTAAGCTTCAATTCATGAATTCTAAATATTTTCAATTTAGATCATCCAACAAACAGATAATTCATAGAATGTAAACAACTACAGTTCTTGATCTCTGATGTGAGAGTGTGTGTTGGTCTTCCCTTTATGACAAATTTGCAGGTTTAGTAACCTTATAAGATATATTGTAAAAGAATGGAAGTCTCTTTAGAATGACTTAGGTCTCATAGGCTTGTTGGTCATATTAATCTTCGCTAATTTAGGCATAACATCACCCTCAGGATCAAATAGGTCTTCTAAGCTTATAATGTATGGCTTGGGCATTGGGTAGTTGACTGGACATTTAAGGCTCAAGTTCACCCATAGTGCTCATACTATTCAACATTTTGCCTTCAAACTTCTCATCATTTATTTTCTACTAAAAACATCCTTCAAGCACCCCCAAACTTGGTTTGGTGCATCTTTTTGCATATTCTCCAATGTGGCATTTTCTTTTTTCACATTCTACTTTCAATTCAATTCCTTTTCTAGAAGCTCTTTTCTTTTCATTTTGTTCAAGGTTTTGGGAATGGTGTTTTGCCTCCTTAGGATTTCTACCACCCTTAGCACGCTTTAGGTTGGTAACTCCCATACCAGTTCGCATTAGGGTACTAGGTGTAGAACACCCCTAAGAACTAAATGGCTCAATGGAGGAAGGCTACAAGGAAAAACAAATTTCCCCTTGTAACTATATGCTTTTTTAGCTTCTCAGTTTTCTGTTGTGTGCCTCTTTTAATACATCTTTACTCAATTGATCTTCCTTTCACATCCCTAATTCTCACCTTTCTTCACATTCCAAAATTGTACTCCCCCAAACTTGTCCTCTTGATTACTTTTTTATGCACTCATCTTGAAATTTGGGCAAACTAATGGTTCTTTACTAAAAGATCATATTTAAGGAAAGGTTAAGGTCTTTCATGTGGTTTTGATGTGAAATTGGCATTAGGCTCAAACAAGGTACTAAGGTATATACATATATGCATATGTATATCAAAGGGTAGGCATTGAAAGGCACAAACTTTCCAAGGATGGCCTAAATCATTTCCTATTGGTTGTGATGCTTAGGATTTCGCCTTAAATAATAATATAACAAGTTCTAGGACCCCGTTTGAGACTAAAATTATGATGAATCCAATAAGGTGATCCTCACCTAAGCATAATAAGTTTTTAAGGTACTATGACCAGTGTGCATGATTTTAGTCATCATTTGAACTACACTGTTCAAGCAAACTAGAATTATCATCTTTATCAACATTGTCATTAATTTCAGGCTTAAGAATCTAAAATTTTAGCCTATTTGTCATTGACAACACAACTTTTCAATTATGTTGAAATTATCCTGCCCAATTTCATCTACATATTGTCGTGTTTGGTTTCTAAACAAGTTATTGTGCTATAGTACAATTCATAAGTTCATTTTGATTCAGCAATTCATTTCAGTCCAATTATCATGGCATAGGTAACTCAACAACAATCATCCCAATTCAACTAAACAATCAATTTCACAATCTTTAATATTCAGAATATGTACTCAATTGCAAAGATATTCAAACAAAGACACAATTGCACAAATTCATCAAAGAGACTTCATTAAAATCATGGAACAATTACAAAGAGATTTCAGATAAACAATTACATACTCAAGAAACTCATTGTTTTTTATTTTCCTTGGGCTCTACTAGAGATTTTAAAGGTTCCCCTGGAGGTTTTGAGGGTATCAATGGAAGTTTTGAGGGTTTAACTGGAGTTTTTAAAGGTTGTACTAGAGGTTTAAAAGGTATCACTTGAGATTTAGCTGGTTGACTATAAGGTTACAAAATCTTGCACATCCTGGGGTACAATAATATAAAGCACACAATCTGAGATGTTGATCTTTGGCAGTGGCACTTTCTTCTTTCTTGACACTATCTTCGTAGCCCAATCTAGTATTTGAGCATTTCCCTTTGTCAATTCACACTGCCTCTTGCCTATTGACTCCAAAGTTGCCCTCATATTTATTTGTTCTTGAGTCATCAACCTCAAGCTTTCACTCTAGGAGTGTAGACTATTTAGCCATGCTTTATCCCTAGAGACAAGTGATTCTTGGATTTCCTTGTCTCTTATCTCCAACATTCTGACTAGATCACCTTATTTCTTTCCCGCTTCCTCCCAATAGGCTGCATATCTCTCCATTAACTCATTTCTCCACATATGATCTCTCTACTTCAATTCCTCTCTCCATTCTAGATCTCTATGTTTGATTGCCTCATCTGGTAACTAATCTCTTCTTCTTAATTCTTCCTCAAAGTATATGTCCCTCTCTTTCAATTGGGCCTTCAACTGATAGTCTCTTTCTCTCATGTTTTGCTCATTTTAGTCAACATCTCCATAACATCTGCACTACTGCTATGTTGCATGGAGCCTTCAGCTTGCTCATCCTAATATTCTTTAGCATTTGGAGACAAGTTCCAATTTGGGCTAGCACTTCTTTGTCTTTCTTCCCCATTCTTCAATTTCTTTCATTTTTCCCTTGCCTTTGTCTAATGGAAGTTTGGTTATGGTAGTGAGGGTGAGTGGAGAGGTCTTAGGGCATCTTTCTTCTTCCTTTCTATTAAACTTGACCCCTTAACTTATGCACATATAAGTGATGATGGCTGGATGGGGCAAACGACCCCTGAAATTGCTGCTATGGTATCTCAGAATTGATTGTTCAATTAGCTTTCCCAAACTGATCTTATACCCCTTCAGAATAGTATACAGCAGGATTGCTTCTTCTTGCCTCACCATGCTTACATGCTTGGTTGGCATTAGTGTTGAACTGAGGAAATGGAACCACACCTTGGCTTCTTCAGTCCGGGAGCCTCTGGCTATTGATTCATGGGAGTTCCTCTTGTTGCCCTTCCATTCTCCTTTTCTACTGTGAGCACTTCCACAATCTCTTGGTAGTCTGGGTTCTTCTTCAACTTCTTGAATTTTGTCCCATCACTCAACTTTCCCAACTTCAACACTTGGTTTATGTCTTTCTTGTTAAATGAAACCCATTTCCCTTTGACATACCATTGGGTCCCTTTTCTATCTACCAAGTTTGAATAAAATTCCCTCACCAATGCAGCAAATCCAGATGGCAAGTGTCGACATATAAACTTCCAACCTCTCTTCTCTATAATTTCTTTGAACAGTGAAATGAATTTCTTGAAACCCTTTTCTCCAATGAAGTCTTTCTTTATAATTTTCTTCTCCATTATCTCATAAGCTTTATAAAAAATAATCTCGTCTAGTTCCTCATCACTTTCCTAGTTCTCTTCTTCCTCAACTCTTTTCCTTTTCCTTCTTTCTTTCTCGACCTCTGGCTTGACATCTTGCCCTTGAACTTCCTTTTCAACAACTATCTCTACACGCTCAATCATTGAATCTTCGCGTTTCCAGCAAATTTTTCCATGATTTCGTTCAGGTTTAGGATCAGCATCTGTTGCTCAGACATTTTGTTGAAGGATGGTTTGGATGTATGGTTTAGGACGAAGAAAGGTTTATCTGGTTTCTAATAGTCAAAAATATGAAAACTGATTTAGGGCTTTTCAAATTCTCTTTATATAAGCATTAGGATATATGTCATGATAATTTATTATTGTGGCATAGAGTTTGTTGTCACGACAATCAATTTGTCAAGATTGTGAAAATAGTCTCGCGACACATCATTAAACTTGTAAAGCTAAAAGAATGTCGCGACAATTAATTCCTTGTCGCGACAAATGATGTTGTTATTCAGTGAGAGCCAGACAACAAATTTGTTGCGACAATTAAAAATTGTGTCACGACAATTATACCTTGATAATAGTTTAAATAACCCAACTCGCTGCACAATTTTCATTCATTTTTCACACACAGCAACACACATCATTCCAGAGCACAGAAAATCATGCTTGTGAATCACAAATTTAACATGAACTAAGCATCTCAATTCAAACATGGACAATTAAGTTCCGAATTTCCTCCTTCAATGACATATACGTCGTAAAAATAAAGAAATTAACTACTAAGAAAGCTGAATGGAAATTTCTCACATAATTGTTGAGCATGATTTTTCTTTTCAATTAGCTAAATTTCACTCATTGCTTAAAGCTTCTCATTTACAATAACTCCAACTCAATATTAAGCTTTCTTATCCTGAAAAAAATGTAAAAATCAACTAACATTAAAAATCAAACTTGAAATCAAAACTTCAAACACACTAAATTAATTAAAAACAAACTATAAATGGAAAATAAAAATTTCTTGAGTTGCCTTCTAAGAAGCTGTTCATTTTTCTATCCTTAGTTATACATTGTTGTAGTATGCACTCTTTTCAGGAAATTTCTTCCAAAATTAAAATCTCAGACTGTTCTTCATTCAGAATTCCTCCAATATAGATTTTCAGCCTTTGACCATTCACTTTAAATTCATTCACAGACTCTGTTTTCAATGTAACTACTCGAAATGGTGTAACTGCAATGACTATGAAATGACCACTCTATCTTGATTTAAGCTTCCCTAGAAAGAGTTGTATAATAGGACTAGTTCTCCCACCTTGAACTATTTTCTTAGAATTCTCTGATCATGTCATCTCTTAGTCTTGTCCTTGTAAATTCTGGCACTGTCATAAGCTTCATTTCTCAATTCTTCCAATTCATTCATATGGAAAAGTCTATTTTCCTTAGCATCTTGGCAATCAAAATTCAGCTTCTTAATTGCCCACATAGCCTTATATTCCAGTTCAAGAGGGAGATGACAAGTCTTTCCAAACACGATCTTGTTTGGGGACATCCCAATAGGAGACTTATAAGCAGTCTTGTAGGCCAACAATGCATCATCTAGATTTATTGACCAATCCTTTCTGCTTGTGTTCACTGGCTTCTCAAGTATGTTCTTTATCTCCCTATTGGATATCTTAACTTGCCCATTTGACTGAGGGTGGTAAGAAAAACCCATAGCATGTCTTACTCCATATCTGCTCAAGAGTTTTGCAAACTGTTTGTTGGAGAAATGCCTTTCCTCATCATTGATGATGGTCCTTGGGGCTCCATATCTATTCATTATGTTCCTTTGATCAAACCTCACAACCGTGTTGGCATCATTTATGGGGCAGGTAATGGCTTTAACCCATTTGGATACATAATCCATAGTAAGGAAAATGTATAGATTTCCAAATGATGGTGGGAAGGGTCCCATGAAGTCTATACCCCATACATAAAAAATTTGCACTACTAGGATTCCTTATAGAGGCATCTCATTTCTTCTATTTATGTTGCCCATTATCTGACATGTATCACAATGCTTGACCCATTTAGAACTGTCTCTGAATAATGTAAGCTAGTAGAATCTTGATTGGAGAATCTTCTGGGTTGTTCTATCTTCTGTAAAGTGACCTCCATATGGTGATGCATGACATTTATCTAAGATTTCAGCCTACTCAGCCTCAAGTACACATCTCCTAATAATCTAATCTGCCCCTCTTCCAAATAACAATAGGTTATCCATACATAAGAGTGCGGCATATGTTCTGTTCCTTTTTTTCTGAAGGTGAGATTCTTGTGTACGATACCCTGAAGCTATGTAGTTCACTAGTCGACATACCGGGGTTCTTGGTACTACTTGAAAAAGCTGCACATCAAGGAAGTTTTCTTCAATTTCCATCTCTCTTTTATCTTCAGTAGGGTTCTCTATCCTAGATAATTGATCAATTATTACATTATCACTGCCTTTCTTATCCTTGATCTCTAAGTCAAATTCTTGTAACAACAAGACCCATCTAATTAATCTTGGTTTGACATCTTTCTTTGCCATTAGGTACTTGATTTATGCATGATTTGTATGTACTATGACATGGGATCCTAGTATATATGGTCTAAACTTCTCACAATCAAAGACCATTGCTAGAAATTCCTTCTATGTTGTTGAGTAATTTTCTTGAGCCTCATTGAAGGTTTTGCTAACATAATACATAGCTTTGAAGATCTTTTATGTTCTTTGCCCCAAAACTGCTCCCATTGCATAGTCACTGGCATCACACATAATCTCAAAATTCTTGCTCCAATTTGGTGTTGCCATGATTGGAGCTATGGTCAATCTAGCTTTTATTTCTTCAAATGCATATTTGCAAGCTTCATCAAATTCAAACTTTGAATCTTTCTCAAGAAATTTGCATAGTGGTCTTGCTATTTTGGAGAAATCTTTGACAAACTTCCTATAGAACCCTGCACGTCCAAGAAAACTTCTGACTCCCTTTACTGTAGTGGGTGGCATTAGAGTTCTAATCACATAAATCTTAGCTTGGTCTCTTGCTCAGAAATTTTATGCCCCAGTACAATCCCTTCAGTTACCATAAAATGACATTTCTCCCAATTGAGGGCCAAGTTCTTGTCCTTGTCCTTGCACTTTTGAAGTACAATTTCCAAATTCTCCAATCAACTCTCAAAACTAGACCCATATACAGAGAAATCATCCATAAATATTTCCATAACTTCTTC
This sequence comes from Tetrastigma voinierianum, assembly GCA_016808115.1. NCBI lineage: Eukaryota > Viridiplantae > Streptophyta > Magnoliopsida > Vitales > Vitaceae > Tetrastigma > Tetrastigma voinierianum. The sequence continues at coordinate 85,633 of JAEQBH010005635.1, forward strand.
TACCAAATCTGAGAATATTGACATCATACATCTGTGAAAAGTGGCAAGAGCATTACATGGTTCAAATGGCATCATTCTAAAAGCAAAGGTGCCATAAAGGCATGTGAATGTAGTCTTTTCTTGGTCCTCAGGAGCTATGGCTATCTGATTGTAGCTAGAATAACCATCAGCTTGTTAATGAGGATGTCACGCTTGAATTTATCAAACATCTAATCAATGAATGGTAAGGATAGATCCTTTCTGGTGCGATATTCGGCTTCACGTAGTCTATCACGGGCTGCCATCACATCACAATTCTTATAGGTATTAGCTCATTCTTCTCATTTCTAATCACTGTCTTTCCACCCTTCAGACACATGCGTGGAGGCTCACCAAGGCGTCTAATATAGCATATATAAACCCAACATTTAACCATTTGAGGACCTCCTTCTTCACCACTTCCTTCATTACTGGATTTAATCTCTTATGGTATTCAATATAAGTCCTTGCATTCTTTTCCATGAGGATTTTACGGATACAAATAGATGGGCTAACTCCCTTTAAGTCTTCCATTGACCAAGCTATGGCTTCCTTGTGCTTTCTTAGAATCTCCACCACCTCTTTCTCATTTTCAGTGCTCAAATATGTTGCTATAATCACAGGTTTGGACTTTTCTTCACCCAAGAATACATATTTAAGATGCTTAGGCAACTCTTTTAGGCTAAGTCCTATAGAGCTAATTTCTTCCTCCTATATTTTTACTCCATTGATCTTCAAATCATCAATCTTTTTCTTCGCTCAGCTGGCCTTTCTCCGGTCCAACTCAGTTTCTACTTTCAGCTCTTCCTTATCCAGATCTTCCTTATAGAGTGAATTGAATATGTATCCATTAAGTGAGTTCTCATTCATAAAATCATCATTATTCTCTTTTCTGATAGGAATCACACTGTTAATTCTCATGCATTGACCTTATTCAACATCATGTTGCTTCAAACTTTGATTTAGGTTGAAGTGGACTTCTTTTGTGCTAACTCTTAGAGTGAGCTCTCCCTTCTTTACATCTATTAAAGTTGCACCTGTAGCTAAGAATGGTCTACCAAGCAAAAGTGGTATTTTCTTGTCTTCTTCTATGTTAATGACCATAAAGTCCACTGGGAAAATGGACTTTCCCACTTTGACAAGCACATATTCTAGAATACCTTCTGGTTGAGCCATTGATCTATCTACCATTTGTAGAGACATTGTAGTGGGAGTTAACTCCCCCAAACTTAATCTTCTTACTACTGACAAAGGCATCAGATTTATTCTAGCACCAAAATCACACAGAGCTTTTCCAAATTCATGGTTCCCAATAGTGCAAGGTATAGTGAAGATGCCTGGGTCTTGCATTTTCTGTGGTAGGTTTTTCTGAATAATGGCACTACAGTTTGCAGACAGGCTCACCACTCCACTTTCATAAAATTTCCTCTTCTTATTGATTATATCTTTCATTAATTTTTCATAATGTGGCATTTGAGCTAATGCCTTAGCAAAAGGAATGTTGATCTCCAACTTCTTAAACATATTCAAGAACTTAGCATACTGATTATCCAGCTTTGACTACTTCAGTCTTTGAGGGAATGGAATTGGAGGTTGATAAGCTCTCACTTCCTCCTTCTTCTACACTGGCTTTTCTATTGCCAATTCACCTTGCTCTGTCAACTGCTGATTCTCATCTGATAGCCCATTTCTACTATGCCCCTTGTTACTACTTGTTGAATTCTGATATTTTCTTTCAGCTTCATCATCCATTAGCGTTTTCTCAACTTCTTTTCTTTCTAGCGGTTCTTTTCCACTTCTCAATGTAATGGCCATTCAGTCCTTGAGATTATTTTTTGTATCACTAGGGAAAGAATCCCTAGACTGATTCTGCATGTTAAGGGCTAGTTGCCCTACTTGAGTCTCCAAGTTTTTCAAGGAGGCATTTGTATTAGCTTGAAACACAATTGTGTTTGTGAAAAAGCGCAGGATTCGACAAATACGCTCATTACAGGTTAATTATTCTTTTATTCTCAGCCATATAATTTAGCATTTGATCTTCAAAGGACTGAGATCTCTTCTATCCTTAATTGTCTGCTCTTTGAATTCCCCGATTCTGTCCTTGGAACCCAAGTGGAGCATAGTTTTGATGATAATTCTGAACTGGTCTTGGACCTTACTACATTCCACCTCCATAGGATAGATTTTCATGGTTCCTCAAGGTAGGTGTGTAGTGGGTTGGTAAGTTGTTGTTGGGCTTGAAGTTGTAACTTCTATTCCCATTAATGTACAGGACTTCATCTACTTGGTATGCACCTTCATGAGCAAGTCCTAGATCAACAACACTTTTATGCTTAGCATCTTCCATAATTCCCACTTCATTTCATGAATGACCTCTTTTCTCTTGATTGTTCATCCTGTTCATAATTGCATCAAGCTTTGCCTCAATTACTATCATCTTGTTCAGCTCAATCACACCTCCTGTTCTCAGTCTGCTACTGACCCCTAAAGCTTCAGATGGAGCTCTATAGTTGCTCTTAGCTAGTTCTTCAATCAGTTGTGTTGCTTCTTCAACACTCTTTCTTCTGAATGCACCTTCAGAGGCTACATCCACTGTCCCCTTTGAAGTATAGTTCATGGCATGATAGAAAATATCTATCTAAGTCATCTGCTTAATCCCATGCATGGGACTTCTTAGCAACTATTTATACCTTTGCCATGCAATATATATTGACTCATGCTCCTTTTGTTTGAAGGCTATGATTTCTCCTCTCCTCTCAAAAGTAAGAGCAAGAGGGAAAAATCTACTGAGGTATGCTTCCACCAATTCCTCCTAATTACTGGTTGACCCATAAGGCTAGGATTTAAACCAACTAGCTGCAATGTCTCTCAGAGAAAATGGAAACAACTACAACTTCTTCACATTAGGGTTTACACCATTTAGCTTTACAATATTGGCCATTCTAAAAAATCTACCCAAGTGCTCATTGGGATCCTCACTTGGATGCCCAGTAAATTGGTTTTGTTGCACCATAATGATTAAGGCAGGTTTTAGTTCAAAATTATTAGCCTCAATTGGTGGCTGCCTCACTGCTGAGTATTCTTCCCTTATATGGTCTCCAAAAATTCTCTATGGTTCTTTGCCTTTGTTGAGGTCTATTAGTTGCTACTACAGGAAAATTCTGATTACCTTCTCTATGCTTAGCCATGACTGCTTCTTCAGCTGCTCTCACTTTCTTCAAATTTTTGAGTGTATTCTCTATTTCAGTGTCAAGTGGCAATAATTCAATTTCTGGCCTCCTATGCATTTAAGAAGTACCTAAAATTATAGCACACTGAAATCAAAGTGAGATCATTAGGTAAATTTGATTATAACTTTGGTTAGCACAATAGAAAGACATGCAACTGAATCCAATACCTTCAGTTAGAACTATTTTTTTTTAATTTTCTATAAATATGGTAAAAAAAAAGTAAAAATGTTCAAATTATCAATTTCCTTTTTGTTTGGAATATTGATCTATAAAATTCTTACTTCAATCCTCGGCAACGACACCAAAAACTTGTTGTATGACCAAATTGTTGTTCAAATATTGTGATACTACTGCTAGAGACTAACTAAAGTCCCCTACAATTGTACCCAAAGATTTGTTGTTTAGACCAAAGTTTCTACTTCTTATATTTTAATCATTTTTATACACTAAATTTGGTCTACATCATTGCAAATGCACAAGTCAACAAGTAATAAAGTTGATTATAAGTCTAGATATCATTTGAGGATTGATGAGAAAATTTAAGATCAAAGTACCTATTACTCAAGATCGTCACTATTTGAACCTCCTAACTGTGGTGATTAACTAGCATAACTGAAGTAAAAGTGTTTTTGTCAATTTTTCTTTAATTAAAAAGATGTTTAAAACTAAAGGAATTAAATATTTTACTGAGATTTAATAAACACTCGGAATGGGATCAGTGTTATGATCATCAATTTGCATATTGTTAAAAAATAACATAGTTATGGTCTTGAATTTTGGATTTGTCCAAGAGCATAATAGTATAGTCTTGAAATACCTTCAACCACTATACATTTCACAATTTAGATCTCCATATTCCTACACCAAGTCAATGTGTCTAAGCGGCTACTTTAGGATCACGAATCTCTTTAGAATTGGTTGCCTTTCCTAAGCCGGTACTTTCGTCAACCTTTCTTAGGATTGAAGTTAGCTTACCCCATAAGCATGAAGTTAACACAAGAGTCCTGCTCCAGTGTAATTGGTACCTCTTTACGCACCTTGATCGAACAATCACTTCCAACAACAAGCACAAACATTCTGCAAACTTAGATGGAAACCTCACAAATATTAAGCGATAAATCACTAGATGGTCCCTTATGCCCTCAAAGAACACACTTCTATTGTCACTTTCGAGGAACCTTGAAGTCAAGTTAGAATATCCTGCCTATGATTCATCATAGTAATACTTAGAGTATATTAGTTCTAAGGGTATCAATTTAGCATACCCCAGGCTCATGCTTTTGCTCGAGAACATTCTTCCTGTATCACTGGAGGGTCACGGAAATCGAGCACATATATAGCTCTTGCTGGGTATACTCCACTGTTATAACATTTCTTTAAAAGAACAATACCAGCTACATCAATCCATCCTTTAAACTACAACATTCATTTAAAAATACCAAAAAAAAATATTGATAATCAAAACACCAATCCCTTCCTAAAGGGAGCTTAGCCTTCCATAACTGGATCACAAATAACAATGACTAGTTGATCAAACAAATTCATTGAAAATGTAATCAAAATTGAAGCAAATGGTTTCCAAAAATATTTCCAGTCTCTATTTAGCTCAGGCGGCAATGGGCTTGATAAATAAATATCCTAGCTCCAATATTGCAGCTCAGATCAACTACTCTAATCTTTAAAAAATGAAAATAAAAATTAAAGAAAAATAAGAAAATAAAAATATATACAAAAGCTTCAGTCTCTCCCTCCTCCTCTCTGTGTTGAGGTGCTGGATGTCTTCAGAGTTGTTGTGAGATGGTCACGACACTGTTGCTTGATCTTTCTCTTGGGTTATTATCGCAAAAAAAAATTTGATTGTCACGACAAATGTTCTACTGATTTCTCAGGTACTCTTCTCACAATTGTCGCGACAAAGTTTGAACTGTCACGAAAAATTCTTTACCTTTTGCCTTGTGTTGTGTCGCTACAACCCTTGAAATGTCGCGACAACTTTCAATTGTCTCCTCAAGGAGTCTTCTCAATATTTGTCACGACAAAGTTTCCATTGTTGCGACCTTTCTCTTGCCAATTGCCTTTAGTTTTGTCACGACAATATTGAAATTGTCAAGACATTACATGCTTCATGCCTTGGCCAAATCAATTGCTTTTCTTGCTCTTTTTGCTTCTTTTGCTTTCAATCGCTACAAAACATTAATTTGGGTGAAGATCCCATAATTTTGCATTAAATTGAACATTAAGGTCTGAAATATGCATGAAAAATGGACTTAAAACTAGATGAGTTTCACACTCATTAATAATCCACCACCACAAGAATATACAAATTTCCCTTCGAAAGTGGAAAGGGTCCTATGAAATCTATTCCCCAAACATCAAACATCTCAACTTTCAGCATGCTATGCAATGGTATTTCATCTCTTTTTTATATATTCCCCACTTGTTGGCAACGATCACATTGCTTCACATATTCAACACAGTCCCAGAAAAGGGTAGGCCAATAAAATCCATAATCTAGTATCTTTCGGGAAGTTCTCAATGGTCCCATGTGACCTTCATACAGTGAAAAATGACAATGTGCTAAAATGTTGGCGTACTCAACTTTCGGGACACATCCTTGTATAACCTGATTTGCACATCTTCGAAATAATAGGGGATCGTCCCATTGGTAGCATTTCACATCATAGAGAAATCTCTACCTTTGCCTTGAGTCAAACTCTGGTGGTAAAACATTGCAAGCTAGGAAGCTTACAATATCAGCATACTATGGCTTCTATAACTAGCAGGTGTTCATCTAGGAAAGATTCCTCTATCTCCATGGGGTCATCAATTCCCTTATCGGCTTCCAAACGAGATATGTGGTTAGCTACCACATTTTCACTTCCTTTCTTATCTTTGATCTCCTGTAAATTCTTAAAGCAATAAAACCCATAGATCAATTTTGGTTTAGCGTCCTTATTCATCATGAGGTATCTAATTTAACGGCATGATCTATGTGAAAGTACCAGACAGTATATATGATCTGAGACTTGTCGAATACACTATTGCTAACATCTCTTTCTTTGTAGTTGTGTAGTTTTCCTAAGCCTCATTCAAGTTTCTTGCATAATAAATAGGACTCGATGTTCTCTCTTTATCCCAAGAACGACACCAATTTCAAAATCACACTTGCATACACTGTAATCTCAAGATTCACTTGCCCAATTAGGTGCAACAACAATGGGTGCTTTAGTCAATTTCTTCTTTATCTCCTCAAATGCTTTCATGCAAGATTAATCAAAATTGAAGATCGTATCCTTTTCCAACAATTTACAAAGCAATCTTGTGATTTTTGAGAAGATAAATCTTCGATAAAAACCTGCATGTCTCAGAAAACTACGAATGCCTATTACTGTAGTGAGTGGAGGAAGGGTTTGGACTGTGGCTATTTTTGCTTTGTCAACTTCCAACCCTTTTGAAGAGATGAGGTGTCTAAGTGCAATACCCTCTTGAACCATGAAGTGACATATCTCCCAATTCAATACAAGATTTTTCTCTTTACACCTTTGAAAAACCACTTCAAGATTGTTAAGGCAGTTATCAAATGAATTTCCATATAGTGAAAAATCATCCATAAAAACTTCCATGATATTTTCTATCAAATTTGAAAAAATTGTTGTCATACATCTTTAGAATATGGTTGGAGCGTTGCATAACCCGAACGACATTCTTTTGAAAGCAAATGTTCCATATGGGCATGTAAAGGTTGTCTTTTCTTAGTCTTTCGGGTGTACCATAATTTGATTGTATCCTAAATATCCATCTAAGAAACAATAATGAGAATGTCCGGCAAGTCTGTCTAGCATTTGATCCAGAAAAGGTAGTGGATAATGATCCTTCCTTGTTTCCTTGTTGAGATTCCTATAGTCGATGCACACTTGCCAACCCGTGACTGTACAAGTGGATAAAAGCTCATCTTTCTCATTTCTAACCACTGCCATACCTCATTTTTTTTGGCACACCTTGCACGGGGCTTACCTAATGGTTGTTGGAAATAGCATATATGAATCCAACCTGGAGCCACTGAAGAACTTCCTTTTTTAAGACTTCCTTCATTGTGGGATTTAACCGTCTTTGGTGCTTTCAATGGTCGAACATGTTCTTAACTGCATCAAAATTTATGCATGCACACGGAGGGACTAATTCCTTTTATATCATTTATGGACCAATCAAACGCCTCCAAGTTCTTTTCAAGAATGCTCAATAGTTTAACCTCCATATCCTTGTCTAACTCTGAAGAAATAATCATTGGCTTTGTACCATCCTTTCCCAATGCATATTTGAGACCTTTTGGTAGTTCTTTCATTACTAAGCCATCCAATGTCTTCTTCTCTTCTTCTAAAAATGTTTCTTTTTCTTTTACTTTGAGGGCAGGTATTGTCTCAATTACTTATGGAGTAGATTATACATCTTCACAATCCAATTCAACTGTAGTAAGAGACTTTGTCAAACAATTTTCAAGTGAATCTCTATCTCCACATTCATAAAGCAATTCAGTTCGAGAGGGGATCAGAGTGTCAATGCTCATGCAACTAGCGTTTACATTATTTGGAAATTTCATGCCTTTGTACAAGTTGAATTTTACTTGGTCTTCACCCACCCTGAGTGTTAGCTCTCCATTTTTCACATCAATTAGTGATCGACGGTATGAAAGGTCTTCCCAGAAATTATCGATCCTCTACATCTTCCTCCATGTCTAATACCACAAAATCTACCAGGAAGATGAATTTATCAACCTTAACCAGGACGTCTTCAATGATACCCTTTGGAAAAGTAAGTGATCTATCCACAATTTGAAGTGATAGAGTTGTAAGGGTGATCTCCCTTAGGTTCAAATTTTTAGCCACTGAGAAGGGCATTAAATTTATGCTTGCCCCAGATCTGGCACACTTTCTTGAGGGTTATGCTCCCCGATGATACAAGGGATAGTAAACTACTCGGAGCATAACCTTCAATACTTTGTATGATTGCACTACAATTTTTCGATCAGTTAACTGTCCCATAAGCTTCTAGCTTCTGCTTATTTCTCATTATCTCCTTCATGAATTTTACATGATTCGACATTTGCGCCAAAGCATCGGCAAACAGAATATTGACCTCAAGCCTCTTAAACATGTTGAGAAACTTTGTGAACTGTTCATCTAGCTTGGTCTTTCGAAATCTTTAGGGGAAAGGCAAGGGTGGAGTATATAAGGGAGGGTTGTTGGAAAAAGTGATTCTTCCCGGAACAAAGTCATCATCTTTCAACTTCTTTTCCTTGTTGTTTATCTTAACTCCCTCTTGAGTATTTTTACATTCACCATTTTCTTCTTCAACTTCTTATTCTTATCAACTCGTTCTTTGTCATTTTCAAACTTTTTGGGTTCTTCAAGCTCTTTACCACTTCTTAATCTTGTTTGCCATGCATTGCTTTGGATTCTTCTCGGTATTGCTTGGAAAGGATTTTGAAGGGTTCTCTTTCAAAGACTGTGCTACTTGTCCCATTTGAGTATCTAGATTTTTCAAAGATGCTCCTAAATTAGTTTGATTGGTCTCCATATTCTTCATATAAGTACCAATATTTTCTTGATTGTGCTGTTAGAGAAGTGCTCTAAAGGGAATCGCCATTAGCACTTATTGTATGCGCAACATATTTAATATGAAGGCTTCTTCGTTAATTTGATATTCATACATTGAATTGATACTTGGATCTTTAATGTCCGAATTAATGAGTCCATGATACATAACATAGCATGAAGGAAATCATGATGGGATCATGATAATAAAGATTCCTATCATGCGATTATGTTTGTGTCTAAATTATCCCTAGTCATAGGATCAACAAGGCCCCGGACATTGTTGAGGTCGGACGGTGACACATGTCATACTCCTTTATTGGATCAAGCGGTAGATCTTATAAGCGTGATCAAAGTTTATATCGGAAGTTGGCGTGTGGATGCTTCTTAGAGTAGCTAAGTACATGAAGACCTATAATGAGACAATCATATAGTTATCTATTTAAATGTAGATGATTGTCTCATCATAACTAATGGTGCAATTATCCTTAGACTTGAAGTTCTCAAGGATATCTTGAATGCGATCACATACTTTGACCTTGTAATCCACACGTTACCTCTTAAGAGGTCACTCATTGGATGAGGATTGCGAATAGCTTGAGGTGTTCGGAGGTAACTGAGTAGCCAACAAAGGATTCTCCACTCCCAATAAATGGAGAGTATACCTAAGGCCTCTTGTCGGAATCATTACTCAGGAATCTCTGGTCAGAGTGAAAATGTCTTGAGGAGTGTCTTCAAGTGCATAAAGGTTGAGTGATGAATCTGGGGACAAGATAAATATCACTTAGGCTAGGTGTGGCATATTGAGTCTAGTAGAACTACACAATTGTCCATCTTTCACGAACCGTAGGGTATAGTTTGGTGAAAGGGCTGAATTGCCACGGTATTTGTCTATGGGAAGGGTATGCGGTCGAACCAGCGACTCCGTTGATTAGGGGGTCATGATGTGTTGCTAGATACCAATCTTTACTTGCTTAATTCAATAGTTGAATCAAGTGGCCAACATAACCGGAACCTAATGGGTCACAGACTTAGAAGAGTGTGGGGTTGATATGAAACGGATTTGGATGTGATCCAAATATGAGGGAGTTAATTCTCATGAATTATATGTCACAGGATTAGTGGAATCCCGGGTTCGAAAGCCATCACTTAAAGAGATAATAGGTTTGGGCTTGTACCTCGGCTTTGGGTGTGTGGAACTTCGCCCGGAAGAACAGCAGAATCGTGTCTCCTATCATCACTTAAGAGTGAGGGCATTTTGGTCGATTAGACATGATAGGGTTTTCCTGTAAATAGAATCTTATGGAAAACCCTAAAAGATGGTTGCTCCTTTTGAGGAGAAAAGAGAGCTCATGAGAAATAATAAATGTGTGTTCTCTCATCTCCTGAAAGTGTTCACAGAGATTTGAGAGACCCCCGGTTTGAGTTCCTCTTTGGATCGAGGACTGCGGCCTTTTGGGACCCGTTGCGAGACCGTTGCCTTGGAGGTTGTCGGCTTCACTCTTCGTGTGGATACCGTTAGAGGCGAACCTAGGACTTGGTTCGCTTCGGTCGCTACTTGACCACTGGCTTCGGTTTGGAACCGACACAAGGTAATCCTACACCCTTCTCTTTGTTATAGAACCGGTTTTGATGCTACTTAGGGTCCTTGGATGGGTTTTTATTGTGATTTTTTTTGTATTTCCGCTGCTATTGGCAAGTGTTGCCTCCCACGAAACCCTTCATGTGCTCCATATTTTCATGCAAGTCCCCATGGTTGCTTGAATATTCTTCAAACCTTTCATTGACATGCCCAAAGTAATTTGGTTGTTCTCTATTTAAGCGATTCAGGTGTCATTACTCTTCTTCATGTCATTAATTACAAGTAAAAGCTCATGAAAACCAAGTTGCATCGTATTCCCTTGGCAGTTTGAGCTCAAAGCTCCTTGATTTTGAAATCCTGGAGATGCCATAATTATGTTCAACTGGTGGGGTTCATGGGGAACTATTGCTTTGTTACCATAAGAAAAATTCTCGTGATTCCTTAATCCAGGATGATACTTAGAGGATAGGTTATTGTTGGGGCGGAAGGTATAACCTCTATTGTTCATGTGGTTCGCTTCTTCCACTTGAAATGAAGGATTAGTCATCATTGCCCCTAGTGCTTGCATATACGCAATTTCACCTAGAGTTGGCTCTTTTGGAGTTTGTTGATTTAGCTTTGTCATTAGAGCTTCAAACTTCGCCTCCAAAGAAGACATCCTATCAACCTCATACAATCCTCCTTGTCTTCTTCCAGCACTTCTCTCTTAAGTTGCTTGATAGTTATTTTTCGATAACTCATCAAATAACTTATTGGCTTCCCTCATGGTCTTTGTTGTTATCGATCCTCCAAGCCGCGTCCACCAATGCTCTTGTTGAATAGTTCAGTCCATTATAAAAAGTTTGGACTTGAGCACTAAGCTCGTACCCATGCTATGGGTATTTTCTCAGCAACTCTTTAAATCTATCACATGCATCGTATAACATCTCTTGGTCACCTTGTCAAAACTTTGTGATTTTCGCTCTGAGTTGTGAAGTGAGTTAAGGTGGAAAGAATTTTGTTAAGAACAATTCAACCAATTCTCCCCATCTTTGTTTATAGAATCGACGTAGTGTGGAACCTAGTTTCCTTACCTTGTCTTGTAGAGAGAATGGAAAAACTACGACTTAGTTACATCATGGTGACCTGTTCATTTTTAATTATCCCTGCAACTCCACAAAATTAAATAGTTTCATTGGGATCCTCTGAAGGATTTCCCCCAAACTGCTGCTGCTGGACCATTGAAATTAAAGCAGGTTTTAGCTCAAAATTGTTCACATCAATGGATTGGTGTCGAATTTCTGAATAATTTTAAGTTATTGGTAGGCCTGTGATCTCCGTTGGTTCTTGCATTCGAAGCATTTCATTCGATCTGAATGACCCTCCTTGATATCTGTCGCTATCTTTGGTCTTCCATTCGATATTATACGCCAACACCTGTCTTAACTAAAATAATGTTCTTTCAATTTCCGGATCAAAAGACAATAACTCAAATGTAGACCTTTTGGGCATAAAATTGGGTACTTGAAATCACCGAACACACTAGAAAACAAAGTAAACATAATAAATACAAAATAAAACAAAAAATGACAATATAAGAAATGAAATATAATTCACTAGCAAAAAGATATTGTGCTCAAATTAGGAAACGTTTCTTTTGCCAAAATATCAATCCATTCCTGCTTATCACGCATATGACCCAGCTTAGATCCTGTGATAGTGCAAAAAACTTGTTAGGTTGTTTGCGTATTATATAAAAATTAGGTAAAAAGCAACCTAAACCCGCAAGTGCATAGGCCACAAGTAATATAGGGCTTTCAAATTAAAAATCCAAGATAACGAACCCATAGGGAAGATTGATTTGAGTAGGGGATTGAGTACCTCGGCTACTTGATATTTTCACTATTTGAGCAGACGAATGATTTGAATTGGTGATTATCTAACATAAAACTAAATTAAAGAAAAACAACTAAAGTCTTATGAGATCCTGAACAATTGACTAAGATACTGAAAAAGAGACTTGTAGAGAATTGAGGGTTGGTTATCATCACTGATGTTTGACAATTCACCAAAATATGGTGTGGGTTGATTGATTTATACTTGACTCGATCCTAGAAATTGGTACAAGGATCCCACTTTCGTGTTCCCCCTTGTATTTTCTCGTACTATCCACCTATTCACAGTTATGTCCTTCTAGGTCGATAGTACGATACTTTTCAACAACATTTTTCCTAGGCAGCTTTATTGGTCACTGTTACGTTCTTGCAATAGAGCTACTCAAACTAAGCCTAGATTAGTCACAATTATGTACATGTAATCCACACTTAATGGGTTTGATGTCCCCTCCTAGTGAAATCCACCTAGCACTAGACTTTTCTAATTCCATAGGTCTCTTTAACTAGGTTAATTAGTATTCTAATTAATTAACTCACACCTTAAGAGAGTCGGGACCAGATTTTTGGACGTAATCCAAGTGTCACCAAGGATACCTAGTAAAGTTGAGGGCCTAACTCTCAGCATAAATTAATTAACCAAAACCTTAATATTCCAAAGATCTAACACCAAACACAACAAATCAAGCATATCTCAATCAACCAAACAAAGATTAGACAAAAATAAACATCATATATGATAACTGACCACCGTATAAAACTCTTTGGCACATTTCAGCTATCAAGATCCACAAATTCATATCAATAATAAACATGAAGCTGCAGAAATTGAAGAAAGATAAGGAATAGAGATACAAAACATAGCTTTAAGCTTTGAATAACTGCAATTCCCAACTCCAAGCTGAAATCCTCAATCTACAAGGTTGTATTCCTCAGCAATCTTCAATTACAAGCAGAAACTCTCGCAAAACAAAACTAGATATTAAAACTGGAAAACTAAACCTAAAATGGAACAAAACTTTGAAGAGAAAAAGAACCCTAAAAGAGAGCCTCCCTTTATGAATGTTCGAACCCTAATCATAAAAGATAATTATGAATATATACATCTTGAAATCTGGGTCAAAATGGGCCTAAAAATGAAAATGTTCATGGCTGGAGCGTCTTATGGTCACGACCGTAAATGGGTTATGGTCGCGACCTCATCGAGAAGTGAAATTCACAATTGCTAGCATAAGGACCTGCGGTCGTGACATGTTGGCTCGGGACAAGGTTCGCAGTCGCTACCTCATCGAGTATTGGTTGCACAGGTAGCCTTACTCTTTTACTCTACGATCACGACCGTGGTCACTTGAGGTTGCGACTGTGAATGCTTCACTGCACAACTTCCTTATCTCTTTACCAATTTGCTTGCTTCTTGTCTCATTTTCTTCATTTCTACAAAAATCTAATGTTCGCATGTTATATAAAAATTTAGTACAAAATCAAAGCAAACCGCGAAGTGCACAGTAGCCGTAATATAATGGTTTTCAAATTTAAAACCCGAAATGTCAAACCCACATGGAAGTGATGGCTTAAGTGGGGATTAAGTACCCTGGCTACTTGATAGTTTTACTATTTGAGCAGAACAATGATTGGGATTGATGATTAACTGAAAGTAAAACTAAATTAAACAAAAAATTGATTTTTAAAAATTAACAAATGATTGGATTGAATTGTAAGAAAAACTTTAGAAAATGACACGAGGGCCGGTTGTCTCCATTAGTGCAATCATGGCTTATATTCATTAAGTATTGATTAAGTGAAAGTACTCTTGTGCTTGCCCAAGGAACTCGGTATGAAGTTCACTCTTTCGAGTCCCCCCTCAATTTCTCACACCTATTCCCTATTCTCCTCTCGACCCATCTAGGTCAAACGGTGTGATCTTGTTCTAAAGGCAAACCAGTCCTTAGGAAATTTTATTGGTCACCTCTCAATCGTCATTAAATTGCTGAGCTATGCTCCAATTGATCACCTTTCAGTCCATACGATCATCACATAAGGTTAAATGATGTCCCTCCTGATAAAATCCATCTAGTATTAGGCCTTCCTAATTTCCTAGACTTCTTTGATTAAGTTAATGTAATTTTATCAATTGTAGGATATTAGGGAATGAAAATTAGGTCCTAAGGGTATACTTCCAAATGTCACTCTGGAAACCCTTTGAGCTCTAGGTCTCAACCTCACCTCCTAGCATACAACAATTGAATAAAAACATGGAAATTCAAATAACCACATCCTTAAAACCATAACACAAATTTATATTCACAAAATCATTCAAGAAAACATATAAACCAAACACCAATATCGACAACCAGCCTTAGAGGAGGATTTAGCCACTCATAGAAAACTCAAAACTATGTTTAAACCAAACATAATACTGAAAGATTAAGAGAAAAATAAGAGTTTAGGAATACAAAACAAATATGAAGTAAAAGTCCTCCAAAACTCTACTCCACGGCTACAAGAAGTCCTCTAGTAGCTAGATCTTGCAACTCAGCTCCAAAACAAACTAAAAATCAAGTAAATCTAAAAACCCTAAAATCTAAACCTAGAGAGAGAGAAAAACCCTAAAAATAGAGAGAATGTTCTACCTCCAAGTCCCCCTCAATGATTATTACAAGTATTATATTTATACTCTTGGAAAATGGGCCAATTATTGGGCCAAAAATGGAAGTATTCTTGTCCCAGCCTGACATTCTTCCTTGTGGAAAAGGGTCATTTACCTTAGCGAACACACGTGTCTTCATGCTGCATTTTCGTCCTTTGCCTTGGCAAAGACTGGCTTCGCCTTGGTGAACCTCTTCACTGTGGTGAAGGATGGCTTGGTCAAGGCGAACTAGAAGCTTCTATTGCATGTGTCTCTTTCTTCCTTTACGTGAACCCTTTCTTAGTGGTGAACCGTGGCTTCATTTTGCATTCTTTAACTCCTGGCCCGAAAGCTCTTTTCCTAACCGCCTTAGCGAACTACTTTGCCATCAAACTCTCTCCTTTCTTTGCGGCGAACTAGTACTTCGAGCAGGCAAGTGGTTCTTCTTGCTTAGATTTTTTCCCTTTTCTTTGCTTGATTTTCTTTTAATGGCTACAAAACATCAACAAATGAGGGATTAGTGTAATCTTTAAGAATACGGGTGTGAATATAGAATTTAGGTTATATAAACACATGAAAAACACGCTATAAATGCTATTATGATTCACACCTATCATACACACATTTAGAGGGGTTAGATATGAAAACAACTAAAATGAGTGCTTAGTTAGCATCAAAATGTTAGATTATGCTATGTTTTGCATTAAGAAAAGCTAACCTAAAGTACCCCTAACATAAAATTAACCCTCTTGTTTGGATTTTCCAAATATTCTTTGAATTATGTACTCCAATCTCCAACAATATTCATGTCATTATTGAAGATGTCTAGGCTAATCCCTCTTTCCAAAATTAAAGGATGATTCTTTTTCTTTATCATGATGAGCTTATAGGTCAATTCATCACCCATTTTTACACTAGAGGCTATTTGAGCAAGCTTATCAGCCTCCCATTTTGATTCCTCAGGCACATGTTCAAATTCCACATTGTCAAAGGAGTCTAACAATTGAATGACAATAGTAAAGTAAGGTGCTAATAGCAAGCTATTGTAGTTATACTCCTCTGTTAATTGCCAAAGTACCAATTGAGAATCTCCAATGACTCAAACAACTTTTGCCCCAAGGTCCAGTAGGATCTCTATGCCAATCACCAAACTTCATACTCAGTTTGATTGTTGGTGCATTCAAAGGCTAGATTGAAATACAATGTAGTCTTTACTCCCCTTGGTGAAATAATCACTATTCCTACACTAGCTAAATTCTCTGTGCTTGAACCATCAAATTTGAGGATCCAAGATTCCTTTTTTGCTCCATAAATTCCCAACTCCACACTTTGCTCGGTCCTAATCTCTAAGGAAGGATGATCAACTAGGAAATCTGTCAATGCTTGTCCCTTGACTGATTTTGTGGAAAATAAACCAAGGTGAATTCTAAAAAAGCAAGGGACCATTTACGATCCTCGCACATGTCAGGTGGCCATATTAAGTATGTACTTCATAGGTCAGTTTGGCTCCCTTAAACTGAGACTTGATCAAGTAATGTCCTAGTTTAGTACATGCAAAGTACAAGGCCAAACATAATTTTTCAATTGGAGTATATCTTGTTTCTATTGGATTTAAGACCCCACTCAAATAATATACAGCATGCTCATGACCTTTAGAATTGTTTTGTGCTAAAAGACAACCTATTGACCCATTTGGCTGATAAATATAATTTAAGTGGATGACATTGTATAGGAGGCATTAAAACAAGAGGTTTAGAAAGGTACTCTTTGATCTTGTTAAAGGCTGATTGATGTCGTTCCTCCCACCTAAACTCTTTCATATCTTTCAACTTCACTAAGTTAGAGAATTCCTTGGTTTTTTTTTTGCCAGGTTAGAGATAAATATTCTTAAATAATGTACCTGACCCAAGAACTTTTGGAGTTATTTCTTGTTTTGTGGAGCATTAGCTGAAGCAATAACTTTTGCTTTGTTTTGATCGACTTCTATCCCTCTTTAGTGAACTAGGAATCCAAGAAAATTCCCAGCACGAACTCCAAATGCACATTTGAGTGGATTAAGCTTCAATTGATGATGTCTCATCCTCTCAAAGCTTTTCTTTAGATGATCTACATGCTAATTGCTCTTCATAGTTACACAATATCATCAATGTATGCCATGATGGCTAACATGTGTGAAGTAGATTATTACCCTTTATTAAGCACTTTGTACATTCTTCCAGGCTAAAGAGCATGACCAACCATTCAAATGTCTCTATGGAGCAGAAACATCTAAAAACTGTCTTAGCTATATCTTCTACTGCTATTAAAATATGATTGTAACCAAAGAAACCATCCATAAAGGAAAATAATTCATTATTAGAATTAGAATCAACTAGCATGTCTGCAATAGTTATCACATACATGTCCTTAAGAGTAGCAACATTTAGATCTCTAAAATCCACACATACCCAAAGTTTTCTATTTTTCTTCATCACAGGAACAATGTTTATAATATTCAGACATAATACCTTGTTAGCTTGATGGTGGCCTTCAAAGTTCTCATTTATAATTCACCTTTAGCTCTACTTTCTTGGTTATTCTTCTAGGTGGTTGTTGAAAATGATGGAACTATTGAGATGGGAAGGCGTGTTACATAACACCTGTCCAATCTGGAATTTCCTCCATAATTATAAGTGAAGCAATGTTGAATTCTTGCAATAGTGATATCATCTGTTCTTCAGTTAGTGGGTAGAAAGAAGCTGATGTAAGTAATCCTTAGCCTTCCATGGTGCGAGGTTGACCTCATAGAGAGGATCATGTACTTAAGGCTTGTTGTCTTCCATTTTAGGAGCTTGCTTCAATCTTCAATCATTTCTTCATCCTCTTCATCTTATTCTTCTTCAAAAATCATTTCGGTTCCATATATCTGGAGCCCATTCTTGCAATTTTTCGGTAACTGTGCATTTGCATTACGAATGTTGCGGCTGTGTGCATTCTCTTCATGAGAATACTTAGTCATCAATCTCCTCAATGATCGGACCCTTTATCAGCCTAAAAGGCACTATAGTAGTTGTCTTCAAAGTATAATGACTTGGTCATAGATTTCACGGTATCCCTTGACTCCATGTATATTTCTCTTAGAGCCCCATTCTTCTTTTTACCTTTGAATTTTATTGGAATAACTCTTGGTCATCGTAATTGGCCTCCACAAAATCTGAAGTTGCAATGAAAGGTTGTTTGTTTGTCCACACCTTCTAAGCATGCCTTTCAAAATAGTAAAATTGGTGAGAGGGAGGAATGACACACAGTGCTGAATTTTGTATTTTCTAGCAAAGCATTGTAATTAGCAATTAGAATTAATCACAAAGATAGTGATAAAGTCTTACTACCCATGAGTGATGTCAATGAGGAGTACACCTAAGTCTTGAGATTTCTCAATAAAGTTGATCTGAGACATACTGTCTCAATTAGATCTGATGCATCTTCCTAATGCTCTCGATATCCTCAATGGCATCACATTGACTGTTGATCCATTATCTACCAATACCTTGGACACCAGTTTACCATTAAATTGTCCTCTCACATAGAAAGGTCTTATATGCCTTGTCATCTTCACAGTAGGTTTTTCCAATCCACCTTTTGAGCTCTACTTCCTTTAGAGGAATCAATGGTGACTACCCTCTGACTATGCTTTTCCTCTTATGGAGAATGTTCTTTCTCTACCTCTACTGACACTCCTCACATCTTTTGACTTGAAAAAATATGGTAAAGTTAGAGAAATGGTAGAAAACTTCAAAGAAATAGGAAATGTACCGTTGATTTGAGACCCATATTTGGTTTTGGACTTATGTTTGACTGAAGGCCTGTAGTGTGACTTTTGTGAAAAGAAAAAGTAGAGAAAAAAAAATGGATTTTTTGTGGTAGCAAAGCCATTAAGGTTTTTCAATCTCGTCAATGGAAATCATAAAATACGAAATTCCTTGTTGGATCGTCGTACTAGATTTTCGTTGTGGCAAGTTAAAATGCGTACTATGCTTGCGTAGATGGATTTAGATGATGTGTTGCTAAGGCTTGACAAAATGTCGTCATCATGGACAAAATAGGAGAAACAACGTAAGGATCATAAAGCCTGATCTCATATTCACCTTCATACATCGAATCAAGTGCGTAAGGCGTTCACAAGGAAGGCGCAATACATTATGAGTGAGTTGGAAGAGTTGTGCATAATGAAAAGTCTTACGATGAAGTTGCACTTGAAGCGGCTTGATTGTATTCGCACAATATGACATAAGGTACATCTTTAGAAGAGTATCTTACAACCTTTAAAGAACTTATTGTGGATCTAGAAACTTTGGAGGTTAAATATGAAGAAGAAGATCTACGGTTAATTTTGTTGTGTTCGCTTCTTGTTTCATATGTGACTTTCAGAGATACAATTTTATATAGTCGTGATACCCTAACCCTAAATGAAGTCTATGAGGCTCTGTTTTCTAAGGAGAAAAGTGAAGTAATTAATTGTAAGGCCTAAAAAGCGCAAGGGAGATATACTTTGTTTATACATTAGTGACTCTGAGAAGAAGAATTCTAGTTAAGGAAACGGAGAAAAGGTCAAAATCCGGAATTCCTAATCAAATTTTAATTCTTGCAAGAAAAATCAGTCTCATTAAGAAGGAGTGTTTCAAAGGTGCCGTAGGAGAAGAAATTCGGGAACAAATAAGGAAAGAAATTTGGGAAATCTGGTGAAGCCAATGTTGTTAAATCAGATTAAACTGATGGAGAACTTCTAGTTGCATCATATGCTGATTCGAGAGCTAGTGAGAATTAGATTTTAGATTCTGGTTGTACGTTTCACATGACTTCTAATCAGGTCTGGTTCTCTACATACGAGCATGTGCATAAAGGTGCAATTTTGATGGGTAACAATGCATCTTATGGAGTAGTAAGTATCACGCCCAGTTGCACTTGTGTGAAACCCGATTAGGCGAATGGGGAACCGGTTTCGAGTGCGGGCTCATATCTTGGGACTCTTTACTTTTTCTTTTTTTACGTACTTGTACTGTGGTATACAAACAATTTACGTAATAACAAAAATCAATTTACATACACAAAGAACTACCACGGTGGTGTCCATCAAAATACATGCACATATACTAAGTCCCATTTATTTATACAAATACATATCTATCCTGAGCATCGGAGATCGCGAACAGGTGCTAGTAGGCACTATCTACTGAGATGGCTGATGTCTTGGTGTGGAGATGTCATGTCCTCTTTATCTCCTCTTCGATTACCTACACGGATTGAACACGTGCTAAGCTTTACGCTTAGTGGGAACATATAGACAATAGATAATAACAATAATTGCCATCACAATCTTTTTACATTTACTTTTCATATGCAATTAGCAGGCCACTATTGTTATGTGACTTCTAACTCATATCATATTATACATGTAGATTTTATCCTTTTTAGGTCATATCATTTTCACGATTAAGTATCACATCCATGTGTCATGTCTTTACAAGTTTCAATTCATATCTTCTACATGTATGGCATATCAGATCATAATCAAAACAAACTTATCACATCTCTGATATCCGTCCCGAACGAGATCACGTCATCAAATTCATACGAGGGTCAAATCAAACTAATACCGGTACATATTAGACTTTATCATTATCACGGCGGCTCCATTAATCAACTCCCTCACATGATTACATTTCATGATGCGGGATGCGGGTTTAATTCTTTTAGTTATGTCGTTTATTTAATTTTCATTTCAAAGTGTCGCGACCCGGCGAATCCTATTTCGACTCGGTTGGGGATCAAAGGCGAGCAGGTTTACTCGACATTTCAATTATCTTCCCAAAAACATTTTGTTTGTGTTATTCCATTTTAGACTTTTAATTGAAAGCACTTCTTTTCGGGCAATCCCTGCGCTCTTTTACAAATTAGACTATAACATTCACATTTAACAAAATGCATTTACTATGTCTGTGTAATGTAAAAGATATTTAAACAAATACAATTTTTTATGTCATTTTTCACTTTTCGGTTTGTGATTTCACATATAGCTATAGAAGTCGACATTCACGACATATTGCTTGAGGAATCTACATTTGTCATTCGGTAGCAATGTGATTTCGCATTCAATTGTCTGTCTCACATATGGCTATAAGTCGGCATTCCCATCATGATTCATGGGAATCTGCCATGTTTGTCATTCGTTAGCAATGTGATTTTGCATTCAATTATTAGTCACATATGTTTATAGAGTCGACATTCACGATAGATTCACTTGGGGAATCACGCACATTGTCATTCGGTAGCAATGTGATTTCGCATTCCAATTATTATCGTCTCACATATGGCTATAGAAGTCGACATTCCACGGCAGTTCACTTGGGGGAATCTGTCACATTGTCATTCGGTAGCAATGTGATTTCGCATTCAATTATTACCCAGTCTCACATATGGCTATGAAGTCGGCATTCACGGCGAGTTCACTTGGGGAATCACATGCAATACGTCATTCGGTATGATGTGATTCGCGTCCAATTATTACCGTCTCACATATGGCTATAAAAATGCGACATTCACGGCGGATTCGCCAGGGAATCTTGCTGCAATACATCGTCCGGTAGCAATGTGATTTCGCATTCAATTATTACCGTCTACATATGGCTATAGAAATCGGCATTCCGCAGCGATTCACTTTGGGAATCCTGCCGCATTTGTCATTCGAGTAGCAATGTGATTTCCATTAACAATTACGTTTACCTTCATGGCCAATTCGGTTGGTGAATCCGAGTCATGTCGGTCGTCGATAAAATGTTGATTTCACACATTCAAACTACGATTTCCTTCCATAGCAATTCCAGTTGGTGAATCCCGTCATGTCGGTCATTCAATGTTACATTTCAAATCAATTTACTTTTATGCGGTAATTTCACTTATAGTTCAAATACATGCACACATGCATATATGTGACAAACATTTCGAATAACAATAATTCAAATCCAATATATATATATATATATATATATATATATATATATATATATATATATATATATATATATATATACTTATATATATTTCACAAATAGCATTCATAACCGATCATAATCACATTTCAATTCCAATTTCACTTTCGTATTATCTTTTCAAAGATATACTCAATCTATGTACTTATTTCATATACTCATTCACGTATACTCATTCATATACTCATTTACGTATACTCGTTCATATACTCATTCACGTATACTCATTCATGTATACTCATTCATATATTCATTCAGTATCTCATTCATATATTTCTATCAGTTGTTATCATTTTACGGTTATATGTGATAATGATCATATATAACTCAGCACATCATGTGTTCATGACAAGTTCCCTTCATATTCATATTCATGTTTTGAGTTCGTTTTCATTTTTCCATATCATATTCATGTTTCATGAACACATTTATACATGTTGCATTTCTATAGTTTCCTTGTTTCATGCCTATTGCACACTGGCACTTCATATACTTATGAAGTATGATGTCCTATGAAATCATACCTCATTCATGTATTCTTATTCCTCTGAGTCTACTTTACTTAGAATTGGAATCATTCCAATCGGATCATCAAACTAAAGTTATGGCATTTTCATGCCAAACTAGTCAATTTTGATATTACAATTGGGACAGTTTGTAATACTCATTTTCCAGTGTCTTGTCCATATTTGACACTTTTCTTTGTACTCCTTCAAGATAAGGTTCTAAGGGTTCTTCTCCAATTGGGATCACCCAAATCGAACAGAAACTCGAGTTATGTCCTAAACAACCCGGACTACTCTATGTTCAAAAACAGAACCAGAAATTTGGCTTGAACATGGCCCCACTTTGAGGAAATTTTTGGGCCACTTAGAATCAGAATTTGAAGGTAACTATTTGGATGTTTGGTTCTCCTTGAAGTCTAGTTTAATTATCCACTTGAATCACTCCGTCGGATAAGAAATGAAAGTTGCATGGCTAAAATCTGGCCCGGTCAAAGCAGAGAAGCGGGGTGTCTGGGGTGATACATGTGTGACACATTGCCGGTACATGTTCGGTTTTGGAAGGGTGTACCGGTACATGTCTCGAAAATGCAGAATGTATGTTTTCTCCCATTTTCCTTATGTTGATGCAGAATCAACCCGATACTCCATAAACACGTTAAGACCACTCCAGAATTCATCTTATAATCTCTTTTCTCAAATTATCATTCAATACATATCTTTCATCAAAACCTTTCATGATTTTCTCCCAAAGCAATTCCTAATATGGGTCATAACCCCTTACACATACCAAATACAAAAATTTTGTTAGGGTTTGTCGCCCAGGCTCCTTTACTTGCAATTAAACCATGAATCAACCTCGAGGAGGATTCCATGTTTTTCTTGTGCCATTTGAGGTTTTACCACCTTATATAATAATCTTTGGGTTAGGATGAAATCCTATCAAAACCCTAGAAAAAAAATCAAATGCCAACGAGAAACCCATGTTGGGATGAACTTTTATCAAACCCTAGGTTTGGGCAAGCTACTAATCATGCAATTGTATGGAAATTCATACAAGAATTCATAGTTCCATACCTTTGAATCTTTCTTGAACTCCTCCTCTTCTCTTCTTCTTCTCTTCCTCTTCCTCTTCTTCTTCTTCTCCCCTTCTCCTCTCTCTTTTACGGTTTTTTCTCCCAATTTGAAACCAAATTTGGTCTTAAATCCAATTTTAAGTTAAGGCCATGTTTGGCCAAGTCAAAACCCATTTTTGCTTTTAACTTTCATTTTGCATTTGGTCCCCATTTTCTCTTCAATTGCACTCTTATTAAATTTCTATTTTGGCATCCCCATCTTTTCACAATTTCCATAATTGCATATCAACTTATTGATTTATGTCATTTATGTCCTCAATTGGTTATAACCACTTTACCTTTGTCTCTAATATTCATTCCGGGTCTCTCGTTTTATTTTCAGAAAATTTCTATTTAGCTTATAATATACCCTAAACTAGTCCGAAAACTGCTAGGATATATTTCAGGGTGTTACAATAAGTATTAGGACAGTTTGCATTAAGATGTTTGATTGAATAGTTCGTACTCTTGGTGACGTCAGACATGTTCCTAATTTGAAGAGGAATTTGATATCCCTGATTATTCTTAACACAAAAGGGAACAAGTACCTTTGGGTAGAGTGGAGTCTTGAAGATTAGTAAAGGAGCCCTATTTGTGATGAAGGGCCATCAAAAGACCACCATGTTATATGTTATGCAGGGCTCTACTGTTATAGGAGATGTTGTTGTTGCATTTCATTCATTGTCAAAGGATGATATTACGAAGCTCTAGCACATGCTTCTTAGGCACATGAGCAAAAATGGTATGGTAGAGTTGAGTAGAAAAGAACTTCTAATTGGACAAAAAATAAGTAAGTTACAGTTTTGTGAGCATTGTGTTTTTGGGAAGTAGAAGTGAGTTAGATTCTCATCGGGCATTCATAAGTCAAAGGGGCCTCTTGACTATCTACATTCAAACCTTTAGGGACCTTAAAAAGTATCTTCTATAGGAGGTACTACTTATATGTTGACGATCATTGATGATTTCTCACGTAAGGGATGGGTATTCTTCCTAAAACATAAAAGTGATGTGTTTTCAACATTCAAGGATTGAAAGACAATGATTGAGAAGCAAACAGGGAGGCAAGTGAAGTGTCGCCCTTGATAATGGGTTAGAGTTTTTGCAATTCGATGGAGTTTAGCACTCTATCTGAAAGAGGAATTGTTAGCCATCGTACAGTTTTTCATACTCCACAACATAATAGTGTGGTGGAGTGTATGAATAGGACCTTGATGGAGAAGGTAAGATGCATGCTCTCTAATGCTCAATTGCCGAAGTATTTTTAGGCAGAAGTCATGTCTACTGCATGTTATTTGATCAACCATTCTCCTTCAGTTACTATAGAGAAGAAGACTTTTCAAGAGGTATGGTCTGGTAGTCTTGCTACTTATTCAGATTTGAAAACTTTTGGATGCCCTGCATATGCCCATGTTGATAATGGGAAGTTGGAACCTAGATTAGTGAAGTGTATATTTCTTGGTTATAAATATGGGTGTGAAATACTATAAATTGTCGTGTCCAGAAACCAAGAAATTGGTATTTAGTAGAGATGTGATTTTTTATGAGACTTCTATGATTCAGGTTTTGGCTCCTAAAGACTCTAGTGTTGAGATGATAAACGAGTAGAGCTTGAGGCTAGTTTGGTTCCTAATTCAGATGAGCGGAGTGTTCCTACAGCTCCAGTTCCAGTGCAACAATATTCTATTGCCAGAAATAGAGAGTGGAGGACTATTAAGCCACCATAGAAATATGGTGAAGCTGATGTGGTTGCATATGCCTTGAGTGTAGCAAATAATATTGAGTCCAGTGAAGAGCCATCCACTTATGAAGAGGCAGTAAGTTGCAGTGATTCAGGTAAGTGGATGATTGTTATGCAAGAAGAGATGGAGTCCCTTCATAAAAATGGGACATGGGACATGGTGAGGCTACCTAAAGGGAAGAAAGTCATTCGGTGCAAATGGGTGTTCAAGAAGATAGAAGGCACACCGGGTGTTGAGAATGAAAGGTACAAGGCAAGATTAGTTGCTAAAGGTTACAGTTAGATTCTAGGTGTTGACTTCACAAATGTATTCTCTCCAGTGGTGAAGCATAGCTCAATTCGAGCTTTGTCTTGGGATTATGGATTTTCATGATTATGAGCTTGAGTAGTTGGATGTGAAGACCGCATTTTTACATGGGGAGCTTGAGGAGGACATCTATGTCTGGCAGCCAAGCGATTTCTTGATTTCAAATAAGGAGGATTGTGTTTGTCTACTTAAGAGGTCTCTTTATGGTTTGAAACAGTCTCCTAAACAATGGTATAAGAGATTTGAATCATTCATGATCTCCAATGATTTTAAGAGGAGTAGTTTTGATAGTTGTGTCTACTTCAAACAATGCAATGATGAGTTATTTATGTATCTGCTCTTATATGTTGATGACATGCTAATAGAAGCCAAGAGTAAAGAGGAGATAAGAATTGTAAAAGCGCAGCTTAATAATGAGTTCGAGATGAAAGATCTAGGAGTAGCCAAGAATATACTTGGGATGGAGATTAAGGGATAGAGTGAAGATTATCCTTGAGTAAAGGATATATTGAAAAGTTAGCCATAGGTTCAACATGCGAGGAATCAGGGCCTATTCTTCCTCCCTCTGACTCATTTTAGACTTTCATCTACCTTATGTCCACAGTCAGATGAGAAAGTTGACTACATGTCTAGAGTAACATATTCTAGTGTTGTGGGTTCTTTGATGTATGTTATGGTGTGTTCGGCGTCCAGTTTGGCACATCTGTCGGTGCGGGTTGATGTCACGTATGGAAAAACCTGGCAAGGAACATTGGAAGGAAGTTCAATGGATCATGCGATACTTGCGTGGATCCAGTAATGTTTGTTTGTAGTTTGGTAGGACTAGAGAAGGAGTTACAGGGTATGTTGATTCTAATTATATTAGAGATCTCGATAAGAGATCCCTTATAAGATACGTGTTCACCATTGGAGGTTGTCTTCATTAGTTGAGCCTCTTAAATCTGGTAACTTTGTCAGCTATGAAATAAAGTACATGGCAGTTATAGAAGCTTGTAAAGAGACCCTTTAGTTGATGGGAGAGAAAGATGACAATTTCCATGGTATTCAAAGCCAATTCCCAAAGCCACACCCTGTTGGTAAACGAGAATTATCTAGATAGGATAATGCAGAGAAAGAGTCCTATTGAATTTGAAATAAAAATGCTCTGCTTATTGAAACCTAAATACATCACTTTAAACAACAATAAAATAACTAATCACTACCTAAAAAATAGGACCTCAACTAAAGACCATAATCACATGATCCCATGGCTCTATAAACAAATAAATAAATTATCCACTAATCCACTAACAGAAGAAGAGGTGGATCATTACTCCTAAAATTCTGCCACTAAAAGACTTTTGAATCAGTCAATCAACACACCCAACCCTTCCCCAACCCAACAAAACCCATTTCCTTTCTCCCCAAAACTTCCTAGTTTTCTACAAGAAAACCCCACTCAAAACGCCATTGCAGACTTCTCTTATCATTATTTTGGGGTGATGAGGACATCTGCACAGAGCAATCTCGACCAAATTCTGTGGAGAGTTGCAACAGATGCTGATCAAGAACTGTGATTTTGAAGGAAGCAACTAATAGCACTGGCTCTCCAACGATCCTTTTGAAGATTCGAGATCTTTACGGGCAGGTCACCATGAATGAAGGTGTTGAAGCTGGCTCACTGGAATATATGGACTAAATAGTGGAGTCTGACAATCTACTGATTATGTAAATAAGAGAATTCAATCTTCATAATTGCTTGCTTCTATGATTGTAATTCTATGCAATAAAAGCAATCTTAACCCACATGTTTGATTCTGGGGAAAGACCGGAAAAAATTGGGAAGAAATGTTGGAAAGGAAAATGGAAGGTAAAATAAAAGAAAAGAAAAAGGGTGATTTGATTAAAAGAGTCCAAGAACTTTGAAAAGTGAATTTCCGAACCTTTCATAAATTTTTTACCATATTTCAATAAAAATTGTTTATTATTTTTTATTTTTTGATAAAAATAACCCTTTCTTTTATAAAACATACGTAAATATCTATAATAAGGAAAAGGTATTTTTGTCTACAATGAATTATTTTTTAAGAAAAAAAAATGGAAATAGTAAGATTTGCAAACATTGGATCATTTGATATCTTTTAACCAAATATTTCAAATAAAAAAATAGATTCATGCTTCAATCTTAGAAAGTTTGATGAAAACAAAGGGGGAAGGTGTCACGCCCCGAAACCTACCTTAGGGGCATGACTATCAATTCATACCCTCAAGACTTCAGCATGAAGGTTTGAAGTGTGAAGCGTATTGCCTTTTCTTGTAATTGGATTTTTATCGAATTCTACGTCAGCATATTCGGAGTAAATGCCTTGGCCTTCTAAATTAATAAATTCTTCAAATTCAAAATTTCATGCCGATAAAAATTACTTACAAATATTGATCTCGGTGTGCGTATTATATAAAGTTGTTGAAAATATACTTGATATTTGAGATCTCTCAAATCCAACTTTGTATTAATATAAAGGAATGTTCATCCAAGTGACTTTCTCAATTAACTTTCAATACTGACATTTCACATAAACATAGACTTATAGGTTTAACATGATCGACATAAAGTTAATCAAATCCTAATGATAGCCGATCAAACCTATCATCACTCCTCGCGGAAACTAAAAATGCGCGAAAATATGTCAGCAGATAGGAGTAAGGCTAAAAGCCCAAATAAGAAATACTATCTGAGTTTCATTGATCAAAGGATTTTCGATCATATAACAAATAGGAGATGTTTTCATCAAAATTTTGATTCAAAAATAAGTTGGAACATTAATAAATATACTTCAAAACATTCTCATCCATTTCAAATGGTTCATATCAAATGTGATCCAAACAATTTTAAATATCAATTCGATTAAACAATTTCATGCTCAATCAAATCGAATACGTTCAAATATATTTTTCTCTGGTCATCAAATATCAAATGGTGCCGAGTTATGTGGGACTTTCAAATGGTGGCTAGCCTTAAATTGTTCCTTTTAAGGTGGACGAGACAAACCTTCTTAATCTTAGTAACCTCTAACCAAACCCTGAAATTTGGGGTTGAATCAGTACATTTACACGAAAATGTAGGTCGCTATTATATCCGTTGACAAGGGCGAGATAGTGTCAGCTATTATATCCAGTTGACAGGGCCAAATAGTGTCAACTATTGTTACGTTAATGGAATGAACTAACCCGAGAGTCAAATATTTCCATTC
This sequence comes from Tetrastigma voinierianum, assembly GCA_016808115.1. Classification (NCBI taxonomy): domain Eukaryota; kingdom Viridiplantae; phylum Streptophyta; class Magnoliopsida; order Vitales; family Vitaceae; genus Tetrastigma; species Tetrastigma voinierianum. The sequence goes on from JAEQBH010005635.1 coordinate 114,469, forward strand.
AAGGTTCAAATTACAAACATCATATCTCACATTTTCTTTCATAAACAAACAAATCTCAGTACAATCATACAAAACTACTTTCTTGATCCATGGATAATTCAAATAAATAAAAAACAAGTAAAACTTTTCATAAACCAAGATTATATATAATTCGACTAAACAATTTTCATCCTCGAATGAAGTAAAAACAAAACAATTTTCTTTTTTAAAATGTATTAATATCCCTTACACGTACATATATAAAAATAATAATTTTCGAAGGCGTATTAGATCCTTTACCTCAAGGAGTACTCAAAAGCTTTGAAGAAAGAAATTTAATCAGAAGAATTTCACCTCAATGAAATATTTCTCCTAAAATAATAAGGAAGAAACTACCATCATTACTTATTTATTCTTAAAACTTTCATAATTTGATATTATTAACAATTATATTATTTTTGTTCACCTCAAACATATTGACAATTGTTCAAATGATAACTATTTGAATTAGGTAGTTTTACAAATTTTATAAAACTCATATTCCTTTCGGATCTTATTTTAATAATTTATTTATTTTTATGATCTTATCAAATATATGTATTTATTTCCTATAATTCAAATAATTATTCTAATCATATTCATATCTAATAAAATCTCGATCATAATAAAATATTTACTTGCCAAAAATACATATCTTTAAATGCTTATCAAATACAAATATTTATCTGAGTTGACCTTTTCAAATTTATTCTATTTGTTTATTATTATTTTCTTTCAAAAATTATCCTTAAATATTTTTCATTCTCATACTCAAAGTAATTGTCTGACACCACCAATTCTTATTTTATTTCATTTTTATTTTTTAAAACGAGAATGAAATCTAAGTCCCCATTCTTGAGGTTCATCTAAGTGAAAGAAAATTAAAGAATCTACATCAAAGAAATCTAGAAAAATAAAATAAGGAAGATGCTATAGAAATTTATTCTTCAAACCACTGATAGATCCGAAAGTCGTACGTCCTCCGGGAACAATTCGCCAGAAATTCAAAGAAGAATAGGAAATGATTTTCTTTTCTTACTCCACTTATACCCGAGGTATCTATTAAGAAGCTACTCTTACCCCTCTTTCATTAATTTTTACCTATTATGATTCACATATACCTCTTTCGTGTCATTAAATTAATTATACATATTATGATTTGTCATTTAATTCTTTCTGGTTATACCTATTTTATCACATACCTCTTTTCATGTCATTATACCTATTTTATTTCCAATTTATACCTCTTTCATGTCATTATTATTTTCCTTAATTTATACCATACAATTTCTGTCATTATTATTTTCCGTAACTTATACCTATACAAATTCCTATCATTATTATTTTCCCTAACTTATACCTATACAAATTCCCTGGTGTTATATTTCCTTATAAAAGCTTAGTCCTCTAAACTTGACTTAATTGAAGCTTGAAATAATTGAGGATGCTTTTCTCTCATCTCTTCTTCTAACTCCCAAGTGGCCTCTCTAATACCATGATTGCTCCATAAGACTTTTACTAACTTGACAACAGCATGTCGTAGAACCTTATTCATCACATCCACAATTTGAACGGGCACTTCTTCATAGGTCAAGTCCTCAAAAATCTAAATAGGCTCCAACTCCACAACATGATAAGCATCGAAAACATATTTCCTCAAGGTCGAAACATAAACACATTATGAATCTCGTGACAGCCTAGGGGCAAGGCTACTTTATACGCCTGGGCGGTACCTACTCCCTCTCTAATGTTTTAAACAAGTCCACAAATCGACTGAGTTTTCCTTTTCTCGTGAGATTTTCAACTCTCCAAATATCTCAATTTAACTCCAATAAGCAACTTAAAATAACATAATCACCAAATTAAATACCAAATATTGCTCGATTATCAACATAACACTTGTGTGTACCTTGATTTTCTTCCAAATTCTTCTTCAATCGGGATTATCCTTTCAAGAGGTCAATTACACAAGTTCATGTGTTAATTATTTTTTTTTCTCCAATATGATCATAACACATAGGGATCATAAACTTTACCATAAACCTTTCGAAGACATAATCATCATAGCTTAAAACTATTCTACAAGAAAATTTAACCAAAGTAAGAGCTCATTTTGATTCCTTTCAAAGTCTAAAACAATATATCTCAACAAATATTTCCAACTTGCGATTACTTTCCTCAATTAATCATTAGTCTAAGTATGAAAGCTACTATCAAAACTAACTTAGTACTTCAATTTTTTTTTTTTTTTTTTTTTTTGACGAAGTCAAAATCTAAAAGTAAAATACACTTTATTACATACTTTAGAATCAAATATTTACATTATTAAAAATCTTCTTAGTGACGAAGCTAGTCTAATAGAAAATTATTAGACTTTATCCATACACAAACCATCATAATGAAACATTGTCATCAACTAAGGTTCTTAGTAACCCTATCACAAAATCCATGGTAATAAGTTTTCACACTCATTTAGAAATATAAAGTAGTTGCAAAGTACTATTAGGTCTTTGATGTAAACCTTCATATACGATCACATTCAAACCCAAGTCACAAATAATAATGTAATACCTTACTATATATGACCATCAAAATTTTGTCTTAAATATTTAAACTTTTGCATCCTTTTAGGTAGATCGTGAACTTAATGTAATAAAACCTCCTTCAAAAGTTGTCTTTATGTCTCCATTATTTAAGACATTAAGTCTAATCCCAAATTTCAAGATCTATTATCTTATTAAACACAAACAATGGTTCCAAAGTTCAACTAGTTTCAAATAATTCTTTATAAAATCTTAATTCTCCAAACAAACTTAGTCGCACCAAAAATGCTCAACATAAGAACTCTAAAATCCAAAGGTATAACATAGACTTGTAAAACATCCCAAATCATACAATAATCAAGCCATGACAACCTTAAATGATTTCCAAGGAATCAATTTTTTTTTCTATTTAAGGCATAAATCACAAGATTCTCATTGTTTTATTAGTACTGAATAATGTCATCATAATCCTTAAGTAATGTATCAATATCTTCTATTTCTTGCTTAAAAATCATTTTAAGAAGACAAAGACTTCAAACTCTCATAAACTATGAGTAGATCATAATAAAAAAAAATGTTTTCATATCTTAAGTGCAAAAATCATTTTGCCTAACTTCAAATCATAATAAGGTAGTTTTCTCTATCTTAAAATTTCAAATGTCTATAAGTATATATCAATTTTTCCATGTTGCATATGGACACAACATAAATCCTAATGAAAGGCATCATTATGCAAACAAATCTTTGCGAACCCAATGAAATAATCAAAATAAGAGTTGCTACCAATTTGCTCTTCAACTCTATGAAGCTATCATCATAGTTATAAAGCACTAATCAAACTTAACTTCTTTCTATGTCACCAAAATATAAGATAATCTTAGAGATCTCTTAATAATTTATTTGTAGTACTCAATAAATCCCAAGAAACTTCAAACTTTAATAACAATATCGACTCTTTCAAATTTCAAATTGTTTTCATCAATTAATACATCGACTTAAAAGACTTAACAACATTTCTAAGCAAATAACTACCTTGTAAGGCTTACGACAGAACAATTTATCCACATGATTCCCTTCAACTAAACTCAAGATAACTAAGAATATGGAAAGACAATATTTTCCCAAACAATCAACAACAAAGGAAAGAAGAAGTCTTTAATTCATCTCAAAATCAAACAAAACCTTAATGTTTAAGGAGTATTAAGTCAATCCAATATCCTTCTTACCAATCGTCATAAAATAACTTCAAACCACCATATTGTCCATAATGACATGTCCCAAAGAAGTGACAAATTCAAATCATAATTCATATTGATAAAAGTATATTCACTAAACCAACAAACAAAACAAAGATAAAAGAGTGTAGTGAACTTTAACTAGTCACCAAGAAATCATTTATCTAACATACCAGCATGCATCGCTTAATACTCAAACTGCAGCGAACTATCAACTATCCCCATACACAAACTTAAACAAGTTCGTTAAGATAATAAATCTAGCTCTGATTCCACTGGTTTCACTTTTTTCTATACTTGGTTACCATGAGCACCATCACCCTATTCCTCTTCCTTTGTTGTTCCCTTATACCGCTAAGCTCTTCATTATCTTCTCTCGCAATAAGGGCTCTCATTTACTACCTCGAATAATCACCAAACTCGCACTGGATATCTTTATCGTTCAAATAAGGCTTTTAGTCCATCCAAACTTTAATGCTTTTTCCTCCTATAAAATCAACTGTGAAGGCAAAACGTGATAGCTTAAACTTAGCCTCATACTGGGCCACTATCAAATCCCTCTATTCCAAACAGACAAACTCTCCCACCTTTTGCCGCCGAACACCATCGTAAAGCAATTTTATAAAACGCCTCCCAAACCATCTCCAAACAATAGCCCCGATCCTCTAAAATTTCTTAGTCATGAGCCACCAATGATCCGCCTTTGTCTAACATAAATGTCGCATAAGAGGTTTTTTTTTTTTTTTTGCTCCTCGTAACAACCCAATGACAATAAAGAATTCTTCATCATCATAATCCAGTTTCTCCTCTCATTGGATTTGAGGTATCTGGAAATATGGGACCCAACTTAAAGTCATCAAAGAGCTACCCCTACTAGATGAGGATTGGCCCTTCGACCTTCATTACTTTAAGAGTTTCTAGCCTCATTCTCTCAACCAATCCAAATTCAAAGTCCCTTCAAATATCTATAAAGCCCTTCAAGATCTTTGATAGCAAGCCTCAAAGCAGGAGGTATATCATCATTGGGGCTCGACTATTTGGGAAGATGCAAGTCTCCTCGCGGCATGGTGTTCTATAAAGCAAAGGTATAACTAATCTAGCCATTAAGAAGCCAAGTAAGCAAGTTAGGAATTGTAGGAATTAAAGGAATCGTAATTAGATGAAGTCAAACTTAAGCTAATGCGTCACTCATCTATTCCCAAAGGTAAACCAAACGAGTTCCCATCAAGATCATAACCTATGCCGATACCACTGTCACGCCAAACCCACCTTGTGGCATTTACTATCAACTACACCTCAAGATCAAAGATGAAGGCCTAGTGTGAATGACACTAACCTTCTTGTACTGATTTTTGTCCAATTACCAATCACATATTCAGAGTAAATGCGCAACCTTCTAAATTAATAAATTCTTCAAATTCAAAATTTCATGCCGATAAAAATTACTTCTAAATATTCAAATCTCAATTATGCATGTTATATAAAGTTGTTCAAAATATAACAATATTTGAGATCTCTCAAATCCAACTTTGTATTATAAAAGGAATGTTCATCCAAGTGACTTTCTCAATTAACTTTCAATACCCAACATTTCACATAAACATGAACTTATGAGTTTAACATGATCCAACATAAAGTTCTAATCAAATCCTAATGATGACGAATCCCCAACCTAGCCATCACTCCTCGAAACTAAAAGTACCTGAAAATATGTCAACGAACGTGAGTTTAGCTAAAAGCTCAATAAGAAATACTAATACGCTTCACTGATCAAAAAGTTTTCAATCATATAACAAATAGGAGATGTTTTTCATCAAAAATTTTGATTCAAAAATAAGTTGGAACATTAATGAAATATACTTCTGTAAAAACATTCTCACATCCATTTCAAATCTAAGCCATATCAAATGCGATCCAAACAATTTCATATCAAATTTCGATTCAAACACTTTCATATCAAATCCAAAATCAAATACATATTTCAAATATATTTTCTCCCGGCCATCAAATATCAAATTGCGTCGCTATAGCGATTTTCAAATGGGTGGTTAACAAGAAATCGTTCCTTTTAAGGCGGATCTAACAAACACTACTAAGACAGAACTCCTAACCAAAACCCTAGAGGCCGGGGTTCAAATCAATTACGCCCCCACTAAAGAAAACGTAGCTGCCAACTATTATATCCCGCCGACAGCGCCAATAAGCACAATCTATATCCCGCTGATTACACAATATTGTCAACTATTATTCCCTATGGACAGTGAATAAACTAACCAGAAGCCAAATATTTCATTCAAGCTTCAAATTACAAACATCATATCTCCAACATTTTCTTTCATAAACAAAACAAATTTCAAAAGTACAATCATACAAAACTACTTTCTTGGATCCATGGATAATTCAAATAAATAAAACAAGTAAAACTTTTCATAAAACCAAGATTATATATAATTCAATCCAAAACACTATCCAAATGAAGTAAAACAAACAATTTTAAAATCTCAGATTAATATCCCTTACACGTACATATATATAAAAATAATAATTTTTCGAAAAGCCGGGGATAGAATCCTTACCTCAAAGGAGCACTCAAAAGCTTTGAAAGGTCTAATCCAAGACTTCACCTCACCGAAATATTTCTCCTAAAATAATAAGGGAAGAACTACCATCAGCATTTTTATTTATTCTAAAACTTTCCTAATTTGATTCTTAACAATTATATTATTTTCGTCAATCTCAAACATATCGACAACCTGCTCAAACGATAACTATTTCAATTGGGTAGCTTACAAATTTTATAAAACTCATATTCCTTCTGATCTTATTTAAATAATTTATTTATTTTATGATCTTATCAAATATATGTATTTATTTCCTATAATCATAAATAATTTATTCTAACTATATTCCTTATCTAATAAAATCCTTCAATCCTTAATAAAATATTTACTTGCCAAATACATACATCTTTAAATACTTATCAAATACAAATATTTATACGTAGTTCACCTTTTCAAATTTATTATATTTGTTTATCATTATTTTCTTTCAAAAATTATCCTTAAATATTTTTTTCATTCTCATACTCAAAGTAATTTAATACGACACCACCAATTCTTATTTTATTTTTTATTTTTTATTTTTTAAAGGACGAGAATGAAATCTAAATCTGATTTCTTCAGTATTTCATCTAAACCGAAAGAAAATTGTGTTAATCTACATCAAAGAAATCTGTAAAAAATAAAATAAAGCGAAGATCTTACCTGTAGAATTCTTTGCTTCAAACCCTGGGGATCCGAAAGCCAGATGCCTTCCTGAATCCTACCCGTCGAGAGAATTCAAAAGCAAGAATAAACGATTTTCTTTCTTACTCCAATTTATACCTGAAGGATCCTATTAAGAAGTTACCTTTTACCCTCTTTCAATTAATTTTTTACTATTATGGATTAAATGGAATTTATCTCTTTAGGTAACTGAATTAAATTAATTGATGCATTCTGGTTTAAATAATTATCTTTCTTTTCATTATGCGTTTATCTTATTTTGTTTTAAGTTCCTCATTTTCATTATCGAATATTATTTTCTGTGGTATCGTATCTGAGTTAACATGGTGTGGCACAAAAGTGACATCTGTCTGATTACCTCAACCTCTTCTACCCTCCTCTAATCGGGTGTTCTGGAAGGGAGGATGGGAGAAGAAAGGAAGAAAAAAAATCAATTTATAATTAATTCTTTGTTTTAAATTAGTATTAATATAAAGATTAAATAATTAATAAATATTAATTTTTCGCTTTACATTCGGAAATTATAATAATAAATGAACTTTGACATGGCCCAATTTTTAATACTAGATTTGAGATCATTTTAAATGAAACAACTTTAATTGTGAAGTGTGATTTCTTCGGAAGATATCCCGAAGCCAGAGACGCAAATATAGTAACGTCCAACGTCGCAAGAACATCTCTTGATTTGGAATTACCTAAATATCACAATTAATAAATTTTTTTTTTGAGAGATATGAGTGGTATAATAATATGGAATAGAAAAAAGAAAAGTTCTTATAACATTTAACCGAATCTTGCATTTATATCACCAACCCTAAAAATTTGATATTTAAATGCATAAAGTTTCATTTTAATTGCACTTATAGCCTCAAATATGCCAAATCGGTATTCTGATGAGAAAATAATTATTAAAAAAAAGAAGAAAAAGGCAAAAGGTTGGTGTACCAAGTTTGATGCTTTGGAAAAAATATTCTCGTATTAGTGCATTGGAATAGTACAACCACCTATAAATTAAAAAAAAAATCATCTTTAAAATATTTTTGCTCTCCTATTTCATATTTAAAAACCCTACAAAAAAAGACATTATTTTCGAATAAATCAATTATTCATTATCTCTAATTTTTAACCCCAAGGAATTCGTCTATTCCCATTTCATGTTATGATTGAAATGTTTAAGAAGCAGAAATGGACTTTTTATTTTAAAAATATTTTTATTATAAATATATTAACATTTGATAATTAAAATTTTAATAAAATAAATAAAACTATTTTTCAATATATTCCTATCAAATAATTAATAATATACAAATGAAAATATATCTAGTATATAACCTTTACTTTATATTTTTTTTTTTTTTAATTGGCTTTTTTCTCACAGATCTATTTGAACATTGTCGTATTTGAAATTTCATGAAACGAGATGCAAATCAGATTAACTAACAGATATGAGACGGGATTGGATTTCTGAAATATAGAAATATCGAGTATACCAAATAAACCCGGTAAAATATCGGTGGATATTTTCTAAAATATCGGTTATTAAATTTTTTATTATTTTGGTATAGAATTATGATAAATGATTAAATAATATGAAGATGGAGTAGATTAAGAATGATGGATTAATGAGTATTTATTAAATTAAATATATTATATTTAATATATTATTGAATATTATGATTATTATATTAGAAATATTATTTTTTTGTTTTTGTTATTATTATAAATGAACTTATGTAGATAATGAGAGATTTAACATATATATATTATAATTTAAATTTTTAAATGATATTATTTGCTATCTTTTCACTTTTCATTAATATTTGATTTAAAATATTATGAGTTATGATAACAGAAAATAAAAACGGAAACAAATATATTATAAAGGGATTATGAGCGAATATAAATAATAAGACAGTATAAAAGTTTTGCGTATATAATAAATACGATAAATCGTTGCTGATAGTTGGAGAGATCATAGCTTGAGAGTATTTGGAGTGGGTTAATGCGAAAGTAATTAAATATTGTTTGATCGAAATTTAGGCTCCATGCTATTTTTTGGGGAGGAGGGAGTGAGAGGGTGAAAGGAGGGAGGATAGATGTGAGAAAGGAGGAGAGACAATTGGGACCTTGTGTCGATTAGGTAGTAAATCAATTATTTGGGTTGGTCGATAACAACGTAGATGTATTTCTGAAATCCTTTTTTTATTACGAACTTTGTTGTGCATTTTAATTCTTCCGTAGTGGCGCAAATATAATTTCAGATGCTGGGAAAAATCGGATTTTTCGGAAAATATCGGATTTTCAAAATGAATTTAAAATTTTGGAATTTTAGTTTTTATAAATCATTAAATACTTAATAAGTTTTCATGTCAGTCGATTGAAAATCAGGTCCCTGTTCATTATTACAAGTGCAATTCTAAGATGAAGCTTTTATTGTATTTAAATACCAGATCTTTTAATTACAGGATATAAATGCAAAATTCACTAATTTTTCTATTTTCCCTAATAATATAGTACAAAGTTAGTCAAATTCTAAAAAAATGTGAACAGTGTATTCTCTCTTCCTCATAACCACCTGTCTTTGCCGGTGGTACATGTTATGAATAAAACAGGCTGATAAATCCTCCCAATTTCAAAGAACACTCTTTTGATGAGTTTTTGTATCTAATCCCAGTTCCAACAGATGACGTCCACAACTAGACATTATTTCTTTCAGATGTGGACTGTCATTTTGTTTAGGGTTTAATCTTGATTTAATTTGACAGATTATATCCACAAGGTATATACTCTTCCTAGGACAATCATATCAAAGAAGAGAGGTTCTTCTGTATCTCTATCTTTGCTAAGTAGAAGATGCAGTTTTGTAGACTGTAGCCACTCATGGTTGAGATACAAAGAATTATATCGCACCTTAAATAATAGTTATCAAAATAAAAAATAAAAATCTGCAAAGGCAGTAGATTCATAGCCTTCATTTTATATTGAGTTGATAGATTTTCACTCATGTTTTAGTTCTATGATCTCCTATGAAATACCTTCTCATTTTGGATGAGAGAGAGAGAAATTGTTCTTAGAAAAATTTTGGGCCTTTGAGACTTTAATAATTTCCATTTGATGTTTTGATTGAAGATTGCTTTCTCGTAGTTTATAAACATCCATTATTTGGAGGTGCAGAAGTTGCTATAGAAGTTTTTTATGATGGATCAATGCGCTGCAGTACTGCTTCATATTTATGGAGATGCCTCAGTAGAGGAAATGAATTATGGTCGATTAGTTATGAATTTTATAATGGACTCAATCAAAATTTGGGATTTTCTTTGGATTTTGTGTGTTCATCATTCCATCATTATTTTAAATGCTGAAAATGACAGCAAATAGAGTGATATAATTGCACTCTGTGGCTCAAGCAGCAGGTACCTAAATTCAAACTAGAAATTAGCTATGTACACGACAACAGGTTTTATTAAAAACTAATTTTGAAAATTTATTTATTTGCACCCCTAATTTATATACAGTATTACTGACGGTGAATAGATGTATAATTAATATATGCCCAGATGATTCAATATTACAAACCAGCCATAGGAAGACCTAAGCTACGACCTCTTTGTATAAAATTGGGAAGAGTGTTTTATACCGCTAATTTATAAATAATTAAAAAATTGAAATTTGGACATGTGTTTGAATGCATGTATTTGTTCTTTTTTTTTTTCTAATTTTTGTAATGGGCGGAAGATGTAGGCCATGTGTTTTTTTAATCTGGTTCGATGTTTTAGTCAGTTTACAGTTTAAAGTATTTTACTCAAAGACAGAATCAATTTATTCTTATTATTGTTTGCATGAGTCATTGGATCCATTTACCACAAACTTCCTAATTAGGAGGATTTATAGAATGAGGTGTTAGTTATATGTTCTTGGTGGTATTTAGGATACCTAGACATTTTACAGCTTAGAAAAAAATGTTCATGACATTGTAGGCTAGACAAAAAAAAACGGACGTTATATCTAGTATCAAAAGGATAACTTATTTGAAGTTGGGAATAGGTTTAAGTGATGACCTAACAATTTTTACTTATGACAATGGATGTTGGGAGATGTTCTCATGGGTGAGGGAAGGTAAAATTGATGTCTATTGTTAATATATTTATGGAAGGATGATGACAATGAATCTGATGAAAAGAATCTGGTTGATAGACCATATGTGAAGAAAGTAAGAAATCATCTTCAGTGGCCAAGAGATGATAATGATGGATGTTCAGATGGGGCCTTGCTTGAATATGAATGTGGAATAGCAGTGAGCTGTTGATACTCGCTGTAAGCAATGAACAATGACAGTTTGAAGAAGAAATTAAAGAAAGTAAGAAGAGGTAATAGAGGTCTTAAAGATATTACAAATCGGATGGGATATAGTACAGAGTGTAGGACAAGTAGTAAAAGGTATGTTTTTCATATCGGTGTTGCATTACTTTTATATTGTTTTTAATCTAGTTAATATTTAAGTGTATAGCGAGAAACATTAAAATAATACTTTTGTCTCAAGTTGTTGGTGCAGTTAACAATGAAACACATAAGGATGTCAATGAAGATTCAAACAATGACGACGATAGCCCAGTTAGTGAATACATTGACATCAATGATGATGGAGTATTCACACCCTCAAGCATTAATGAAGAAGACTTGTTTGTTAAAGCGAGAAAGAAGAGGATAAGGCCATATGTGTATGACTTGAAGTTGATGTATTTTAAGTTTAAGGTCATGTAGAGATATAAGGATGATCTGAATTATGAACTTGTTGTGAGAAAGTGGGTAATTCTAAATGGATACAACATCAGGTGGGTAAAGAGCAATAGCAAACAATTAGGTGCTCATTATTAGAAAGGATATAGAGTGGAGGATTATGGGTGACGTGTTGAAACATGAGAAGACTTTTGCTATTAAAACTCTAACTAATGTACACACTTTCTATAGGGTGCAGCATAAACAACAGGTATTTGTTGGAGTTAAATACAAGTTGTCGTTTAATAGTTAATCAAGTAATTTAGTATTATTTAGTTACTTTATATTACTTTGACAATTTGACATGCCAGATCATGGCAAATGAATTCATCTTGAATTTACAAGGAATCTCCCAGCGATTCAAAAATAAGAAAACGAATGATGGAATATGGAATAGTCATGAATGTTTGACAGTGTTACAAGGCTAGAATTATAGCTCAAAAAATGCTAAAGGAAGGCACACTCAACAACATTATGCTGAGTTGAGACATGGAGGAAACATATTAGGATTGATGAATCTGAACAAGTATTCATTCAGATTGTACATTAGGTATACCATGTTGAGAATAGTTAATGCAAGGTTGTAGGAAAATAATTGAAATGGATCGGACCATGATGAGTGACTAAGTAGTGCCTTTGCTATAGTTATCAAGAAGTATAATAATAGGATGTTTCCATGTCAAGACCATTAGCCTTGAAGCAATTGTCATGGACATGGTTTTTGGAGATATTATGTCGAGAGATGAACATTTCAGATGGATTGGGTTGGTCTTTCATTTCGGATCAACAAAAGGTATATTATGATGGTTTGAATTATTTCGATCGAATAACATTAACAAACGTGTTTGACATAAAGATAAATGTGTGATCAGATTGATACCCAATATCGAGCACAAAGATTGACCAACATGAATAAGTTTGGAAAAGAAAGGACTTAAGAGGGAAGGATTCGAGTCCTTATTCTAGAGATGTGATCAGTGTAAATCTAGAAGAAAATGAAAACCAAACTTAAAGTAATAAGAAAGAGTCAAATGTAGGCTTATGAAGACTTTATGAACAAAGAGACTGAGTTTTTCTACTAAAAACTGTGATTGAGACTTAGATGTAAGTCATGGCATAATCGACAACACTTGTGGTTTTAATTCTTGCATTGGGGTGTAAGGGGAGAAACGTTGATTTGAAATATTAGATTATACATTAGACAGAAAATGTCAGAGTGGATGGAGAAAAGTTCTGGTGTAAAAATGGTGAAAGATAAAATGATGTCTAGAATGGGAGAAGTTGGAGTGTTAGAAGCAACTTTGAGGGCTGCGCATTGCGATCCACCGCGAACCACCTGAATTTACGTAACGCTGTTGCCAGATCAGATTCCGCCAGCGGGTTCAGGCGCGCATTTCGCAACGTTGATAGACACGACCAGATAAAGGATGATCACCAGCTGCTGGTTGAAGAATCGCAAGATTAACGTATATGCTACCATTGTTTGGATATTTGGTTTTCTTCCCTTATAGAGGAAACCTTCAGATGTTTGTTGACCAGCACTTTTAAATGATCAAACTTTATAACGTCGAGAGGTTTAAGATTGCTTCAATTAATGAGCGAGATATGTGACTCGGCCTTCAGGACATCACCAATGTAATACCCCTAATTTTCAAAGAAAAAGAAAGAAGAGGGTTGTTTTATATGAGTATGGTTGGAAAGGGTTATATTGCAATTTTTTAAAAGATAATCAAAGGGCTTTTGAGGAGTAATCATGGGACATGCCAGTATAAAAATCATAACTCTGCAGATATTCTTGTTTCACATTTCTCTAGAGATAGGGCGGAGAGAGAAAGAGATGAAATTTGGGGTTTCAAAAGGATTTCAAGACCATAAGGATTCAATCTCAGTAAGTAACAAATACCTCAGTTTCGTGGTTGGACTTTAAAGTCATCAGATATGAGAAAACTTGGGACTTTATGTAAAAAGCTTTGGATTGTTGAAACCACCAGAAATGATTGAAATGTACTAAAAGCAGAAACTTGGTTTTGAGGTTTAGTCTTTGATATATTGGGTTGTATTTTCATATACTCTTAGGTCTTGGGTTGAAAAAACAAGGACCCCAGGCTTTCAGATAACGAAAGACCCTAGAAGTAAGAAAGACCTGCTTATTCAAAAATTGTTTAGGAATGGATATTTATTTGTATTTGGATTATTCTTGACTCTGAATTGATTTGAGACCCTAAAGATTTTCTAGAAGTTCACAAAGACCATTTATTTCACTAAGAAGTGGGGATTTAGCGAAAATCGTGTTTGATGGAAATCCACAATTTTGAAGTTGTTATAATTGGAAAAATTAGGTAGTGTTCAGGCCATTTTTAGAAAAATGCTATTATTTAGAAATTCTCGTTCAAACCTTTAAGATTTTATAGTTTAAATATTTTGGAATATTCTAAAAAAGAACAACAAGTGCATAAAAAACTTATGAGTGTAAAAATAATGTGGCACATCTAATAGGATATGTTCATATTATTCGGAGTGATTTTTAACTCTTTTGAGGCTTCTTAGGGTTTTGCTAATCTCTTGAAATATCATGTAAGAAGGAAAGATTAAAATGCGATTTCTATAAAACAAAATATTTTGCTAGTATATGTGATTATGATCTTGAAATTTCTATTTATTAAATCACATATGAATCGTATACATTATTTTGTATGGAAAATGGATTTGAGAATGTTTATGGTAAGATTAAGAAGTATGGAGATATCTTTTATTGTGCGTATTCCCCATAAGGATTATTGACTGAAGATATGATGTGATTTATATTGCCTTGGCCAATGGGTATAAACTTGACAAATATGGTCCCGATCAATAGGCATAAACTTGACAATCACAGGCCTATCAATGGGTTGAACGTGTGGGCAAATTAATATAGCCTTGTTAATAAGTTTATAATATTGGACAAATCGACTCAAATGTTGGGTTACTAATAATTGTGGCCATAACCATCAATGGGTTATAATGTGTGAATGTATTCATCGGCCCCATCAATGGGTTATAGTAATTGACAAATACCAGCCAAATCGCTAACCTATCGTTAACTCATCAACTCCATCAATCGATTCTCATATTCCTATCAGCCCCTCGCCGATTTATATGTTCCTCATCAACCCCGTCAAATTCTCATGTAGTTAATAAAACCTCAACGTTCATTGTGTTAAGGATGATGGCTTAATCTGACCCATTAAATGGGTTATAATAGATATTGATCTAGAACGACCCATGAGCGGGTTAGAATAGTTGACTTCTATTTAAAATAAATATGTTTGAAGACCTTAGAAATACTCAAAGATTTAAATATTGGCCATGTCGACAGTTCAGGAGTGATACATTTTGTTTTAAAAATATGTTTGGACCTAATCGTAAATGTTTTGGAAATAGCCATTATCAGCCGGGTTAGAATAGTTGACATTTTATTTGAAACAAATATGTTTTGGGAACGAGTATGAAACATATTGAAATGGCCCTTGTCGACGAGTTGAAATAGTTTATCAACGATCATTTGTGAATAAATATGTTTGAGAATTAAGAGTTTGGGAATCTTTGGGGGATGACCCTTATGTTAAAGTTGGAATAGTTGACATTCCGTTGAAACAAGTTTTAGGCACCAATCGTAAGCGTTTTGGAAATATGACGTTATGACCAGGTTATGGAAATAGTTGTGACATTTGTTTCAAAAACTGGGTGATATTTTGAGAACCATAAGATATATGGGCCTTACAAAATATTTGTAGTTTGATTATGATATATGGAATTAATGGGACTAAATATGATGAACATCGTTATGGAACTCATTTATGCCTTATTTATTTGTACTCAAAGATTTTATGAGATTTATAAGAAAAAGAAAAATATGTTATATCTCAATTTTGTGAGTCTAAAATATTTGATCCATAAAATTGTATTAACATTTCATATTGGGCTTTTAGCTCACTCTTTATTGTTGATCATTTTCAAGTATCCTAGACCTTGGCGATGAGTGATTTGGGAGTGGTAGTGGATGAAAGTTGGATATTTTAGGTTGTTTGTTGGAAAGATTTAGGATTGTTGGACTATTTAATTCTTTAGGATTAGATATTTGCAAAGCTTTCATTTGAAAAATTTACCATATTTGCTAGAATGTTAAATTTGGAGAATTAGTTTTAGAAAATTTATCTTATTTGAAAATCTTCGTTTTAATAATCTTTTGTTATCTCACTTTGGAAGGTTTTATGTTCGTTTGAGAGATTTCGATTTTGCAAATTAGTTTAATTTGCATTTCTTGTGAGCCTCTTCGAATCAACTCAGATATCATAACACCTCTACAGAAGATTTTGGGGATAATGTCATTTACATGTAGGGTTTTAGAGGCCCTATGTTATTATGACAGCATAATTATTATGTAATCACCACAGAGGACTGTTGGGGTGTTGATTCGTTTCTTGCCAGAGTAGGTGTTAGGAATCAACAAAGACGACAACCTACGATTCCCTCTAGCCCCAGCATACTCAAGTGCGTATGCGATATAGTATGGTCGAACACACTGGGATGAGTTTTCTTTATTTGGGAGAAAGTGTGGTCACATTGAAGGATGGTGTTTTCTTGTTGGTTATAGGGTGTGTGGAAAGCGATTGTGGATAGTTGAAAGGCGAAATAGCGATGTCAGATTAGAGAACTCTTGAAGTCTGGACCCCTTTGAGCTTAGAGTTCTAGGTGATATCATGCAGTATACTCGGAGTCTTTAAATCACCGTGTTGGGAGCATGACATATGGTCATTTCAGACGGATATTATTAACTAAGACCACAGACCACCAGGTTTTCGTTGATATGGCATTTGATTAGGCATAAATATCGCAGCGGTGAAAACACATCTACGAAAGCACTGCCTACGATGACACTGAACAGGGAGACATGTGCGGGGTATCGGTGGATCTAGTGAAGTATCCAGCGATGAACCAACAAATACATTAGGATACTTGAGATTTTAATCTAAGGTGAAGCAGAACATAAATACCATAAATACCCCTCCTTGAAGCGTGGACGTCATTGTAGCTTTAAAAACAACACCCGTGCATATACTTGGAGAGGATCGGGTTTGGTAAAGCATCATTGATTTGTCATCATAAGGAGGACTTATTTCCCAATTCACCAGAAAGTAAAAGGGAGGAAGAAGAAAATCACCACCAGCGAAAGGAAAGGACTCCATTTGGACTGTGATTGATTAGTGGAATGCCAAAAGTTGATTTGATTACAAGTAGTCTTGAGCTTATATGGAATTAACGTTATGAGAAATCTGAAGTGTTAAAACCAAAAATTACGTAAGGGCAAACTTATAAAACCACCAACAGAGTGGATCAAAGCGATCGGTGAGGACGTGTTATGGAGTTGCGAAAATTAGCGACTTTCTGAAATTACCTAAGTTAATGGTTGACTATTGAGGTTGACTTCATGAAGTTCTGTGTGATTTGCTCTCCTTGATAAATTTACTCGAATTTATCTGATTTGATAAGTACATGTAGAATATGACTCAAGTTCTATGATGTTTGGTCAAATTGAAGAAATAGAAGGCATTAGGCACGCAAAACTATCATCGCTAATACAAAGAGCAACATTGATGATGAAATCCGGACCCCGATGTAACAATTGAGTTGTATTAAAATTATTGAAGTATACAAGCGTAAAAACATACTACTCATAAAGCTCAATCTTACTAACCCAGTTACTCATCGGATGACCTGAAGAATGGTATCAAAGCACAAGGATATGATCCTGTAGACTTTTAGAGTAGATGGATTGGTTTAGATTGAGTGACGAGAATTATTTATTATTCTTTTTATACAGTGAACTATTCAAGATTGCTTCCCATACAACTGTGGTTCTATCTGGCTCAGATATTAGTAGAAAAGAATATAGATTAACCATCCTCTATTGACATTGGAATGTTGATTGTGATTTGTGGATCGGTCATTCATTCCATTGGCATTATTAGTTGTTTGATTAAAGATTATTCACCCGCCTACAAGTCCATTATAACATATAATAAATAATCTGAATCTCTTATTTATGAATCTCTGCATATATCATTCTTCTTACATTCACAAAAGATTTCAGGACTTTTTTTTGGTCCTTGTGATGTGGATGAGAGCAGGTGTTAAGTTGCGAAAAGACAGATCCTTACAGTTGAAATTCAAAGTTTCTTGGGATTAATATACATTACCATTGTGTGAGTAATTTATTGGAACTCTAAGATCATATCATACCTTTTTGAGATTGAATATTCAAAAATTAAAATTCTTCGTCTTCGACAGACTACCTAGAGTTGAAGTGGATGGTAATAGACTCTTAAAGCTTTGTTTTTATTTCATTGGAATGAGTTCGTTTTGCATTTACGAATGTTTCATTGGATTTAAGTTATATTCTACCAAATAAAGTCGTATTCATGTTTTTCCGAATGTTTGAAACTAACCAAGATAGAAACTACCTTCTTATGCTTTGAAGTTGGGTAAAAATGAATTTTTTTTTTCCACTAACGATTTTGAGACATTTTTCTTTCTAGAGAAACTTATGAGATATTCATAGATTATGAGATTTGTGAAATTTTGTTGGCCTGTCTGGGGTTTTGAAACAAGAATAGAGGAAGTTGGTAGATTATTTAGGAATATCATGATATTATCTGATATCGACCTCTTATTAAGGGAAGGAGGAGGGAATGAACGGATCTGGATGATGTCTTAAGTAGGGAGATTTTTTGTGGATCATATATGCCATTCTCAGGGACCATGCAAATGATTCTGCATGCTTGCCTTGAACTCCGAGAGGGTGTGGAATAATGGCAGTATGCCTTAGGGGTTTGCGGTATTTGGTCTCCTGCATCGAATTTTAGAAAAGTGGCTAAAATTACAATCTCCAGCATTAAAAGAATTGTTGGCACTTTTCTGGATATAAGGAAGGTGGAGGGAATTGAAAGTATAAATTATAGAATTTCATAAAGGATAATAATAATAATAAATTACCATAATGATTAAGAAGCCTGAGGATCTGTAGATGGGATGTGAACGGAGTTGATCACTTCATTAAATGCCAGCAATCAGTGATGGGAGAAAAGTTTAGTTTGGATTAAATATGGAATCTTCCCAGTTCTAGGTGAGTCGATAGTCAGTGTGGCGGACAGGGCGGATTTTTACCAAGGAATTTCGAAAGTCGGAGAAATCGTGAGTTAAGGATAGACTGGATCAGTGGTGAAATAGGTTTTGGGATGACGGACAGCAGAGAATAGAACTGATGAGAGTGGACCAAATCTAGAGATAATATATAATAATAAAGGAAGAATAATGAAAAAAAAGGGATAAAACCAGAAAAACGTAGGGCGTAGGACATACAGTAGAAACGGAGTGGAGGAAAACAGTTTTCTTTTTATTTTCTTCTCATTTCTTTCTAACTCTCATATTTACGGAAATTGGACTGTGGACTCGCCGGACGAGGAAGCAAGTTGGAATTTAGCCGAAGAGGAAATTTGTAGTCATAATATCTTGGCACTTTTGTCAAGCACAAGGTAGAAAGATTTGTCTTCTACTTGTATTGCCCAGCTCATCTTCTCATCGGCAGAAGTACGTAGTAGAAAAATTAATAACAGTCAAAGTACAGGCCCAGATTTAAAATTAAAATCCCAAGGCTATCTTCAGGTCAATCAAAGGCTGGACTGGATTGTTTTTGATGGTTGGATTGAAATTTCAGGATTGTAGTGAGACGAGTCGGACAAAATTTACCCCGATGGTTAGGGTTTTTAGATGCCAGTGCAAATTAAGATTATCCGCTCTCTCGTTCTCGAGCAGCCAGAATATCATGGGACATTTGGTCGAATTTCACGTTATATTATCGATGTCATATCGAGATGGGATGCATTGTAAAGTTTTGTTAGAATCGAAGTTACGTTACGATATAGTATTTGGAAGCTGTATCTTTGCTTTCTTCATTCACGCTAAGCCCCAGAGCAGCTATAATTCTCTCTAGATTGTGTGGCGGTTTGAGCATCAGGCGAGGATCTGGATCTTGACAAGTTTGAAGGATGAGTGGGGAAAAGGTGATCTTTAAAATCCATTCTCAGCTCAAAAGTCTTTAGTGAAGTTTATTAAATCTTTTTATCTCATTATAACATTTTACCTCCCACCATGTGCTCAGCGGAAAGTTTGATTTGGTATTTAAGAAGCAGTTTGGCTGGTTTGCAAAACCCACAGATGGCACGGCTCTGGGTTTTCGGGTCGGATACATTTTCGGGTGTGCACTTGGCAGGGTTATGGGACATTATAGTGGCATATATTGCACCAGAGCCGTGGTGGGAGGTTAGATATGATATATATTTTATATGGAGTGGTCTGTGTCCGAGGTGTAGCATATAGTTGGTAGCGTTGACGGCAGGTGACATGGCGATGAGGTGTTGCAGTTCAGAGGTTCATCTAGGGCATTTTGGTTCAGGGTTCCGTATGTTTATAGGGATATTACGTCGTGTTCACTGTGGACCATCTTAGCCAGGGTAGTGTTCAAGGTTCATCTTGAGATGTGGAGTTCAGGATTAGTGGCGTCATCTGGGTATTTAAGGAAATGGGCACGATGGTTGATGCTTGATTTGTCTGCCGGTGTAGCATTTCAGATATTAACCTGCCAAACAACAGTTTTAAGCGTGATAGTTGCTAAAGCGGTTCCGACAACGCATAAATAGTTTTCAGCACGATTTTGAAATAGTTTTCATGGCTTTCAGTTTTCTCATAAACAATTGTGTACTACCATTACATCTGGGGTTTTTCATATTGGGAGAGCCTGGCGGCCCGGGCGACATTTCTGAACTTATAGTACTCCTTTGAGCCACGTTTGGCTCACGGTTTTAATTTTAAAATAATTTTTAGTCTGTGGATATTTTGCGACCCAGAGACATTTCTAAGCTCGCCGGTCTAGGCTATGTTGTGATTATATGTAGATAAGGTGTGAGATGATAGTAAGGTTCATCTGTGGCCCTATATATACCATCTTTTATGAGCATGGCAAATAGTTTTAAGAAAAAACAGTTGCGATGAAATTATGTTGGATTGATTCTTATCGTTATATTTGAAGCAAAGGGTTGGAGGTCTTTGACTGAATATATAGTTGGATTTTGGAAATATTGGGACATGTTGTTTTTATATCGAGGTGATTTTTGTATTTTTGGAAGCGACCCATAGTGCGATCGTTATGGCGGGACCGTTGATCTAAGGTGTGATTTGATAGAAAAAGTGAGTGTTTGCTGTTATTTTCAAAATGGTTTGATGTGGTTTGGCGACCTTCATGGTAACTTGTCGGTCGAGGCGGGCTTGTTTGGGAGGTTCTTGTGGTTAAACAGAATTTCACATCAGCTGAAGGGAATTCATCGATTAGCATGATTGAGATGTCTCTGATATATGTAATAAATTTGGACTTTAGAGCACTTGTGTGATATCTTTCATACCAACCGACATTTGCAAAGTAAGACCCTATAATAATAATTTCTGATCAGGTGGATATATGGAATAAGTGCGATATAAAATGGGACAGACTTTGTTTTAATTAGATGATGAAATCTTGAAATTTTTAGACTAGAGTTGATGTCTTCAGAAATATAATAGACATAAAAGATATATAACTTTTGGAATGGAGTGTATTGCTTTGGGGCTTACTATTAAACCCTGGGGAATGCAAATGTACAAATATTTGAGATAAAGTTTTGGGTAGATGAATAGCAAGTTGGATATTGCATTTATGATTTATGTGGCTTAGGGGTTTAATGTGTACATTTATATATGGATGTTACATTGTTCATGTAGACAGGTTTTGAAACTGCTTTGCATTATTAAGTGAGCAAGGAAACTTATTACCTAAGGATAACCTTCATTCACAATAGTTGGTTTTATTGATAAAGTTTTACATTTTCTATCAAAACTATGAACTCTGTGTATCTTCAAAAGGAATTTAGAGAATCTTATGAGATGTCTTATTCTAAAATTATATTATTAGGATTCTTGGTACAACAATAAGTATATCAGACTGGGCGTATAATAGTAACTTCCATTACTTATATTGAACAATATAATTAGGACAAATCCCGAGTTTGAAAAAGATTTGTTAGAGATTGTGTTTCACACATAGAAAGTAATTAGAATGAGTGCTTACATTTGGATTAAATTTCTTCGATGAATAGACTTTATTAAAAGCTAGCAAAGAGATGATACTTTCAAATGAGTTTATGGTACTTGTGATGATATCCTATTTATTTATGATAATATTCAAGATAAAACTTTTAAGACTTGAACATGGTGATTGTGAAAAGCTAGCCTTGATTAAAGAAAAATTAGGAAAATCAACTCGCATAAGGATTATCTTTGACAATGTATAAAAATACTTGGAATTTGAAATTGGTGATTATCTTGAGTATTGTTTGGTGGATATAATAGGTTTGAGGAAAAAATGGATGTCTTTGTGCCATTAAAGGCTCAAGCCTACCTCAGTTTATAATGTTTTTATCCTTTGAGTTTAAGGAAATATTTCTTTATCCCTCTTAGGTTATGAAATTGGGCTATTCAGATTTTTAGATATTAGGACCATAGAAGTATGTGTTCAAATTATGGATGTGTGGGAAAAAAAAATGGCACTAAATGAGGCCTTGGATTTTTAGGCATGCACTAGGCCAGGAACCTTGCTAGGCATGAAGCATGGCACTAGGCCGAGGCACCTTGTGGGGCATGCACTAGTTTGAGATCACGTGTCTGGGCGTGCATGACAGGAGGCACCATTATCTGATATCGTTAGTCTTAGGTGGAGGCAGTGGCTGGGCGTAGGCTCTGGGGCCCAGGGCCTTGTGTCTGCTGGGGGACGCTAGCCAGGGGAGCCTGATGTCGAAATGTGTTAGAGCTGGCGTCGTGTCTAGGCATGCCCAGGCCGAGGCGTCGTGCCTAAACGTATCATGGCATGGGCACGAGAGCACCTAGCCTAGGCATGACATAGCTGCGTATTGATATGATCTTGTAAATTAAGATAACAATGGAACCATTGTTGATCTTGAAGACCTGATCTCATCAAGGTGAAACTAGTACCCATAGGATGTCATGTTTGAGCAAATCATTGATCATATTCTAGATATATATTGGTGAATGTATCTAATCTCTTGGCTAAGTTACTTCCCCGAGGAAAGTAGGATTCCACATCATTCCCTATGAAGTAACATGATTACAAGCGATTTTGTTTAGTGCAAGTGGAATTGATGGTATCTAAAGCAATTGGCACTAGCGCTAGCGCAACGCTTTTCTTTATGTGTACTTATTCATTAATTTGTTATTCATACATTAGTTGATACAAGTCTTTTATAATAAATGTAAGAATCGTGGACCTTCTCTTTCATAGCATGAAGTATGTTAAAGATCCGCATTATTAAAGTTTACTATATATAGATGGATTAGCAATATTCTTAAACTATACCTAGATCATAGGATCGACGAGGAGGCCCCAGGCATTGTTGATTCGAATGGTTCATACCACATGTCATACTTTGTAGTTGGATCCAAATGAGCGGATCTGTATCATCATTGTGGATGTGAGTTGATTAGGTTTGCCGGGGACTCTTGCTGTAAGGCAACAAGTGCATTGGAGACCTCTTGTCGGACAATCATTCTTTGATTATCTGTGTGCAGATGATTGTCTCATCATAGCAATAATTTGCAAACGTCCTTAGACTTGAGGTGCTTAGGATGATATCTTAGATGTTGATTATGTACCTAGACTGTTCCTTGTTGCACGTTCCGGTGTTCAGGGTGATGATCGGATCTGAAGCGAAGTGAAGGATATGAATTAGTAGCGTGGTTTTGCCGCCGAATGAGGATACGCCACTACCTAGCTCTTTTGGGGATCATTACTGGACCTCTTACATATTGAAAAGTCATGAAGAGTGTCTTCATAGGTGCACTCTTGTGAGTAATAAATCACAGACAAGATCTAATATCACTTACCAGGCTAGATGTGCTAAGCATAGCTGAACAGTTGAGATTTACTTTGTCTATACTCTTAGCAGTGGAAGAACAAATTGGTGAAAGGACGAATTGTGCGATAGTTGTCTATGGAAGGGTTAGCAATCAAATACTAACTCTACCCGATTAAGTTGCAGGTGTGATGTGTTAGACTAGTTCAGCTGACGCCGTTAAACAGTTGGATAAGAGTGGCCAACATAACCAAGGGCCTGTTGATTACCACACTGAATATGTGGGGCCATTAACCAAGGCAAGATTTGAGATCTTGATCGAATGGAAGGAAGTTGGCCATGGGGAATGGAATATCACGAAGTTAGTGAGATCTTAGGATCAAAGTATCATTCAGAGATCCAGTGGGCTATGGGCTTGATGCGGACCAGACCACTTGAGGGTGCTCCTCTGCCAGGGCTTTAATAACATTTATTATTATCTCTTAAGGAAGGGCATTTGTTATTCTGAGACGGGTTTTCCACGTATGGTAGAACCTTTATTGGAAAATGTGGCATACGAGTCTTTTCAGCCATGTATACTTAAGAGAGTGTTCTTTTGTTATGGAAAAGAATTAATATGAAGAAGAACAACTCCTCTTCATGGGATTAGATTGTCAGGCTTTTTTTTTTCGGGGTTTCAAGCCTCTCAGGATCTGAACAAAAAGTTATAACATGAAGCTAATAGAATGGATTGTTATGAAGGTTATACGCCTCTTCCGTGTAGATATGTGGGGGCGGATGCGTGATTTCTTGAGGCGTTTGCATCTGCTCAGGGTTGGAGTTTCACGGATATGGGGATCCTCTGGGCACCTCTTGTTTGAGACCAACCGATACCTCAGGATACTTTTTATGGTTTTGAAGGATTTTGTGTTTGCTTCCACCTGGCTGACATATGGTTCCTCCTTGGAAACCCAACACTAAACACAGTAAAAAATTAAACTAATTTTAATTGTTGGGATAAAATTATGAAACATAAATTCCCAGTGTGTGATGAGGATGCCATTTAGGTCTTCTATTTTAAGGTTTGATTCTTACAATACACATCATTTGGACATATGTTATTATTTTAAACATGGACTTCCTATACTCATAGTCAGTTGGCTAATGGTATTTAAAGAAATTAATAATAACCAGTCTATTTGAGACTAATTTCTAGTTTCAATTTAGGCCACCCGTTGCGTAAGCCACAGAGTGCAATTATATCACTCTATTTGCTTTCGGCATTTAAAATAATTATGGAATGATGAACACACATAATTCAAAGAAAATCCCAAATTTTGGTTGATTAAATATAAAGATTCAACTGTTCATTGGGGCACATAAATTTGTTTCCTCTACTGAGGACATCTCTAAATATGGACAATCTTACGGTCACTAGTCCACTCCATCGGACTTCTATAACAGAACTGACCTCAAATAATGGATGTTTGTAGGCTGTGAACAATCATAGTCCAACATCATTGATATTAAAGTCAAAGTTTGAAGATTTGCTAAAGACGGATTATATATCAGCTCAAGCTAAGATGAAATTCTTCTAAAGATCCTCACGCTAAACACCGTGAAGATCTATCAAACTCAATGTATAAAATGGAGATATATTATTGTTTGTGTTGCGTGTTTTTGGTAATATTACCAGTTTATCTCTGGTTCATTTTATAAATCAAGAGGCTGACATTCACCAAAACTGCCTCTTGTATGAGCAAAGATAGAGATGAAGAACCCCTCTTCGTTGTCCTAATCGTTTCAGGAAGAGGATGCACTGTGACTGAGATAAAATCCGTCCAAATTCAATCAGGGCTGACTACAGGCCGAAAAAATAAGAGCCTAATTGAAAAGATGACCAGAGACGTGCTCTACCTTGATGGATGGAGGAGGAAGTACAACGTGTAGAAAGGTTTCGATTAGAGGTGGGAATATGTGTGAGCCTGTGGTGACTAGGACTGCGGCTTTACCAGTGTTTGAAATTGACGCGTGGGGATAGCAATCAATCGTCCCGAACGTGGCCCTAAGATCACATGACCCCATTAAAGATTCTGATTGGCATGAATTTTATTATTTATTTATTTTTTGTGACATATATATATATATATATACAACTTCTTCAGTTTTTACAAACAGATCGGCCCCTCTATCATGTCAAAATCGTTAATATATCTTATATGCATCTCATACATCACCGTGAGTGGACATTTTAAAAGCCTCTCCATTCATATAAATTTCCTCTGCATCTCCTGGCTGGGTTATTTAAGAAATATCTGACCAAAACCTTTGGTTGTGGATACTCCTCAGTCATCAAATCCTTCTTTATTGCAATCTTCCCCAATGATTTGTGATATATTATTGGTTCCAGGACATCTGAATGACATATTGTTTGTAAGGCCAGGAGAAGGAGACAGCTTAAAACAGCTCAGGTTAAAGAGGACCAAGAGTAGTATAAAGAGAGGTGTGACTGTTTCTCGATAGCCAAATGTGATACAGGACTTCTCTTGTGAAAAAAGGACAAACAGTTTGGCATGAGAGATTAGTATTGGTGTGTTGATTGATGAGTGTTAGTGATGGGCCAGAAATTAAAGTCAGGGCTGAACAGACATTTTAGTTAGTTTTCTCTTCTTATCCTTTTATATCAATATATTTTCCTCTTGATGGTGTTCATTCTTTCCTATCAATATATGGTATGTCAACTTTGTCATCCCTTTTCTCAACTCCTCTAAATAATGCTGTTTGGTGTCTTTGTATTGTTGTACAATTTGTTCTTAAATACAATGTCATATTGGCTCCATGTTCAGTTATTTTTATGTATTGAAAATTTATTATATTTTATCTGGATTGGCGTGGACTTCTTCTCTTTATTTAACCAATAATCGTCATCTCATAAACCTTTTTTAATAAACTGATATGCCGCTTTCATACTTCTACATGTTCTATTAAGCTAGACTGAGAATAGTATAAGCGAGGCCATTGAGTCAAGTCGGGCCAAAGAAGAAGGAATCATTTGCGGAGGTTTTGTGAGATTAGGACTCAGTTTAGACCTCAGTATTAATTAATTAAGCATTCTCAGAAAATCATGTCGATAGACATTAGGGTGGTACAAGACTTCCCGAATCGTTTGTCTATATGTGTTGTATGGGTACGAACTCAAGGGCCTTAGTTGGAGCATCTCGAGGCTAGATGTACAATTAAAGTTGGGATATACTATATCTTAAAGTGCTAAAAACAATAATTAATAAAGTTGAGTCTTCACTACTCATTCCCTCTTTACTCCACTTTGTTTGGCTTAAAACAAAGTGTTCTGAAGCTGTCCATCATGTTGAAGGAGAATGAGGGACAAAGGAGCACCACATTTTACAAGCAAAATGCCAAAGGAATCTTTTTGAAGTGATTTCCTACCAACCATATCTGGAATAGATTTTACAAACAAAAAAGCAGTCCATCTTTCAACGGCAGGATTTACTCTACCGTATCCTCCATTAGACTTCTTCATAGCTAGTTTGGAGGTTTGATTTTTGTTCTTACATAATAGATTGAAGCATTTATTATACATATTAATCTGACCTCATGAATTGGAAAAGAATTGAAAAGAAAATGAGAAAAAAAGGAAGGAGTTAAATCATATCAGAAGGAAGAACTTGCCTCCCCTGCCTTTGCGTTTCAGATGTTTGAGCTTCACACTCTTCTTCAAGTGAAATTTTGTTGAGTTTTTGCTGGTTTCTTCAGATGTTTCTACGAAACAAGTTCAGGACAAATGTTGACAAATTTCAATACCTCCTTAGGTGTGCCGATGCCATCGCTCAAATTCCCCATTCACCATCAAATAAATCGCTAACCAAAAAAAAATCATCCTAAATTACATTTAGATGTTTCAGTGGTGATCTTTACCAGCTAGTGTTATCATTCTTAGATTAGCTAGAGCTTTGTGTGAGAGTGGCAGCTACTGTGAACTATTTTGAATACTTACTACGGATGGACATTGGGAACATTAAAATTTGAAAATGTTGACCATCATTCGACAATCCGCCTATATACCTATTCTTTAAATAATTAAGGTACATTTAAAATTTATCTGTCCTCCTTAAACGATTTTATAGTTAGATTGGGTTCTAAGTGAGATGAGGGTTATTTTTTGCGGACTTCCTTTTCTTTTTGGCACAAATTTAACCTACATATATATCTTCTACTCTTGTTTGGCCTTCTTTTAATATAGCTGCTTTTACCTGTGGAAAATAAAACAATCAAATAGTGATAGACATTTATGTAGGGACTGATAAATCTCATGAAGTATTAAACTATAAACAGGGGGAGGAAAAAGGAAACCAGATCAGATGACCAACAGTCGAGCTGCCTTGAATCTTGTAGCTATGATTACATTAGATTTCAATGATATGAACAGCCTTTGAAATTTATAGGCTTTGTAAAAATGCTACAACGAGTTTTACTTAATTTTTGCACCAAAATTTTCCACATCATCTGATTCTACCAAACGCCCAACCCAATAACTCAGATAACATCATGAATTTGCCATCTCCATCACCAACCTCTGAAGCCTCCCAAAGAGTAACCTTACCCAAGTTTAATTAATTGAGTTGACTTGACTTGTGTGCTAAAAAAATTCAATAGAAGGCATTAGTTTTTAGTCAAAATAAATATTTATGCCCTCTAAGTGGTTAAAGGATGGGATAGGGTTATGGGAAGTAGCAGGTCTGAGTCCTAATGTGGAAGAAAGAAAAAAGAAACATTTACCAATAATAAAAAATATAGAAATAGTAAACAATTTCTAAAGAAATTCAAGCAATAAGGTTATCTTCTGAATCAGGAAAGCTGTTCGGTCAATAACTCATCCATCCAAGTGAACGGTTAACCTTTCAATGTTTCTTCTTGGGAATCTCAGAAGCTCTCACAGAAGAAAATTTTCTTATTCCATTCTGTGGGTGGGTGTGTCCTGGGAAAATACCTCAAAGGAGCAAACCATTATTTAGGACACAAGGAAGTATACCTCAAAGGAGAGTCCATGCCCTGAAATATATATACAAGATTCCTGAACAGGGAATAATCCTGTTTCATTAAGATTTCTAATTCCATTGAGAAGTATCAGAGAGAACAGCAATTACCCACAGAGGCCTGTCATCCAATTTTCTTTTCCCCGGCATAAATCTAGAGTGAGCCATTAGTTTGGATTCCATTCTCAAAATTAAATTCCAACACTTATAATGAGGACTTTTTGGGAATTGTCATATTTCCCCTATTCCTAGGATTTTCTTGTTGTCCTTACTCTACCCAGCAAAGGTAGGAGTTCTCTTCTAACTTCAACCTTCTAATATCCTAGCCAACTGAACTTCAGTTTTTAATCAGAGGTACGATCTCAAGAATTTTGACTTGCTAAGACCCTATTTGAGTGTGATTCTGACACAGTTAAAAGTATGTCTAATGCTTAAAAGCAATTTCCTCATAAAAATGAGAGGTTTGACAGAATTTTAAAGATCATTTTAGAAAATTTAGAGAATTTCAGTCAGTATCACTAGGTATATACTTTTTCTGAAATTTACTTTTTCGTTGTATAACATGTTAAAAACAATATCAAAAGCACTGTTTTGAAGACATATCCAAACATCAACTTTCTCTCACAAAAAAAAAATCTATCAGAACTACTACTAACAAATGGTACATGCTCAAAGTGATTTTGCTAGAATCACTCCCAATCAAGCCATAAAAATTTCTCTCTACATAGGATGAAAAGGCCTGGTCCACTGATCCCAAAGATATCATCTATTGCAATTCTTTCTTCCTCCATACAAATCGCACTAATTCAACCTTCCTTCTATCCTCTCATATTTTCAACTGTTTCATAGAATTTTCAGAACTCCTCCCCCTCAAAGTCTTCCAAGAACCAACTTTCAGAATGGATTCTCAGAAATCGTTTCACATGTTTTAAAATTAGATAATTGTTTTAAATAAATCAGTTCTTCATATATTATCTCTACTGTTCAGAAAAAAAAAAACGCCTGGGGCATTCCTATCTGGGGAGCAACACAGATCAATCCAACAAAGAGGAAGGAGCAGCGGGAGCAGCCATCTCCACGTCCTCCATGCTCACAATACCCTTCTCCAATGCGTCCTTCTGC
This sequence comes from Tetrastigma voinierianum, assembly GCA_016808115.1. Lineage (NCBI taxonomy): Eukaryota > Viridiplantae > Streptophyta > Magnoliopsida > Vitales > Vitaceae > Tetrastigma > Tetrastigma voinierianum. The sequence continues at coordinate 144,473 of JAEQBH010005635.1, forward strand.
TCCTGTAATCATAACCAACAAAAAAAAAGGCCATTTCAAAGACTATAGATACTACGATATAGAAAATTTTCTTCAATCTGAGGTTATTCCATATATAAAACAACTAAATTTTAAAAGTGAAAAAAAAAAAAAAAAAAAAGCGACTACAGATCATTTCATTTCTTGGGCATGCCTTCCTTGCCCAGAGACAGAAGCAGCGGGAGCTTGTTCATTCTTTCAACGTGGGCGGATCGCCGTGAATCCTCTTTCTCTCTGCCTTCTCAGCTCCTCTTATCTCTACACAGACAACAGACACCATGTACCTCTCTCTCTACCTCAAAAGCCCTAACCTAGATTTTATTCAAAGCAGCTCTGGATGATTCCTGTAATAAACTTCATAAATTTCAGATTAAGTGGTGCATTAGTTAAACATTTTTTTGTGTCTTTTGTAATTACAAAGTTTATAAAAATAATGATGTATTATATTATTATTTTTAAATATTTTATAAAAGTTACGGTGTATTTTATTAAGAGTTTTTAAAACTTTTAAAAAGTATAGGGTATAGTGTATTGATTAAAACTTTGAAAAGATCATATGGAATAATTATGTATTGATTAAAATTTAAAAAAGGACATATAGATTGTTATTGATTAAGGCTTGGGCACATAAAAAAAATCCCATGAGTCGGTATATTGATTTAGACTTTATGAAGTCTCTAAAATATACTAATAAGAAAAAATCATTAAACTTTCATGGGAATTTAGATTTTATCTAGACATGATATGTGGATGGTGGAGAATAAAATATGATTTTTTATTTAGATTATAGTTCTTAAAATCACATGTATTGTTTTCAGAATTGTTTCATTCTGAATATGAAATACTATCATTTTTTTTTTTGCAGCTGTTTTTATTAATATTATTAATGTTAAATCAAATCAAATACATCTTTTTTTATTTCATAAATTGATAAATATTGAAGATTAAGTAAGTTTGAAATTTGATAAATTAGGATTTTTTATTATTTAGATAAAGAAAAACAAAATGGGGAATGTGTACTTCTTGGAAATTTTTTAAAAAAAAAAACTCTTAAAAGTGATGAATAAGAAATTAAAAAAAATTGGAGAAAATAAAATATAAAAATAAATAAATAAAATTGTACTTTGAATATTGGAATATGAAAATTTAGAGCAAAAGAAATTGTAAATTTTATTTTATTAACCTATTTATTGAGATCAGTTGTGGGGCTGCATTTTTCACATGCGTCTCTACTCAATGGTGAGACTATTTTGTTCTTTCATAATTTAAAAAAATGGTTTTTAGATTCATATAGTATTTTTATAATGTGTGGTGTTTTCAGAACGAAAAGAAAATAAAGCACTTAGTATGAGAAGAACTCTTTATTTAGGAAAGACGTGTCATGAATCGGTCGGATGTCGTATTCTCTATATCGAGAAGAAATCTCATTGATAAATAAATCGCCATGGCCTCTACAAGCCTCTGCTCCGGTTTCTATGCTAAATTTCGAAACCTTCTGTAATCAAATCATTTATGAATGGATGACAAATAAAAGCGATTAAGACATCCAGTGTGCACTTGGCGGCGAATCGAGGCGTTATCGATAGAAAATCGTATTGAATTCGAATGTAGTATAAAATATCTGCATTCGATTAAAAAAGCGGTTATATCATAAGTCGAATTATTTATTTAAAATGATAATGAGATATCGAAATGTAGAAATGTTTTATATGTTATCTAATTAGCTGTGAATTACATTTTATAAGGACATAGAATTAATGTTGTTTTGAAAGCTTTTGAAAATGATTTGAGACAAGGTTGTGAAATTACAGGAGAGTGAAAATTTTAAAAGTGAATTTGAAGATTTTGAGAATTTTGAATTGAAATTTTGGAAGTGAATTTTTAAATTAAGAACTTAAATTTTATAGAATTTAGTTGAATTTAAAGTTGAAATTATAATTGAAATATTTAATTTTTAAATTAGGAAACTTTGAATTTAAGTTAGGATGGCATTGGGAGGATGAAATTAAGGAGATTTAAATATTCTTATATTATGACATTGGTGTTTTTGAATTAAGACCGCAAATTGAAGAAAAAAAATGAAAGCAAAAAAATTGAAAATTAAAGAATTAAATTTTAGAGTTGAAAATTTGAATTTTAGAAGATGGATGCTCATAATTTAGATTTTTAAAAAATTGGATAATGAAATTTTTTTAAATGAAATGAGAAATTGATATGGATACACTGGAATATGAATTTTAAGAAAAATTGAAAAAAATGAATTACAGAAAATAAGAAATTGAATAAATTAAAGTGGAAATTTGAATGAGCATAAATCCAAGAATCATGTAGAAAGGCTTGGTCGAATATCTTGCAAGAAATTAGTACCAGATGGTATTGAACCCAGTATGGGTTGAATCTAGAAAGTAAGGCCGCATTTGATATTTATTGAAAATGTTGACGTGGTTGAAATTTTGTTTGATCATTATTGAAAATGTTCAAATAATTTGAAAATTTTCATTTTGATGGTTTTGGTGTGATATGTTTGATCATGTAGACACCAGGAAAACTATATTGGACTTAAATGAAAGAAAGCATTTGAAAGTATAAGTAGGTAAAGCCTCTTACGTAGAATATAGAATCTGTTCAAAGCCAACAAAAATTTAAAATGAAAATAAATTGGACATGTTTTAAACATATTTATATCTTTTATAATATTATTAGAATAAATATTTTACATATTTTTAAACATGTTATTTACAATAATTAATAATTATGGTGAAAAATAAAATATTATTAGAAACTACAATTTATTTTGGATAATATGTGAATTTAATGATAATAAGGATAAATATGGCAAAATAAATAGTTTTTCGATGTTGACATTTGGATAACCGGATATTTATGTGGCGTTGATTATTAGTAACCATGAACGATTTTCAGTCTGAATTAATCTTACTAAGTGTGAGCTTAATTTTTCGTTTCTGTGAAAACTGAGAACCCCGAAATGGATATTGTAATAGATTAAGTTAAGTATGTTAAAATTACGGGTTAATGGTTGTCTAATATGTTGGGCCAAATATAATTGGGTTTTAAGAATATGGATGTTCTTATAAGTCACAATATGTTGGGTCGACTAAATGGACTTAAGGCGCGTGGATTAGACCAGTATTTAATGGGCCCCTGAAGTGTTGAGAACTGGTAGTTCAGGTTCTTCACAAAATATATCAGGTTTGTTTTTCAGTATATTGGATTGGATTGTTGAATCATTAAATGATTGGGCTCAAGTAACATGTTGGGCTGCAGGTAATGAACTAGCCCAATGATTTATATTAAGTATATTGGGCACCAAGTAAATTGAGAAACTTTGTTTAACAGTTGACACATTTCTATGTAGTTTATATGGGGCTTAGGCCCAGTGGACATAAGCCATGGATTAGATTACAAAAGTATCTTAAGTTTAAATATGGACCCAAAGCCAATAATGGATTGATGCAGTATAATGGGTTTTAGACTAGATATGGACTTATTAGGCTGAGTAAGTTGGGCTTAAAGAAAGCTGACAGGTTTAATGCAATTGTTGAGCATTTGAGCATGAACCCAAGCTAATGGGTTGGATCACAAATTGAATAATTGATAATTAATTTGTGTATTGAAATAAAATTATAACGTTTAATCATCACTAAATTAAATAAAAATTATGTCAATTAACAATTCCAAAAATAATACCTTAGGAGTAAATGCATTCTTTAAAATTTAATTTATCATTATTCAAGACTAGATATTATTATTAAAATCTAAATTACATCTAAAAAAAATTCTAGCAATATTTGACAACCTAAAAGTCCATGCAAATTTTCAGGATGAAATTTTATTATAACTAAACAATATTACAAATAACACAAGAATTAGGCAAATATAATATAGAATAAAGGAAGATATAAGATTCAAGCTAATTACATAAGTTTACAATAACAATTTTTATAATTCACCAATATTATTTCTAACAGATTTATAGAATATTATGAATGGTTCTTGAAAAATCAGTTCTACAAATACACATACATGTATTGAATTTGTATAAATGGAAATATGTAATGGGTGATACGATAAAATATCAGAAAGGAAAATAAATAAAATAAGACATTATTTGTTGAGGATCTTGACTATTTGGATTCTTGCGGTATGAATAAAAAAGAAAAGAAGACTGGATTCAGAAGAGGAAAAGAAGAAGAAAGAAGATGAAGAACAGAAGAAGATGGCGTGGTATAAGTCTTAATATTGAACCGATTGATCGACCGATGATTCAGACTGGGCATTCAGTGTGGCGCCGTGTGGACCGCTGACGATCTGAGACGGTATCTTCCGGCCGTTCCAAACCAGCCAATTTTTGCGCCTTGAAAAATTTATTTAATGACTAGACGGGTTTTTAGGATGAGGGGAGAATTTGTTAAAACCAATGTGGGACGGATTTTGGTGATTTAGACTAAGTTTCGCGGAAGATGTCTTGTTGTGATAGTGAAGGGTGGCAGTTAAGCTTCTGGGACAGCCCAGTTCAGTTGGAGGGAGGGGATGGAGAGGAAGGAAGGCAGTTTCAGCAAGCCCTGAAAGGCAGAAACCAGGCTCCCGAGTGGGAGAAAGAGATAGATTAAGTGAGTAGATCTGGGGGGATGGGTGGAGAGAGAAAGAAATGAGATAATAAATGATGAAGGGAATGGGGATTTGAAAAGAAAATAAAATTAAAATAAAATAAATCAAAAGTAAAATTTAATAATAATAATAATAAAAGTCATGTGAACAAATTTGGGGTCTAATAGCGTTAGTATACATTTTAAATAAAATTAAATATGATATTTTACTTTATTTATTTAATAAAATATGAACTATTTTAGTTATTTAAAATTTACTAAATATTTTTTAAAAGTTTGTAAATATACATAAAGTACATGATATCATAAAATTATCATTCCAAGATCCATATGAATACTTTTCAAAATAAAAGTAATAAAGTCGTATATATTATAAACTATATTAAGATCTTATCAATACTCTAAAGTCTATCAAATTCTCTCAGAGATTATCGATAGTTTCTGCTCCTCTACAAAAATATATAAAAGTCTTTAAAAATCTATCAAACTCTATAAAAATCATCATCTTAAAAAAAGTCTATAAATGCCATTAAAAATCTTAATTCAATACACCCCCTTAAAAAAATAGATTATCATTTATTTGCTTGGTTTTAATTTGAATATTTTTTTTAAAAAATTATTCATTTATTTACATGAAAAAAAGACTTTATAAATAATACTAATAATAATATATTTAAAAATGAAGAAAAATAGTTTTAATTTTGTATATTCCTGGTTATTGAACTTATTTTAAAGTTAATGGCTTTGAATTCCTGATTTAATGATGTGGACTCATAACCTGGACACCTATCCTGTGCCTTGTCTTTTACGAAGGATTGAATACTCTATCAGAAGTAATGAAGGTTGTTGAACTCGTTAAAGAAAGTAATGCTCTCGTTTTTGGTTTATTATTTTTATCTCAACTGACCAAAGAAATAAATAAAAGGGAATGAAATAAAATTTTATTTTAAAGAGTGATAAATAAATTATGTTTTTATTGTAAGTCATAATTATAAATTGTCTATTAAATTTATAAACATTATATTGATATTTTGTTTTATGTTTTAACTCATTAATGAAAACAAGCTCTTACTAATCTCATTTGTATTTCATAAATGATCTTGGATGCCTAGAATCCTCAAATTTCTGAGAGACCTTTAGCTATCGAGGAAAGCATGTTAAGTTCTTAGTTTTTAAGCATGCATCTAACTAGAACCCAGGAGTGTTGGTAGTTGAACCAATGGATGGTGGTATGAAGTTGAAATCATGGATTATGCCTTGACTCTTTGCGATCAAATGAATCGAAAATGGATGCGGAAGTGTGACGAAGTCGGCGACTTCTTCCGCACGATGGATGCAGAAGGACTGAGCAGCCTCGAGATAGGAGCGTGATAGCGCATGACGGGTGATACGAGGCGCGTGACGCCGTGGATGCCCAGTGTAGTAGTAACAAATATTCAAATAGAACTGTTTGCAGAAGGATGAAGAAAGGTTATGAACTGCACACATTTATGGGACATTGATCTGGGACGGGGGCGCAATGGAAAAATACCCACATATCTTCATATTATAAATCAGTGACTCAGATTGTATACTATATTATAGATGTCTTACAGACAAGACCATTACAATATTGAGTTTTGTATTGTAGTATTATCATTATTGTTTGCTAGACTCGTCTACCGGGTTTCTGCTGGAGCTTTCAGCTCTCATATAACGATTTTTATTTTTATTTTTGTATCAAATGTGACCAGTTCTTTCTTGGGTTAAGAGCATCTGACCTTGTGTCCTGACTTTGGATGTTCATGTCAGTGCCGTTGTGTAATCCCAGTGAATATGTTGAAGATGTTGAAGCCCTCCCCATGTGAAACCATACAACATGTGTTGCTCAGTTAACTGATATGACAGTTTTGTGGTTTTATTAATATAGTTCTCTCATTTGATTTGTACCTATAATGTAGCGCATCTTCTTGTATGACAATCTTTTTTATCTTTTATTGAGGTTGAAGCTTATCAGTTTTTGCATTGTGATGAATTATGGCGTACCTTCAAATAATTCAGATATGACATTTGTTTTTATTTTTTATTTGTTTACGACTTATCTTTATTCTTCAATTGCTCTTTAAGCATGAGACAACATTTGGACCAAGGTTAATTCTTTAGATAGACCTTAGATATACCACAATAGTTATATCTCTTTTTAAAGAAAGCTTTGTCTTTGTTTCATTAAAATACAATATTTATTCTGGCAGAGTCTTCAGCCCATGTCAATTTGCTCATATGAGAATGCATTTCAAAATTTCTTTGTGTATATATTATCAATGGTAGATTCATTGCCCCATTTGGGAAATATGTTTTATCATTTAAGATTGGGAGAAGAAAGTAATATTTGACATCTTTTACATTCAGAGAAGTCAGTACTGTGTCTCTTTAAAGTCGTCTTGGACTTTAGAAAACCTACGCTGAAGAAAAATATACAAAAAAAATAATTTTATGTGTTTATTGTCTAATAAAATCTTAAAATAAATATATGATAAATTATTTTAAGAAAACATTCTTTAATTATTATTTGGGAGATAAGATTCAAAATAAATAAAAATAAGTTCAAGATTACAAATAAAATATAGCATTGCAAGTTTTCAATCTAAACTAATATTTTCATTCTCTTGTTTTTTTCTAGGTACTTTTCTCTTTATTTTCTTTCATGTATTTCTATCTCACTTTTAGATAAATCATTCTATATGGACTTAATTAGATAAATTAGTGGATTATTCTGAACACATAACACCATAAAAAGCTTACGCGAGAGACCAGTTCTCAGCAATACAATTTTTAAATCTATATTTGGAAATTTAAAAAAAAAAAAAAAAAAAGAGAAATTATTAGACATTAGAAAATATGATTGGATGAGGAGTGGAAAGATGTAATGATTTCATTATTCAAAATAAAGTAAACAAAATAGAAGAAGAAGGAAGAGGATAGTGAGTAAGGTTCAAAACGCACTGTTATAGCATGAAGACATAACAGCTGAAATTAACTTACAGTAAGTCATTCAAAGTTTCTGCAATTATCTTGGCCCTGGACCCATTCGTCTCAAACTTGGCATGTATAAATCTTCTAAGAGATGACAGTATATATGGTATCATAAATAAACAGAGACGTTTAGAGAGATTAGGATGGCAGGGTAATCTAAATCAATAACTCATTATTAATACCTGAGGATTCTTATCCTTCTTCTCTATCAGAGAGATATACCATGCAAATCTGTTTCTTAAACTCCCGCACTATTTTCCCGACTGCTATCATATTTTTTTCTTTTAATCCTCCTCCAAATTTCTATAATCAAGTCAAACATCCAAGCCCCCCGAAAAGGTTTTTTTCCAGTTGGAGAAGCGTATACAGAAGGCATGTTGTTTCCTTCATATAGATATAATGGAGGCTACCAGTTCCAACAGTGTTATATTTTCCCATTACAGGCTTCTGCCTGAAATATAACAGATAGTGACTAGATGATAGATTATCTACGATAACATGGATTCATTCTGAACTGTATTTATGGAGAAGATAGAGTGAATATTTTTATTAACAGGTATGGGAAATTGTTGGAGTGGTAGGTCATTAACTAGAGAGTTTGGCTTCATTTCTTCAAAGTGAGTCCACATTCAGGATAAGAAAGATCTGAACAGAAGAGACACCACAGCTATGACTCCAAATCCATAAAACAAAACTCCAGCTCCCAGCAGTGCCTGCAATAGAAAGCGAAAGCATGGTAACTGAATCTATTTGGTAAACTACCATGAGAATTGTGTGGAGGTGGGGGGAAGTATAGATATGGGGGTATTATGACCAGTTACAGATAAAAGATTACAAAAGAAGATCAGATGGGTCATTAGTCGAATCAAAATATTCCTGGGAACAATATCACAGCTGGATGTAATCATAAAGTAAACAAACAGTACAGTTCAATTAATCAAAGCCTTCACTAGCTACCTCATGTTGGCTATGCAAATGGACCCGTGTTTTTTTCTTTTCCCTATTTTTCTCTATTCAACTATTGATGATGGTGAAGAAGTAGATATGCCACTAGGGAGTGATTTGATTTGATTTGAGTTGAAGTTGTTTAAAGAATGATAAAAAGGACAAAAAGAACCCGATCGATGTAGTGAGGAACACAAGATGGTCTTCCATCATGGCCATGGCTATAGAGCCGGAGGCATGTGGTCCTTCAAGGAGCCAGTCATGAATAGTTGGAATTAGTTTCAAACATGGGCTAACTCATAGATGATACATCACCGGCACATTGAGACATGGGTTTCGTTCAATGGAAGTATATGATTCTAAGTATGCTGGAATAAGGAACCTATATGAATTATCATAGGCATTGTTCTCACGTCAGTCTCCATGTAAAATAGGTATTCCTCCCTTTATATGTAAGACAATTACATTATATCTCTAATAAAACGTGGAAAGGATGCAGACTAGAAACAAAATCATATTTGTTATTGTATGCCAACTAGCAAGAAAAAAACCTCCAACCTAAATCTATTCCCAATGACAATGCTGCAAATGGACTGATGATAACATGTTCTGGAAAGTTAATAGTCTGTTTGATTCCTGTTTTTGAAAATTGTTTTTTGTTCTCAAAAAACAAGGAGGACAAGGAAAACATGGAGAACACGTTTAGTTCCTTTTTTTCTTTTTCTTTTTCTGCAAAAACATGCAGAAACATAAAAAAACATTAGTGAGAAAGCAAAAGTTTTCAGAAAACACCCAAAGCAGTGTCTACAGCGTTTTCAAAATTGATATACAAAGAATAGTTTTTAAAAAGCGAAGGGAACCAAACCAGGCCCACTAAGTTACACACTATGGCGAAACGTAACATGTAAATAACAGATGATGGCTCAAATATGGCTCTTACAATGAATGTAACATGTAAATAACAGATGACAATAGCTGCACCATTATAATGGAAATTTGATTGCAGAAAAAGAAATGGTTGAAGTTGGGCACCTTCAGAGGAAAGAATATCCTGTTGCATTTGCACAAAGTTCACAGAACAATGTGTAGTCCTGCTTCTCTCATGCGTAAGGGGAAAATTTTAAGAAATCATCAAGCCTTAATGGGACCAAGGGATGTTTACAAAACCATTGAATTTTGTTGCCATGCCACAAAAATAAGCAAATACATGAAGTATGATGTTTGAGCCAATAAAGTTCATATACCTGAAAATTTTTCTGAACTCTGATTTTCAAAATCATTTGAACTAGTTACAATCATCCCAATCATTTGACCTTTTGGATAAGATTTCATCTAAAGAAGAATGTCAACTAAAATGTTCAAAATATCTAAGTATCCCTTTACTTTTTAGCTGATATCCCTCAAGTCCCTTTATTTAAGCTGCTACTGCTTAAGTATTGATTAGGCATCGATAAATTTCCACGTACTTTTTGCAATCTCAAATTCCAGCAACACATATTTGTCTGTTTGAATCCAAGACAAAATAAAGCCAAAAAAAGAAAGAAAGAGTTCAATGCAGCTTATCTTTGCACTCTACTTTTTTGTCAACTTGCAAACTTGAGATGAAAAATAAAAATAAATATGCACATTATCAAATTTAATGGAAGTGAAAAATATTGTACGATTTTCTATGTTCTTTGCAGAAAAAAGAAGTGACTTTAGGGGCTTTCAATTACTTTCTACAAGGTACCACATGCATTCCATAATAACCAACAATATTTCTAATCCTTATCCTAAAGCCATAGAGCTATGAGAAAATTATATGCCTTAAGGAGTTATAAAAATCTAATTTAAAGTAAAAAATTCCAAGAGAATCTGTATAACTATAAAACAAAATCCATATACCTGATAACACCCAACATACAACAGCAGAGCAACCACTGCCACAGCTGGAGCATTACCTAAGTAAATGTAATATGATCCCAGAAGGAATAATGAGATTACCTGTCAAACAAATAAAATATACAATGCCTTATTCTTTAGAAGTAAACAGTTTTGTAAGAAAACTAAATGTGTTGATTTAAAAACAGCCACAGCAATTTAATTATATTTGATTATCTAGTATTCAAGATTTCAGTGTTAAAAACAGTGCATAGAAAAAAATGGGGACTTACAGTACCAGAAACATCAAGTAGTAGGAGTCTTCTTCCTACTTTATAATAATAAAGGACATAACCATGGCAGTCATGATCAACTAAAAAAAGGTAAAAGAAAAGAAAAGGAAAAGGTCAGACATTTTAGAAAGGGGAGTCTTGAAGTGCACACTTCTGTAATATTTGAGGGGAAAATCAGTTCACAGGTTCCCTTCACTGCTAGGACTAGTCGCATGTTCCAGTTACAGCACATTGTAGATAGTGACATGAGTGTGACAAAAAATGGATTTAAGAAACAACTTCCTCTAATGATTTCTAGAGACCAAATATCAAGATATAAAAGAAACTTTATAAGATTTTGTTTCAGACAGAATTTGAGAGCACGGAAAAATCTGTGTTTTTTACCTTCTCAAATATTCAAGACAATAATGATGTATGTGATGTTTGGATATAGGAGAATCCACTAATACCCTATCAGATAGTGTAGGAGTTAGATTGAAGGCTGTATCAATAACATATCTGTTGATAATGTAGAAAATTGACGTAAATCTTGCTATTGCTCATAAGATTGGCGCTTGCATAATATAGCACACTCGGTTGCCCCGTGATCTGCCATCCGAATTGATGGTACATATGTAAGTCAAAATATTGGAAAATTATATTATCTTTATTTTGTTTCTTTTTCTTTTCATGTTATATATCCTCTACACATGAAAACAAACCTGCTGAAATAAGACCAATCCTGCACCAATAATAAGGGCTTTTAAGCATTTTCCATGGAAAATTTCTCCAAGTGAAGCATCTTTTGTTCCCTGAGCGGATGAAAGCTCATCTAGAATCTCATCTACTTGAGCAGGAGCTGAATCACCAATAGCTGGACCCCTTAACCGACACAGACAACATATGGCATGCTCTTTTAAATCTTGAACATTGCCTTTTCCCTGTATGGCACATAAAAGTAACCATCTAGGTGATGGTGGAAGCCACCACATCCCAATTCCCATAATGATTGATAGAGGGCTGCTAACTCCATACATATAGCGCCAACCGGCAACAATATCAACTAAAAGGCTGCCAACTGTATAGCCTACCTGCAATAAAATGAAAGTAACCACTATAGGCAAGCGTGTTGGGGATATAGATACAGACAAAAGTGCCACTGGACAGGATATGACCATAGAGTGTGGATTACATACATGTGCTTCATATATATAAAACTAAGAGCACAGTGGTACAGGAAATGAAGTCCTCAGAACAAGATTGGAAGCACTTAGTATCTTTGAGCATAAAAAACTCTTTGGGAGAAGTTAATTGACCTCTTATTTGAGCAGACAGTCTCATATTAATGTACATGGACAGCATGCATTGTCTAAAAAAAAAAAAAGAAAAATTACATATCATTATATATGAAACAAGTAATATTTTTCAAATGTCAATTTTACAGACAGCTCTTCTTGGACTGTGACAAACTCCCAACATTCATCAAAGTTTTAAGAATATCATGATGAATTAAGTGATATCTTACCTTTGGCATCTTTTATGAACATGTCTGATGTTGTGTTAAAGGCATGATATTCTTATTAAATCCAAATCCTACAAGCTTGAGCTTTTAGGAGAGTTGGCCGTTTAACATTTTGGTTGCTTCCTAAATAAGAAAAACAAAAATGCAATTGGCCTTGAAAAGATGATGTGACTGGAGAAAGAAAAGAAGTCCTAAAGTGCCCATTTCATCTGTTGAGTGGGTTCTACATGATTATATTTAGTGAGTTCAGTATCGATGGATGTATTTTGCTGTCTGGTTATCATGAAATATACCCTTTGTGGTGCACATGGGTTAACACATGTTTGTGGACAACAAAGAAATTACACATAAGAAAAATCAGGAAGAGCTCAAATATCATGTGAAAAGTAAATATAAAAATTGAATTTTATTCAAAGTTCTTATATACCAAATACAAAACGCCCAATCACCATAATAATGAAGTTAGGTGCCACGGCTGTAACCAGAGCCCCAACAAGATACAATAAAGCAGCAAGAATCAACTCCTTCAACAACAATAAATTCATGTTTGATTTGAACTAGCAGCAGCAGAAGAATCATAATATCATTATTTTCAACTTTTGATACATTTAGACTTGATGGAGTCAGCAGTGTGTGCCAAAAGCCAGTGTAGAGGCCGATCAAGGCACCATACAAATGTTGACTGCTAGTCTACTTCTTAGAAAAGAAAGGAAAGAAGAGGAGGGATCCACTAGGTAATGAGACAACTACTATAAAATAAAACAGAAACAAATCTAAAACATTGATCAGGAGGAGAAAAAAGGAAGGGGATCGAAGACTGGTACCTCATTAATAAGGTCAGAAAGGATGTAATAACGGACATGGATGTACACACCACAGATAGGTATGCACAGAAGACAGAGTGGTACCATGAGAGGTTCATATCTAAAGTGACCAGCAGAAGAGCACGAATAACCTATGTGCATTCGTGAATATATTACAAGGAGTGAAACGGGCACCACGTGATGCAAGAGTTAGAGTTGGATCATACTGATAAGCAAGATATGTTTTATTTTGTGATTTTCTAAGAAGACCAATAGAGAATTACAAAAATAAATTGGGAAGAGAGGTTTGTTTTTTTATTTTTGATCGGTAAAAGCACAAAACAATATTATATATAAAGAAGAAAGGGCATCCAAAGGTCATCCTAAGACCTCGGAAGTATATAAGCAAGGCACTTCAAGAGGCAAAACAATAAGGAAAGTGATTACGAAGACCCACCCGATATACGGACACAAATCAGGTGAAAAATGGTCGGAAATAAAAAACCCTGGAATATGAACAACATTTGATAGATGAAACTACAGAATAAAATAATTCTTCATTCTTGAAACAAACTCCTCATTTTTCTTCCTAATATGATTTCCTTGACTCTTAAACCATCAAAACAAACATGAAGTTTATGTTGACACCTTTGTTGTTCCTTATACCAGCAAGAAGGATCTCTCTAACTAAAGACATCATAGAGAGAAAGAGGCAAGACATTTACTTGTCAAAGGTTCTGTATATTGGTGCAAAGGAAGTCAATGTACCATTTTAGGCATTGTTTTTAATTGCCTTCTTTGAATTAAATCTTCTAGAGTATGATATAGGTGTTCAAATGCAACCTTCTAATTTCATATGATTTAAACCACACAATCAGAATAGTGTAGCTTGCTTGGAGTCCTATGATAAAAAATTGGTGCAACCTCCATCTAAGAAACACCAAATGGGACCTGTTGTTAATAGAGATGTGGAAGCAAATCTTGAACTCACTGAGGAGATTTAGAACAATGCATATAACCTATTGATGGTTCATGCGAAACCTAACCTATCTTGGACGATTATCGATCGTCGTCTTCATAGTGATGAAACAGAGCTAAAAATCAGCAATGCAATAGAAAATATTAACAGAATGACATGGGGTTATATGACAAAATAAGATGTATGCACTATAGTTTTAGACCTTCAGTCAAGAACCTCATGGAGACTTCATATACTTCTGAATCTTGGAACGATGTCTGTAACCTGGTAATCTTAGAAGCTGAGAATGAAATCTGAAACCACCCAATAACCCTCCATTGTATCAGCACAAATGCAAAACTGTGGGGAAATGTTTCTATCTTAATAACAGTTATTATGAATCTTTTATCACTTCATCACAAAAACCCAAAAGCAACTTAACAAATAGATGATTTCAACTGTTTTTAGTGTGTGGGAACTTAGAATGAAAAATACTACTATCTCAGGATAATAGCATGGGACTTTGTAGTTCTTGAATAAGACTAGAATCGATGAAGCTCTCTAATGTATCAATATCTTAAAGGCAAGAAAGCTGTGAGATCAGGACTATGAAGGGAATAGATCACAATCATCTTGTGGACAGTAAGAGTATCACTTACCAGTTGTGTGGTTGAATGTTTCAAGATGCCAAAAAAGGAAAAAAAAATCTAAAGAATGGGTGCTGGGATTGAAAAAGTCAAATCTCATTCTACCTTAAAATGGATTTGGAGGTCATAATAGACAGAACACAGCAATGCAGACATCTTCAGAGCTTATGTACACAATAAAATGGGACCTTAACACTTCTTAAATGAAACTCTTTAACCCATGGAAACTGGCACATACATTTCTCTTCTTTCCTTTCGACACGATTAATTTGTACAAGTCAGTTCAAATTCTGTCAATAAATTGGAGGAAATACATTCTGATGGCGGGAGGGAGTCAATTTGTGTATGTCCGGACAAACATGCATCAGTTCATTTACTCGGGGCGGCGAGGGTGGAATGCCTACAGATGCTTCTCATTATCAGCATCAACTAATTCGGGTTGTCGCAGACTAAACTACATTGTATTACTGACGGAGGAACAAATTACCAAATGCACATTAAGCATGTGCGTGCTTCCTCAATAATGTAGATGGATTAACATGGTGTAAAGTATCTTTATTTTCCTTTTTTTACAGATAGTAAACAAATTTGTCAAATGGATGATTCGAACGATCAGTTCATGCCCACCTATGGACCTTAACATTCAGCTAAGTAGCATTGACAAGTGTGAAATACTCTAATCTAGCCTTACCTGTAATCTCGTGCCCCTTGGGCCTACTGGACCATTGAAAGAATACTTCTCAAGTCATATCAGAACAAGTTTCATTCCTATGATCTGTATATGTACAATACTAGACTCAAGAACCCCCTATCTATACAGTTTTGACCTCAAATATGAAAATTGGAAACTTTTATTATATTAAACCCCTATCTAGTAAATGAAATCAGTGATAGTTATTTGAAATGTCTATTACCAAATAGAACCTAGTCAACTATTATTATTCATGACATCCTTTTTGTCATGGCAATTTTTATGCATAAGTGGTTGAATCATTAGTAAAGGTACTTGACAAAAATATAGTGGTGTAAATTCTACATGATAAAATAAAAGTATCATTCACTCAAATTCTATTCTCTCGATTTGTTTGCAGAAAGAAAACAGAAAAGGACAAAGAAAACATAAGTTCAGTCTCTCATGTTTGACATTTGTTTTAAGTTTCAAGAACAGGAAAAAATTGAACTCAACTAAGCCACTGGATCAAATGAGTACAGGAGGAAGAAGCTCAGGGACAGCGGTTAAGATTTGATAATTTTTCTTTCTTTTCCCATAATTTCTTTCTCAGACTGGATTGTCAATAATTTTATCCCGACATCTAGTTGAACATGGATCAAGGATCTGATCAGAGAGAAATTAACTTGGGAAGATTGCAGCACTTCTTTCAAGAATAGTTCTATCCTGATGCAGTGGCCCATCAATGAGAGAGGGTCCTGCATTCCATCAGATTTATTTAGACAGATTTTCCACCTGTTCAATAAACATAAAATGGGTTTAGTATTTCCACAGGAAACTCAAGCACTAACAACAGGAACTATGTATATTAGGACAGCGACCAAGAGAGTTTCCAGCTGTGTAAGCTCTTATGCCATCAATCTTGTTTTCCCTAGCTCATAGATAATGAAGATATCCAGATCTCACACTCTATTAAACTAGACAGCTGATCTCTGTTTGGTTTAGTCAGGGCTCAAGTAAAGCAGAGAAACCTAGTTATGGCATTTCTCCACCAGAAATGACAGTTCCTTATTTTCCATTCTTATTCTCACCATAAATCAGAGCAATAAACCCTCTGTTTGGATTTTCCAAGAGAGACCAATGGAATATGGTAGGAATTAGAAATTCAGTCCATCCCAAAAGCCAAACATCTGCTTTTATCCATTATCACTATTGTCTATAAAACTCTCAATAAGTAAGAAATAGCCCTTTTTCCCATGATTACAAAGAAACAGAAGAAGAAAAACGAAATGAAGTCATCTTATTTCTTAGCCAACGATTGTACGGGCATTCAGGTTTAACCTTTATATATATAATGAAATCTTAACATTGCAGATGATATCAGCAGATCTGATAAACGTTTGTTCTTCTCGACGATTTTATATCATCGTAAGAGCTTCCTGCGCTTGGTTCTTGGAAAATAAAGCAAAAGTTACTGTTCATAACATAAAATAACCACTGTAGAATTTGTGCTGGGGATCTCCTTTATCCTCTCTTTCTCCACAAACTGGCCCTTTCTCTTGGTTTGGTTCCTGGAAGAGCAGACAGGAAAATCAATAACACACACAACCCCAAACCTTTTCTTTGATATAATTCCGTATAAATCAGTTACCAAAATTTTACTTTAAAATGGACTGGGAGTAAACCTCAAAAACAAAATGTTGTATTGGGCTCTGATTCATATTTAATAATTAAACAAAGCAAGCCAGAACAACCAGAGGTGAGGCTGTGGTGCTAAGATCTGCCACCATTTTCAGTGTTGAAGCCTTGGAATTGTGTAGGAGTTGAGTGATTCAGATATGAATATTCATGTTTTTTACCTTATCTGATGTAGAAAAAGCAGTTGAAGGATGAAGTTTCAGGACCAGTTGGATCATACAGGTATTCTAGGAAGTGGGACTAAAAATCAGTGAAGGATAGATTTTGATGTCAAAATAGGAATTTTTTTTTTAAAAAAGAAAAATCCACAACTACTGTCTCTTTTCAAAATAATCACCACATATTTTAAAAAACCACGTTCACGGATTCGGGTTCACATATTAATTTTCAAAACTTCAGTTGTTAAATTCAATTTTAAGTTAAATTTTAAAATCGTACTCATTGTGTATCGAACTTTGTTCTTATTACTAAGATCTTTCTATAGGTCGTAACCCTTTTCCACGCTTTTACCACTTAAACTAAAAATTAATGATAAATTCGATAAATCATTAAGTTAAAAAAACTAATACATGTTAAATCATTCAAATAATATTAATTAGGATTCGCTTATAATTAAGGGTACAGTTTATAATAATTGATAAGGATATGGGGATAAGTTCAGGCGTTCGACAAATGGACGAAAGAGGCGGTGTGGGTGGTGCGAGTGCAATATATTTCATGAGTACAAGCCAGAAAAATTCAGTAGTTAGGTCAGGAACGTGAATTGAAAAGAGCAGGAGTAAATGTGAAGGTAGGTCAATGTATATCTCTCTACGATGGATGATGAGTATTATTGTGAGGCGTGTCGATCACATAATGTACTATAAAAAAAAAAAAAGAAAAAGCATCGAAAAGCAGTTGGAGTTGAATATATAGATGGAGGATTCTCAGATAAGCTCCGTTAATTGTCCATTATCGTCTATGGATAAATGGGAGAAAGACAGGTTCTCGAAGGGAAGAAGCACTGTCATCATCAGCGGTGGATGAAGACGAATTCAATCTAAGCAGCTCAACATGCTTTAAAAGATCTGCATGTGCCGTCTGGGCGACCTCTCAGCACCGACGCAGCCTGGAGTAGCCCGAGCTGGCAGCTCCCTCGCCGTGTTTTTGTCGCCGGCACCCCGGATTCTTGCGCGGGAGGTGTGCGTCGAGCACCAGATCGTGGCGGTCGTGAACGGGGCGCTGACGCTGCCGAGGCCAATGGGACGGCCGGGCGACTCAGACTCCGTTGTCCGTTTTTGCGAAGAAGTACTTCGCCGAGAACTGCGAGATCAACGATGCGATCCTACCTCGGCGAACCGTCGAAATTTGTGCGTCAAGCCATGAACCAATCGAGGTCAATACGGCGCTACGCGCGGCTCTGACCGATTCGGTTGAAAAAGCATCGACCGATTCGATGATATGACGCGGAAACGGCGAGAAGCAGCCAGTGATCTACGAAGGATGCAGACCCACCGAGAAGACCAGACGACAAGTGCCGGGGAGCGGCGTGAAGCAGATAAAGCGCGACGTACGAAAACGGGCCGACCTCATGCTCGTCGGCTTGGCATGATAGAGGAAATATAACGACTGCCCGACCAATCTAGCGCCCGAGAAGCGCGGTTGAGAAGGACACTCAAATATTCGCCATGAGATTAATGAATAATAATAATCTTAAAATGCAAGGCGAGAAGCGGAATCTAAATGAGAAACCGGTGAGACGAAACTGAGCCCTGTGGGGGAAGGATCGGTCCGGGAGGACGGGCGAGGACGGGACACCGATCTTCCCCAGATCTGGGGGCTACGGTTGCATCTAGGAGGCGAGTTTAGGGACCTCCCGTGAGGGCCGCCGTGTGAAGGGAAGTAGTTAAAGGGCGCACCCCGGGACAACATGGATACAATTACAGGCAGACAGAATGCAGCTCACCCACCCCGGATCTTTGAGTCTGCAGCTCATTAGGTCGGGATGCCTGTGATGTCGATGGCGACGGTCCAGTTAGATCATCTCGATACATAAGAATCGAGATGGAGTTGCATGGGTATGCGGAGCATGTGAGTCTGCAGGCGTTCGCCCTCTGTAAAGGCAAATATGGCACGGTTGTGAAGTCCCTCTTCAGCGTTTCTTCTGATGATGAGAGGAGTTATCAATTGAATTGCGTCTCCCTTCGTCGACTAGGACATAATACGGGAAACGACCACCGTAGCAACTGAAAAGGCAGAACCATGGAATTTGAAGTCATCGAGCTGACGGTTTCAATGCTGAGACCCGGGTATGAAGATAGATGTATGGCGAAAGAAAGTTAGGTACATCACGGCCTTCATTCAGGGTTGGGGAGTGCAGTCGGGCGATGTTTCTATCTCTCCAGGACCTCAGATTGTTTATATCGGCCCGGGACTCGCGACGTGACATAAGCGGAGGCCCTCGCGGCGAAGAAGGGGTTGCTGCCGGCCCAGCAGGATAACGTTCATAGCGCGAAAAAGCGGCGAAGCTGGCGGGGAAATGAACGACGAGAAGGAAATCTCGGGACTGAAGCGGGAAGCGATCTAAACGAGAATCTGCGGGATCGCTGGCGATGTCCGGCCGAAAGGCGGCCATTCCTACCGGCGCCGACAAATGCGGCGCGCGTCGCCATGGTTCTACGCGAAGTGCCCGAACGAAGCGGTTCCTAAGATAGCGGCGAGTGGAGTTCAAATCCAGCCGGATGACGTACGACGAATCTTTGCGAGTTCCGGAGGACTGCTGTGGACGCCATGCGGACAAGCTATGTCTGATTGAGAAGAATAGAGTATCGTCTGGCCAGCGGATATACGGCGTTTCTGTGAGGAGGACGACTGGGCCAGTTGGACAGTTGAGTGTGGCAGCTCGCCCGCCCACCTCGTCGGGCAACTGACCCGCGTCCAGCGTTTAAATCCCACGTGATTCGGAGTTCTCTGAAGGGATCGATTATTTCGGAAGGCCCATGCGTGTGGCTGGATGTGAACGCGAGTCTGGTGACGGTGTGATCGTCGCGGCTGCAGTGGGCACTCTATCTGCATTCTGATTCGACCGGAAGGTGTGGCTTATGGCGTCTTGTAATCGCGATTGTAACTTCTGGCGACTAAACGGATCGTGGATCTGGCCAATTCTGGCGGAGCGTCGTTGGCGTCATTTTATCGACGCCGATAAATGAGTTGAAGAAGAAAAGTGACGCTGTCGATAACCAAAGTCTCGAAGGTTCTCAGGAAAGATGTTACCAGTTGGATCGGATCTAATGGTGCAACATAGAATATGCCGAGCGCGGCGACGTGACGGATTCTCAACAGTGGTTAATGGCTATAACATCATTAGCTGCGAGTAGGCCCTCTACCAGCGCGTAAAACGTCACAAGGCATATACACGTGTCAATGACGGTAAGCAAAGCGACTGGGATAGGTTCGAGGATCGGCGGTGGCGCGAGAATGCTATCGCCTCTGAAACAAAAGCGGTTTGACAATGTGACGCGGTGGAACCGATATGTGACGGCGATCCGCACTTTCGGCGACCCTCGGTGGGCCAGAATGGTAACATTGAATGACGACGCGGACATGTGCTGACTCCCAGGTGGCGAAGGCCTCGAGGCCCCCTCGGTTCTTGTGACTCTGGCAGGGGATGCCACCGCGCCGACGGTGCGACATGGTGGCATCGACCGGATATTTCGTATGACTAAATACTGACCCATCTTCCGGCCGGGTTCGTGACGAGAAGTTGTTTGAAGACAAAAAATATGCGAAAAATCATTCTAAGCTCCTGGGCGAGGCGATGGGGGAGGTAAATGCCGGATCGTGGCGCACGATGTTGTAACTATACTTTCGACAAGCCGACGTGAGCTGGCGACCGCGATGATTCGCCGTTCGTTAAGCGTCGCCAAAGACGACTTACGCCCGAGATCGACGATGTGCGATCTGCCCGCGGCGAGCGAACGCCGCTTCATGGGCGCGCATTCTCGATTATAACTTATTTGAGATAAGCATGGACCCGGTGACGGGAGAAAGCGTCATTAAATCCTTTGCCACGGGGGACTCTTATTGCTCCGGGTAATGACTGGAAGGCTCGGGGCTGAGAGCGACAATAAAGGTTAGTGAGCTAGTTTGAGAAACAGATAGGTGCAGCGATGGGGCGCGCCAAACGACATCTTAGTAAAGTCGCTGGCAAATATCCACATCGCTCACCTCTGAGCGTTCAGTCGAGACTAACATAAGAAAAAGCCGTCAAAGTGAAATGCGCTTCGGCGTATCGTGAAACTGCCTATGTTAACCGAGGATGGCAGATCAGACAAAATAAAAACAAATTTGGGCGTACCTGATACCATGGGGAGACAAAGTACAACGGTCATAACCAGCGGGGAGGATCGAAACTCTAAGTCGATTAGACAATAAGAGCAGATGATGACCAGCCTTTCTTCGAGTTTTGAAGAAAGCGCTGGATGGACAGAGAAATGTGAAGCGTTTATAACCTTGAAAAACGCCGCCAAACTCGCCCGCTGCTTGTTGATAGGCTTAGATGGAAGGAGAACTCCTCACATTAGTATTTGGCGGTGTCAGTTACCTCGACCATGCGGTGCTGGAAGTCGAGCGAAGGCGAGTGCGGCACGTGCCGCTCTGCCGGATCGGACTGCGAGGGGACTGAGGAGGTATCAAAATGGAAAAAATTCATCACCCTTCTCTCATACCAGATACAGTGACCCCGGCTCGGAAACCGTCCTTATTTCAGGGCTCACATATACAAAATCAGCAGAATGCCATGAAGCCGGGTGTTGCAAGCGAGGTCTCTTGGGGGATGATGAAATGGGCCATAGAACTTAGCCAGTCGACATCTAAATTTTGTTGTTATTATAAAGGACAAATCTAATTAAGTTTCATCATGGAGTTCGCCAGGTAGAACTTGTCGAGCTCGCCCGATCAGACGACCTTCACATGCTGTATGGAAGCTGGATAAAGCCTCGGAATCTGCGACACTTGAGCGGGGCGAGGCTCAATCTGACGCTCATTTGAAAGGGATATAGACATTAGTCTGGCTCTCGAGGTTTGGGTTCCACGCCGTTTCAACAGCGAGGCGAATCACGAGGTGTGCGAGCCATAAAATCAACTCATTCGTTCTGAGATCGATCGGTTGAGATCCATGGCAGTTTATTGTTGATGAGACGGTCGGAGACACATCTGAGCGAGGAAAGATGATCCTATATCTTACGCAAAGTCAGTGACTTATTAAAGTTTGTATCGATTCAGATGATATGTCACTAGAGCGGAGAGTCACGTGTTAGCCGGCCGCTTTGTGGCCAGGCTCTGGCCTTCACCAGGGACATTGGGATCGGCACCGTGTGACCCTCGACGGACGCCCTCCTGTTGACTTGGACATTGATGAAGTAATCGCGCTTAATGGAACCGTACCCGACTGGATGGATTACTGTTGCGGGATTACATTAATGCGGAACCTTGCAGGAGCATTTGAAAAGGAAGAAGCGAATAAGTGGGATGTCGAGGTTTATAAATCCTGAGGGCTCTGGCGAGGATTCTTCACCCTTCCTAAAGCCACTCAGCCGGAGAAGACACAGGTCGTGCTAAGAGAAGTGCCACGCGAAGGCATATGTGGGAACCATATCGAACTCTCGAACGTTGTGGACTAGAAGGGGATTTGGTGGGGTTCTCTTGCCTGTGCGAATCCTGACTGGTGGATACGATCCCCAGAACAGCTCATGTCATCACTCTTGGTGGAGCCGATCGATCGCATTACTGGCCCGCTGTTGTGATGGGGGACATGAGGACATAATGGACATTTGCCCATTGCTTAAGGCGATGTAAATTTATAATGATCAGCGGTGAACAACACATTCACTATCTGGATGTTGGCCAAAACCTAACCTGATCTGGAGGATGAAGATCATAATATGTGTGTGACCTTGATCATGTCACGGTTGGCATCCGAGCCTTGGTCTCGGATAATGAACGATTTAATGCGAAGAAGTCGGGGGATTTTTGTGCTAGAGCTGGGATTAAGATTATCTGCCGGCGTCACCGGCTCACGCGCTAATCGAATCTGTGGCTAAAGTGCATGACGTCAGGCCGCCTTGAGGGTGGACGGAGGATCTCAAAGAATTCATTGGATATCCACGTGTTGGGCTCTGGGCTGACACGAGTCGGCAGACTCGGAGACCCGGGTTGCCACTGGCCTTTGGAGCAGACGGTAGCGGGATGGAGGTTGGAATAAGATCTCACAAGTCGAGTTATCGGAGGAACAGTGAGCGAGCCTGCCCGAATTTGGAACTCTTGGATGGCGAACATATTCGCGGCGCATGAAGGATGCCAAAGAAGAAAACGGCGTGTTACTCTGACGGAGTCGAGGCTGGGTTGTCTGGGATTTGGTCGCAAAACACGCGGCGAGGAAGAATCCAGCGCGCGCGATGGTCCCAGCGGAAGGTCGCCGTGCGATCATTCGAACCGGGCAACTATGAGCTCGAACGGAGAGGAAAAGAATCCTGGGCCTCCCATGGAGCGTGAAACCTAGAATTATCCATGAGCATCGGTGTGTACAAACGGATGGCAGCCTCATGTTACAGTTAAACTGCACTTCGGCGATTTTAGTATCTCGAAACAGTCAGGATATATGTAAGAAAACATATTACACTTGAGAAAATTCATGAAATAAGATCCCTCTTTATTGAAATGAATCATATTAGTGATGTGATGTGTCTTGAGCATACGGTCTGGCCGATTCCCTCGTGATGCTCGATGCAATGGTACCCTCGAAAAAAAAAAAAAAAACAAGAAGACAAGAAGGAGGGGAGAAGAGAGGAGAAAAAAGATGGGACGGAGGAGAGAAGAAGAAGAGACGGGATGGGAAGGTGCCAGACGGAAAGAAGAAAAGAAAGAAAGAGGGAGAGGAGAGGTGATATAAGCAGGGAAGAAGGGAGAGGAGAGAAAGAGAGCGAGAAGTGGCTGTGAGAGAGGGCGCACAGCCCCCACCCTTAGGACTCATTCTATTCAAGGCTAGAGATAACATAACTCATGGAGAAGCAGGGGAAAGACTGATAAATCCCACGGAGAAAGAGGTCGAGGAAGGCCAGGTCAGGAGACCTTCGGAAGGGCAGCGTGGGTGGACAGGACATCGACATCCGTCTTCTGCAGACCATCGACACCCAATCTGAAGCGAAATCTTCAGCGTAAGATCTGAGAAGCAACGAGAGCCCCTGACCCCATGAAAGCATCTGTCAGGCACGAGTAATGGGTTCGAAATTGTCGGATCAACATTGTTAAAGCGGTTCGCGCACTCCCGATGGCGAAGGACACACGAAGGCTCATCTCGTAAGCGCCTCTTCATACGAAGCATCTCTCCCCACAAGGGGAATACTCACACGAAGCGGTGAAGCGGACCCGTTCCGTGACTGGATTTGCTCGCTTTGGCCAGGCTTCCGCCCTATTATCGGGGCAGGCCCTCGGCTGTGCCCAGCGGGGCCAGGCTCCTCCGCTCTGAAATCACATTAGCGGACTCTCCACTTTACTTGCGTGGACGAGCTCACTCTGTGCTCAAGACGAGCCTCAGCACATCATTCAAGCAGGCAAGTACTCCTACAAATCTCAGCCCCAAACTCTCACCCAGTGTGAAGCGAGTGAGACTCCACGCATTTACTCGGGGCAGACATGACATGTTGCTCTTAAACAAGCCGCTCCTCCTACAAAATCACATTGGCTTGGCTCTCCCTTCAACACCCAGGCGACAGGCTCCTCTGTTATCAAGGCAGGCCCTCCTGCAGCCCATCACGAGAGGCGGGCCTCTGTGCCAGTGCTTGGCTCCCTTCAGCAGGCGAGGCGGCTCCGCCACATTTATCAAGGCAGGCCTCCTCTTGTGCAAGCAGACCAGGCTCCTCTGTGCAGCAGAGACTCTCTCTCCTTGCAGCAGCAGGATGAGCCAGGCTCCTTCTATTGAGACGAGCCTCTGCCTTACACGTCGGCCTCGGATGCTCCGTTCGATGACGAAACTCTCCCCTACCGTGACCTACGGGCGGGGCCAGGGGCTCGCCACATTCTCCAGGCAGGCCCTCCTCTTTGCACGCCAGCGAACGGACTCCTCCCTCATTGCGAGCTCTCCCACGCCCGGCCTGATTGAGGCGGCTCCCCATTTGGGGCAGGCCTTTCATTTGCCTTCAAGGCGGGGCGGGCACCTCCTTCCACAATCATTGGCCAGGCTCTCCATGACCTTTGAGGCGGACAGAGCCCTCCTGACTGTAAGGCCTGACCCTCCTCTCGTACATGTCGACAGGCCAGGCTCCTCTCCCGTTGTGAGCTCCGCCAGACCTGCGGCAGACGATCTCATGTTATCGAGCGGAGGCGCTCTGCGCATCGTAACAAGCGGGCTCCTCTGGATTGGCGGCTCTCCCCCGCCGGCGGCGGCGGGCGCGGGCCAGCTGTCAGGGCCAGGCGTATTCACATGCATGACGACGGGCGGCGCCTCTTTCTGAATCTCATTAGCGAGCTCTCCATGGCTGGTGGATGAACCATTGCCCTCTGTCAAAGACTGGGCCTGTCCCGTGTGCCGCGCAAGCGGGAGCGGAATGCTCTCTTCTGATCTCGTGACAGGCTCCGCCCATTACTGACGAGGCGAGCTCTCTGATATATCTTAGCCAAACGCTCTGTGGCACATGTCAGCCAACCGGGCTCCTCCTGTGTCAGCAAACCAACTAGCACGGCGGGCCAGGCTCCCTACTTACTCAAGATGACCTGCCACACTAAGCGGCAGGCACCTCCCTGCAAATCATTGGGCGACCCACCAGCGAGCGACGGCTGCGCTGCTATCGAGGGCTGACGCTCACTTGGCACTTGAGCGGGCCAATTTCCTGAATCCATTGAGCGATCTCCCGCCCTTGCCACGGGGCGGCCGGCTCCTCTATTATCAAGGCAGGCCCTCCTCTCTGCCATGACGAGGGCTGAAGGCTCTCTCCCGTGTGGCTCTCACGCAACCACAGGCGGGCGACTCTTTCTGCTCAAAGGCAGGGCCTCTCAAGACACATGGCCAGGCCGGGCTCCCCTCTCGATGTGAGCTCTCCCTTTACCAGCGCTACGGGCGACGACTCTTCTATTTATCAAAGACGAAGCCCTCCTACATCAGGTGAACTCTTCTCCGATCAATGAGCTCCCTTGGCGGCGTGGAGGCGGCTCCCGTATGTAAAGGCGAGCCGCCTCACGTACACGCCAGCCGGGGCGAGACTCCTCCCTCGTGTGTGACTCCGCCGCTGGCGGTGGCTCCTCGTTCGCATTTATCGAAACGAGCGCTTCTGTATGGGGCGGGCGACTCCTCCCTGGACCAGCGAGCTCTCACCGCGCTACGAGGCGGGCGAAGCTTGATGCTTCCTGGGCGAGTTCCTGCATTCCTGGTGACGGATTCAGGAGTCAACTGTTGATGACAAGGCTCTTCCGTGAGGTCCCGACTGGCGCGAGCCTGCGTGCGTTCTGGCGAGCTATTTTGACCGGTGAAGGAGACCGACGGGGATAAGCGAATAGTATCGAGGGTTTGGCGATGCGGTTCAGGTGCCTGGGATCGATGGCTGGATTTGGAGCTGGAGGGCGTAAGATCTGGCTCAAGTGCGAGCTGGGTTTTCCGAATGGGCGGGCCTGTTGAAAAAGGGCTACACGGACATCAGACCCCGGGGCCCGTCGAAAGGGACTGGCGAAACGTGCCAGTGGTCGAAAGGTTGGGTGACGGCAGAGGAGTAGAAGATCCTGGAGGGTGGGGGTGCGGCGGATCGAGGGTGATTATATGGGACGCTGGACCTGCATTCCTCATATCAGATCAGCTGGGATCCGGGTTGATCCAGATCTGGGCATAGGCAGGTGCTCTGTTGAGCGGGCCTGGGACCTTGGCACTGCCCAGATCCAGGTTATTGATGTTTCTCGTCTCTGCGACAGAAGCCATCAAGCTTGCGTTGAAGGATCTTTCGCGAAACAGTACGTGTCAGCCTCGATAATCACCCGATCCAAATTGGACTTGGAAGGCATCGCGAAGGCTCGAGCTGCGTTTTGCCTCGGGAAACCTGCGTGAGACAGTTTTGAGCTGTTGCCTGCTGGTTCAGCCTTTGGATGCGTGTGAGGAAGCCTGTTTGGTGATCTGGTGCTCACCTCGGAGTGGCAGATTTGCCTCCTGTTTTGTGGAAGATCTTATCTGGAAGGCGGTTTGGCCCTCTAGAATCTGACCAGTGTTTCAGTGACGCAGATTCACTTTCGGAACATGCCTCGGAATCTTATGCTGGGTATTATTATTTACTAGGAACTTTTTTAGTTTCTCTATTCCTGCAGACTGCGCGAAGCGAAGTGAAATATACCTAAGTTGAACAAGTAACTCAGCTATGGAATCTTAGCTATGCGCTAATCACTTTGCCTCAGTCGCTGGGAAAATCGAAATAAATCCTGTTTGTGCATACTCAGATGAGTGCATCACCGTCTTCCTCAGTGGGTTTTGTTTTAAATATTGATATATAATCAGATGTAGACACTGAGTTCATTAGATCAGACATCAACCTGAAACAGACAGGAGATCATCTGATGCCTGGCTGGGACTCAGTCATTGAAAAATAGTAGAGACATCCTACAGTGTGAAAAAGGAAGAGAAAGAAGGAAGAACTCTTTGATTTCAATAACCGGAAGATAGTAGGATGGATCAGCGGCACCAGCCGTGGTTGACGTCAGATAACGATCTTTGACTTAATGAACCTCAGATGCCATTTCTCTCATCGACTGGACATACCCGGGGAGATGGCCCAGCGAGTTGGGTATTCATCGATTATAGGCAAATTTACGAATATTTAGTGTCTGGCACATAGGATTCCGCCTCTGCGATGTGCGACTGGAGAAATGAAACAGAGTGGGGAGAATCTCAGCGACGAGGAGCTTATGAAGAGACCACAGCGTCAGGTTGTGGTTGAGAGGATCTCGAGAAGGTATTTCCTAATCTGAACTTTGTTCTTGGAGTACAGACGGCGGGTCCCTCTTGGGAGATACATTCTCTCCTCCTCTTCTTTGCACTCTCAGAGTTTTGAGATATCCCACTTCGGATAGGCTGGGATCTGTCCTCGGATGGGGCATGGCGGGACCCAGCTGGGGTGAAGAAGCGAGGCCTTACTGTGGAGACTGGCGGACTTGTGGACCAGATGTTGGACATCAGATATGTGCCTCTGGCGTGGGACGGCGAGCATTCGATCAATATATGAAGCAACGTGACCTCTGCTCCCTTCTCATTTCGAGAGGGCAGGCATCTACGAAAATATAGAAACTAAAGTTAGTTACCATTGATGTGACTTTAGATATGAATTGACAAGGAGTAAAAGGATGATACTCACGAAGGAAGGTTATCAGGCGCTCCACGTCTTTGTGATGCGCCTAGAGTGTCTTCAGCTATCTTCTAAAAGAGTTGTGGCAACAGTACTCAGTTGGAACGTGACAAAGAAATATCGAATTTTCCATGTCTTTACCTGTGAGAATAAGGAAGATGAGATACGAAAGGCTCCGGGGCGTCTAGGGAAGATAAATAAACCCCCTCGAGTAAGCGTCGGATTAAAGGAGTGCGAGGCGAAGTAATTGTTAGGGCCTTGAGTCCACATCTCTAAGAAGAACAGTAAACCACTAAGTAACATGTATGTGGAACCATTTGAGGCCGATTAGGATAAGGCGAATCGCAAAAATCTTTGAGAAGAACTGTTTGGACAGTATGAAAGAACCACGATAGAAGCAGAGAGAGAGGCCGGTATGAGGCCTCGAAAAAACCTGCTGGGTGCAGAGAGTAGCATGTAGTCAAAATCGAGAGGAGACCATATACGGAAAAAGACACGGAAGAGGCGGTATCTGGATTCGACAAAAGTAGACTCATATAAAGGACCAACACTCGACTTGTCATGGCGGAATGTTCTACGGCGGCGGTCTGAGATAGTCTCAGAACCTAGGATGAATCAGGTTTATCAGACTTCCCATGTTTGGATCCCGGACGGGTTGGGAGTGTGGCTGACGATAATAATGGAAACGCCCCCGGCCTGCCGGAGCCAGAAACATCTGACATGAGGGATCATAATAATCCTTAGAGAGGAAGAGCGTTTGGGATCACATGGTAATATACAGAACGAAAATCAGGGCATTGACTGAGACTCGTCGTATCAATGTCGAAAAAGAAACACGGCGGGGCGAGGGGATGCCATGGGCAGGAATAGAAAGAGGAGAGCGAGAAGGATAGCGACACTAAGCAGATAGAGCAAATCAGGATAGTGAACCATAAGGGCAGAGAGACATGTTAAGATGATTGTGCGGGGGCTAAGGAAGTCCGGACGAAGATTAAAGCGAGAAGCGAGGAAAACAAAGGAATGAAAACTGAACACGACTGAAGGCATGTTCTTTATATAGCGTGGACCGGAGTTAATTAATCCACATCCGTGAACGTGGGGAAATCTTTCTTGATCGCGGAACTAATGCGGCCCTTGCCCCGCAGCGATCATTACACTGCTGGGACTGGAGGCCTTGATGAGATATGAAATCGTTGAAGTTGACCGTGACCAAGAAGGCGATTGTGGAGTTAAGTGCCGGTACCAGCATATCCTCCCATAATGACCTGATGAACTTGGCTTTCGGTCAGATTAGATTAGACATGGAATTGAAAACGGAGAGCCCACGTGTGGTCAGTCTTCTCTGGATAACGGATGAGTGATATTGTGTGGGACGTCATTATGAGTGCCCATTATAAAGAAGGAAAGACAAGTGATTGATTGCGATCTCGGATAAGGAGGATTATAAATAAGCTCCATTATTATTAATCCATTTGCTAAATCTATGGATAGCTACGGGGAAAGAAGCGTTCTTGAAGGGAAGAACCTAATCGCCGTCAGAATTGGATGAGGCGAATTCTGAGCCACTGGGCGGCTGGACCTTTATGTAAGTCGGCAAACAATCAGACGTTATATCTTGCTGTTGAACGTGACGCCAGGGCTGACGGCGACCTCGCCGTATGCTTCATACGGTTCTTCTTGCGGCGGGAGAAATTAACGTGTTTATCTGAAACTGCCGTCGTGACGGATCCTACGAGCGCGTGGCGACGTTTGGCCTGAAGGGGTGATAAGTGCGGAGCGGCGGGCGAAAGCGCGAACGCCATACTATCGTTTTTGCGTGAAGATGCGGCAGAGCACGAATGTTATTGATGCGCGATCTGCATTGGCGGTCGATCGACTGCGTCGACCCGCGCCGGGACGACCGGATCAAACCAGGCGACCACATTATATTCCAATAGTTCGTGGACCGAAAAGCATCATCAATAATCTGACTAGTTGAAATTTTTATTTTTTATTTCTTTCCATTATTGAATATATAAATTCAAAAAACGAAAAAATAGTTTATCATGTAATAAGCCATTTGTTAATGGACTCAGACGCCAAAGCGTAAAAAAAAAAAAGAATAATCACCAAGGTTAAAGTCTTAGTGAAATTTTATTTGTTTTGAGTTTCAAATAAATAGTTTACTACCTTAAAATTAAAGTGTAATAAAAAAAAGCAAATAAAACTTTTACACATGTCCTTCTATGAATGATGAAAAAAATTTATAATAATGATGTTTGTATGTAATATAAGTTTTTGTTCAAAAATCTACAGATAAAGTATGATATTTGATAGAGAAATAATTACATTGCATGATTATTTTCTTAACTAATTAATGTATTTTCTACATTTTAAATATGTTTTACAAGCGATCGCCTTAAATTTTTCTCTCATCTTATTTATCTGTTGTTTTCAATTAAAAGGGGTAATTTTTAGGTTCTTGATTCAATGTTATTCTCGTTTTTTGTTGTAGTGGTTCTCATTAGATTTAGGTTTTATATCTTGCTTTTTTGTGTATTATTGGTTGGTTATCATTGGCTTAACCTCGATGGTATTGTGGCGTCTATACGTTTTCCCACATCTTATGTAGAGTGGATTCAAATAGTATAATCAATGGAATCAATATTCTTCGAATTATGATCTCGTCTGACATGTTGAAAATGAGGTTCATATTGATATTTATATTATAAGTCTAGGTTATGGAATTTGTGTGTTAATATCTATGATATTCAGTTCATAATAAAGTAATATTCTATTTTCCTTTTCAAAAGGGTTTATAAACAGCTTTCATTCATAATGGACAGTGTTTGTTTTTTCAATACTTTCATTATTAATGTCTGCTATTAAATAATTCACTAAAAAATAAGTAATAATAATATGTTTTATAATGACTTTTATTTTTGTTTTGAAAAACAAAATAGAGCAATTATGACCCTTTATTTCTTTTTTTTTTTGAAAGAACAACATATAAGTATTGATTCAGAAACCAATAAAACCACAAATTTGATATATCAAAATAAATTTTTATGTTTCGGAAATTTTGTTTAAGATCTTTTAAAATGACCCAAACAAACAACTACCTGAAACTAATGTAAATCTTGATTCTTTATCATTCAATTCCATTAAATTTAAAAATATTCTCTCCTCTATATATATATTCTCTCTCTCTACTATTCATCTATATATATATATGTTCTCATATTATATATATATATATATATATATATACTCTATCAAAATAGTTATGAAACAAGTCTTGATTTTCAGCGGCGTTAACTTAAAGAAACTTCAAAAAGTTTATAATATATATATTAGTTAAGTATTAAGTATTCTAACAGAAAAAGTGCATTAATAAGTAGTGTTGGCATTTTGATGTTAGACAAATATTATTACCATTTTTGTTTGTCAATATATTAATAATTTTTTAAACAAATCTGTTGTATTCAGAAGACTCAGAATCATAAACAAGAAATGAATATGATAAGATATGTACTTGTGTTCTACCATCAGCCTCATCATATGTTGTTTATTTCTATAAAATCAAAGAAAGAAAAGGATGATTGAAAACTCTTATATATTCAGGGATTATCTGCTTCATGCCATTGTGCTTCTTTAAACCAATCGATTGTTTCTATTTAAAGATGAGTAAAAGAAGAAAAAGAAAAGAAGAATCTACTGGGTTTTTGGAGAAGCTGGCACTGGGTTTCTTGCACTTTCTGAGTCTGACAAATGGAATATCTTGTATTACATTTAATTAATTTTTATTAAGACAATTCAAAACTTAGCCAGTCTCAAAATATATTGAGCAAACAAACCTAGTACAAAATTTATCGTAGTGTTGTTACAGACAATGTTATTGTATATTAAAATAATTAAAAACCAAACAAAAATCCATTAGTGGGGATATATTACGATTTGAAAATTGTGGTGTAATTCGTTAGATTCACCTTACACACTACTTCTTTGACCAGCTACTGATCTATAGCCCAAACAAGGAAGGTTGTAGGGATTAGAGGACCTGAGATGAATAATTCAGGACTGAAGGATAGCTATGGTCAGAAGCACCTTGTTTTTTGGCACCACAGCATGTTTGTTTTATTATATTCAGTGATGTACTGACTCATCGCGTGATTACCAGTTTATGGATTGAAACATGTGGATCAGTCAACCTTGAAAACATGTACCCTATCAGAATCCTTTTCTAAACAAAAAAATAAAAGGAGAAAAATAAAAACGTGTTTGGTGGCAGTATTCTAAAAGTCATTCTTAATTATCTTGTAGAACAAGTAAGTTTTTTTTTTTTTTTTAATTAAATGGAGTGGCGAAATTGCTTTTTTTAGTTAATGCTAAATAGAAATTTTGTTTAAAGGTTGTGTTTAGGATAACTTATTTATAATTTATTTTTTGTATAAGTATTTTTGATAAAAATTATAAGTGTTTAAAATAACTTATAAAAATAACTTATGACTTTCTTATAAGTTAATTTTTGCTTATTTTAATAAACTTTACCATGAAGCTTATAAAAATAATTTATAGGGAAACCTAAAAATCAATTATTTTAATATTAAAAATGTTGTTATGACGAATTATGTAAACAAATATGAAAAAATTCTAAACAAATAAATAAGAAATTCCTAAATAATATGTAAAAAAAGTTAAAATTTTTGAAAAAATTCTGAAAAAAGAGAACAAATTTCAAAGTAAAATTTTTGAAAAATAGGAAAAAAAAATTCTGAAAATAATGAAAACAAAAAAAGAGAACAAATTCTAAAAAAATATGTAAAAATATAGATAAGATTTTTGAAAAAAATTATGTAAAAAATAGGAAACAAATTATAAAATATAATTAAAAAATAGAAAAAAAATCTATTGATGATAGAAAGAATGATATAAATGATGATTTTCTTGATTTATAATTTGATGTAAATCAATAAGTGCTTATTTTGTTTTGGTACTTAGAATTTTTGTGATGATGGAAAACATGAATGATCTTTGTTATTTTGCTTTGAAAATGTTTGTGATAATGGGAAGCTCTAATAATGTTTGATTTTTATTATTAGATAAAAACTATAGACAATATTTAGTGAGATATATAATTTTTATTTATATTATGTATGGTGGGCATCACTTAAAAAAGCCCACGCCTCGAGAGACCTAAGGAACTTTTCACGCACCGATGCATTAAATAGCTATGAGTTGATGATGCAATGACATAGATTTATGAAGCGTTCTGAAATATTTTAATGAAAAGCGCATAATATTTTGGTTTTATAATATCTTGGATACATATAAAACAAAAGTGACGATAAGACAATGATTCATTAGTTATAGATTACATTTGAATGATAAATATTTTTGGTATATAGCGAATTTTTACTTTATTTTAAATTTTTTATCATAGTTTCATAATATATATATAATATTAGTTTTTACTTCTTTAGTTTTTAGTTGTTTTTTAATTTTTTGAAAATTATGATAATCGTTTATTTATTCAAACATTTCAATTTTATAAGTGTTTATGATGATGCTATTAATTTATTTGTTATAAGTGCGTGTGAAGTAATGCATTCAAACCTTTAAAATAATGTATAAATCTTTATTAAATTTGCGTAATATGAAATGACATTGAATAATCTTTGTAAGTTTACTATCTAATAACTTCTTATAAAATAAATACTTAATTAAGTTGTTTACCCCAAAAGAGTCTGAGTATTTAGTTGTTTGTTTTAAAAAAATATATGATTTTAATTAATTAGCATAAAACGGATTATGAGAGTTTCAATTGAATGATAAAGTATATGATTTTTTTTATATTTGAATATTTAGTTTTTTCTTAACAAAAAACATTATAAAAACGCTAAAAACCCAAATATTTTGATTTTTTTTCAGCTAAAAATTTAAAAAATTCAGTAATAAATCATAAAAAGTTAAAAAAAAAAAAAAAAGAGGATAAACGCCACCAACGTGTTTTCTAACTGAAGTATTTTTTTTTTTAGATTTTCTTTATAAAATCACTGTTTCTCCAGAAAACATGAGTAATTTTCCAATTCAAAAAACGAGTTTTCAGACTTTAAATGTGTTTTTAAAATTTTGCTAAAAATCACTTTTTAGATCTATATCAAATGGGCTCTAAATCAATTCTGTGATCACAATTGAGATTTTGAGAACTATTTAACTTAAAAATAATTTTAATAGAAAATAGGTAATTGAAAAATTCGTCTAAAAACATGTTCTCTTAAATCAGAATTTCACAAAGTAAATTTAGTATAAAAACATGTTTTGTTTTTTTTTGAATCAGAATTTCACAAAGTATTCTACATTATCTCTTACTTTTCACAAAGTATTCTACAAACACTAGTTCCATAGTTTTAAAAGGCATATTAAGGCGTAAAGGCTTCTTATATCCTTGAGGCGCGAGATGCACCCAAAGCGCAAGCTTTTGTGAAATGAAATGTGACCTTGAATGCATATAAAATATGATTCATTAATAAAAAATTAAAGATCCTAATATTTTAAGAAATTTTTATTGAAAAAAGTAATGAAATTATATAAAGTTCAATAAATAATTGAAAATTTCTAGAATAAAAATGTTTTAAAAATAAGTTGTAGTCTATAAGGCACGCCTCTTTAGTAAGACACGTGTCTTGGAAGGCAAGTAAAGTTAACAATATGGGATGATCGTGAATCGTCGAAACTTTAGCAGAGTTTTGAAAGATTATTGTATAATTTAAGGCCCCTAAATAAAATGGGGCAAATTAGTGGTCGTTTTGGCTCGTAGCCCATAGGTTTAGGGTTAGCTGATTAAGCGATTGACTCGAAATATTTATTTAATTTTAGCTTAGTAATTGATTTTTTCAAGAATTTAGCTATAAAATTCAATATTTTGACTTTTAACATAAAGTCAAATATCTGTTTTTGTACCTTAGTGGTTTTAAAAATAATAATAATAATAATATTTATTATTATTATTATTATAATATATGATTAATATATTAAACTTTATTTGTTTAATAACAAAATATTGTTATTTTTAAAATAATTAACAAAATTTGTACACTTATTTCTTTCATAATATGATTATATCTTCTAGTAAGTTTCAAAACAAATAGGATATTTCATTATTATACTATTGAAATGCATTTTTGGAAAATTTTTTTTTATTAAATATAAATGAAATTTATATTCTTCTTGTCCCCAAAATTTAATTAATAGATGATATAAGAATTTCGTCAATATTTGAGGATGTACATATTTTTAATATAAATTCATATGTTATTATTGAATATAATAAGAATGAAGATCAACATTAGAGGCATATGAGATTTTATTTGATACTTTAAAGTTTTTTTTTTTTCAGAAATGTTATTAAATTGTTTATACTATTTAGCTACTTAGTTTAATACTTTGGTTATAACAGTACTACAACATTATTTATTTATTTAATATTATTATATTGTTTAGACTCAATTATTTTATATATTGATTATTATTATATATTTATATATTATTTATTTTTATGTGAAGAACTATAGAATTTATAAAATTAATTATTTTAACATTTTTAAGGTTTTGACCAATTTTAAACTGTTTTAGCCACGTAACCACGCACAGGTTTGGTTGGAGTTAGTAAAGAATTGGATTCGGGCAAATATATATAAGATTAACACGACTATGGCCCAAATGGGCTTACTGTTTGCGACTACAAGCATAATACGTTATCTTTAGAGATGGTTATTGCCTTGAACCTAGACTTGCCTTTTAAAATTATGAGTCTATGACTAGTTCATAAACTCCCTTTTGACAACTGTTTTCAAAAAATGTTGTCAAACAAACTTTTTTTATGGATAGAAAGGCTTGAACTTAAGATCTCTAATTTACGGTCACAGGGAATTTCAACTTAGCGAAAAAAGGTCCTTTATTCTATTAGGGCATAATAATGAAGGACATTTGAAAGTTATCCAAGATCTAATTATTTATAGTTATCATTATGTCTATAGAGAAATGAGCCAATGGAACTATGTATTGTCTAGCCAAGAAGGTTATTGGTACTATTGATTCAAGTTAAGGATTTGGTCATCAAACTTTCCTAAAAATGTCACTTTTGGAAGATTACTGCAGCTCTAATCCCAACATCAAGCCCCTTTCAGAACAAACACGGCTAATGAAAGAGAGACCAAAAGAGGATCAAGGAGAGATATTTCAGAATCTCCCAAAAAAAAAAGTTCCATTGATCAGGATACAAGGTTGGATGATTCATTGTTTTCCAGAGTGAACATATGCAAAGATAAGATAAGACAAGTTTCAATCTTAGGTGCAAGACAATTTATTCGAGCAAATGGCAAAAGGCAAAAGGCAAAAGGCAAAAGGAACCCAATATCCAAAACACTAGTAAATTTTTATTTTTATTTTTATTTTTTTGTGGGTAAAGTTTTGTGTTTGCCACAAAGATAAATTAGGTCTTGGTGGGTTATATGGTTGAGTGGCATCAGTCTCTTCTCGGCATTCAGAGCATGTCCCTTGGAATAGTATATTAAATCCTTTATAGATAAATTTTCAGTGTTGACGCCATACGCAACCGACCGACATCAAAAGCTGAAACAGAGACTATTTCCTTATTCAAACTCAACATTTTTTTTTTTTTTTTTTTTCTCGTCAGTCACAATAGCATTATTGATATATATGAATTGAAGAAAATGGACTAGTACCTCATCTCCTGTGTGATCAGTTATGAAATGGAGCCAGCCGTGCCATTCTGCTGGCACCTGAGAGGCGTTGTACCTACTCTTTTCTGCATATTCAACCCACCTATGTCTTCCTACAAAATCCCACAAGACATTACCCCAGTAATTACATGATGCAATAAAATCAAAATTAAAGTTTCAAACTCATGTAATTTTTATTTACCCAGGAAATAAACATATGGATATATATATATATCTACATATATATATATATATATCCATCAGACATCTTATTTCGATTAGATATAGTAGATTAAAAGGGGCCATCGAAATAATTTGACTGCCAAGCCATATCAGGTAGGGAATTCTTGAGTACAGCTCTAAGGGATGGAATTGACCCGCCTATTATGACAGAATCACCAAGGAGATTCTGAAATAGCGGAAGCTTAGTTTGATTAAAGTTGTATTGGAAACAAGTCATATTCATGATTCCTCACAATTAATCAAAGCAGCCGGAATTTCCTCACCCTTGATTCCATTTACCTCTTAGATTTTAAAGATTGCAACAACTCTTCCTAGAATAGTGAACACAAGCAGATATGGCAGAAAACCAATGCTAGGGTTAGAAATTGCATGGGTCAAGATATGATGGATGGTTGTTCAACAGGATCGGCTAATTTAAACAGTGGTTTTCATTTGCTTTGCCTCTCACACACAAAAATAAAGAAAAGAAACATACCCAAACTGAGTAGTGGCTTGGTAAGGAGCATATTATCATAATGTTGTTATGCAAAGAAAATAAAATTAAGTAGGTCAATAATATGAACCCCCTACTTGTCTAGACAAAACATTAATGTATACTCATGCTCTAATGCGAGAAATCAGTGATTTTTTTTTTTTTTTTTTGATAAGTCAGAATATCAATTATTTCAATTTGCTTGTGATCCTAAAATCAGAGTAACAAAATTCCCTAGATCAGTATCTTTTGCCTATTTTATTAAAATTACAAGCCCACCAGTTAGGTCAACTTGCATTTTACAATCAGAATATAACCTAGAAAAGTATATACCACCTTGCCTCCTTCATCCCTGAGAAGTGACAGTAGCCTCGACAAAAATTAAGCATGCACTTCATTTCTTCAGACAAAGATATGGAGTTAAGGCATTTGGACAGCCAATCGAAGTGAAGCAATCCATTGTGTTCCATGCAGCAATGAAAATCAGTCTACTTGCTCACATGCGTCAAAAGTCAACTCCAGGAATCAGGATACTGTGATTACTTGGTATTTATTTATTCAAGTATAAATAAATTATTGAAAGCTTTCATCGTATACTGCAGAGAATAATTCCATATCCATAACACAACCAAATGCACCATAATAACTAGTTGGTACATAGAAAAATAAATCCTTAAATTCAATGAAGTATTCGAGAAAGGGTGACTGAATCCTCAGTTCTAACATAATGAGATTTGGAGCAGAAAACGCCCTTAAGGCTTTGGTCAAATGCTAAAGAGATGGTGAGCGTTTGCAGAAGGTGTCTAGTTAGTTCAAGTCCCAATATGGAAAAAAGTTTACTGATTAAAAAAAGACTTGGATGTAAGAAAATGAAAATGTTTTTCCTACACGATATGGTTGGCCATAAAAAGATTAGCATCCAATAAAGCAGTTCCAAATGGCAAGATGAAGAAAAGGAGAGTACAGCAGTGAAAGGAACATCCTAGTTTTATCCCATTTCATTCGTGTTTGATATTCGGTCTTATGTAAGTATGGCGAAGAAACTGACAAATTGAGCTCCAAGATTCTGATAGTATTTGTTACCAAATTTATCAACACCCACCAATGTAGCGCCGATGTTGTGGATTTTGGTTTGCCTGAACTATGAAAGATAGTAAGGGATGCAGAAGATAACCTCTCACGTGAAAAGATAAAAAAGGCCTCAAAATAGAGCACAAAAAGGAAGAGAACAAATAACCATGTAAAGAAACTCAAGAGAGAAATTTATAAACTCCCTCCTCATTCATTCTGAAGAAAGAGAGACGGGGACATGCAAATGAGTAGTAAACATCAGTAGAAAAGAGCTTATATGCTTCAAGATACAATTTGAATACCAAAACATTTGTCACTTAATGTATTGTACAAATAATAGAACAATGTATGTCTTTCTTTTTCATATAAATAGTGAGAAGAGAGCAGAGCCAGCCTTGCATACTTCTGAAGATGTAACATTCAACCCAGAACTGAAGCGTAAATTTCCTCTGTTTGACATGCTCACTATGCAGGTATCACTTATTTTCTGTCTCTAGATTATCAAGCTCAAATGATTGTATTTAGCCATACATTTAACCACAGGTGTCTCAAACTACTTTTATCCATACGTACCGATGAAAAGAGCTTGGTAATGTAGATCCCTACACAGTTCACTCAGTAGTACCCTTAAACAGTATCCCCCATCCTTACCTGAGATCTACCGTGGAACATTCTGGATTCTCATTCTAAAACCAGCCTAACATATCAGAGCATGTGAAAAAGAGGAATGAGAATAAGAACACAAATAAAAGGCAGTGGAAAGAAGACAAAGAAGATCTCAAATGTGTCAACATATTCAGGGATTAATGAAAGGCTCAGAAGCCTATTATCATGTGTTGAAGAAAGTAAGTGTCAACATAAACTAGAAACAATGTTTTTAAAGGCGAAAGCATATCGCGAGGCGTTTTCATGTTTGTGAGACGAGGTGTAAGCCTCGAAGCGCTGAGGCGTAAGCTTTTTGTGATCACATATATAATTTAATAAATATTTTATAATATATTAAATAAAAAATAAAATAGCATGAAACTACTTTCACACTTCACATTTTTTTAGTTTTATGTTATTTTTAGTTTATATGTAATTGTATTGATGTAATGCGTACCCCATGGTACATAATCTATTCATCTTATAAACATAAATTATAAGTCATTATCAATAAATAGACGATTTATTGTATTTACATAAATTAGAAAATTGTATCATTTATTTATAAATAAATAATTCATTATTATTAATTTATAATTAGATAATTTATTATCATTTATTTATAATAGATGATTCCTATTGATTTATTTACAAATGGATAATTTATCATTATTTATTTAGAAATAGATAATTTATTATCATTTATTTACAAATACAAAATTTATTATTATTTGGTATGTGTAAATGTATAATAATTAAACAAATAAATAAATAAATTTTATCATAATAAATAAAAATAAACAAATAAGTGTCACATTATTATAATGTCTAACTAGTAAGAAAATAAAATAAATATTAAAGAATGAAAAATGTGAAAGAGAAAAGTTAAAAAAACAAGTGTGAAACTCCCCTCAAACCCTAACCCCCTTTCTCACGTCTTTCTTCCCCGTGTTCTGTTTTCTTCTTCTTCTTGTGGCGTGATTGCCTCCCACTCCCAGGTACGGTAACCCTCCCCTTTCTCTTTTCTTTCTTCTTTGGCTTCAAGCCTCTCTTTTATTTTTCTTCTTTTTCTTTCGGCCTCTCCTCTTTTTCTTGTTTTCCCTTAGCCTCCCCTCAACCCTAGCCCTCTTCCCGAGTGAGGTGTACACCTCTTCCCCTGAGGCGAAGAAGGCATACGCCTTAAGAGAAGCCTCGGGTAAGAAGGCGTGCGCCTTCATGCCCTACGTCTTTTGGGTGACGCCTCCGAGCGTTTTTGTGTTGCCTCGCCTTGAGGCACACCTCATTCATGCCTTTTAAAACACCGACCAGAAATGCCAAATGATAGTTCTTCTGGTATCTCTTAGGGCAGGAGATAACATGGTTCTGTAGAATTCAAATGCTTTGGTGCATCTAAGTTGCTTCTGCATTGTCCCTTTTAGTGTTGTTAAATGACCAACTCTTCTAAAAACTCAAACTTATAAGATTCGGGTTTAACATGAATATCATGCTTCTTAACACCCTCCTTCACGTGCATGCACCCCCATACTCACGCACGTGGAGAGTCAAACAAACCATGAAGTCCACTATGGATTTTCAAATTCGCAAATGAGGATCAAATATTCAAATTACAGAGAGGTGTATTAAACCTAGGACCTCTTACCAAGCAGTCGTCTGGTGTTAAGCAGTATTCTCAAGCTCCGAGGCACATGAGTTTGGGTTTAATGTGAAAATCATGCTTCTTAACAAGTATGTTTAAAACAAATTGGAAACTATAACTATAGATTTCCACTTCACCATGAGGCAAGCTATTTTGAGTCTAGTGTGTCCCAAGGACGACTAGATTGCATCTCAAACAACCTTTCCTTTTTCGGGTTATGTGATAAATTGCTTTCTAGCAATCATTTCTGATAAATAAAGATAAGTATATTAGAGGAGAACACTAAAGTAGCGGGCAAGAGCGAGTA
Organism: Tetrastigma voinierianum; assembly: GCA_016808115.1. Taxonomy (NCBI): domain Eukaryota; kingdom Viridiplantae; phylum Streptophyta; class Magnoliopsida; order Vitales; family Vitaceae; genus Tetrastigma; species Tetrastigma voinierianum. Next base: position 185,954 of record JAEQBH010005635.1, read on the forward strand.
CAAGAAAAAATAACTTACTCCCTCAACATGCGAAAAACAAAAACCCCTTTACAATGATGCTAGTCACTTACATCCACCCGGTCCAGATGGCCAAACTCACGGTCGGACCATTCTCCATAGACAACTTAGTCTCAGACCAAGCAAAAAAGAAACAAATATTTTAGTTTCTGTATGGACAAAAAATCATCTTTGAAAACAATTCTATTTCTATCTGTAGAAACAACCAAGAGAGAATTGGGGGAAAGAATTTCTTGTGTTATTTTCATTGAATTAACATGTGTATATATACAAGAGGGATAATCTATATTTCCTAATATGTTACAACTCTACATGTTAGGGTTCTAGCTAGATTCTATTCCCATATGTTAAGTTTTCTAACTAGTTACAACTCTATATGTTAACACTCTCCCTCATAGATGTCAATCATGCCAAACTTGTTACATAAATAGCTAACCGGTCCCCATTAGAGCCTTTGTGAAAATATCACCCAACTATTCTCCCATCTTCACATATTTTGTAGAAATCAAACCGAGTTACATTTTCTCTAAGCAGTAATTTTAATCAAATCCCGATATGCTTAGTTCGTTTCATGGAATCACGGATTCGAGGCAATATGAGAACAATCTGAGTTTATCACACAAAGTTTGGGACCCGCAGTCTTGTCTGAGCTTCCATCGAGAGTTAATGAAGCCACATGATTTCATACCTGGACATAAGTAGCTACATATTTTGACTCTTGCATTTGAGCAACAACCCCTTGCTGCCTCTTCCATGAGACTAAATTTCCACCAGCAAAACACATTAACCGGATGTAGATCTCTATCTTCCTTTGACCCTACTGATCGGCATTTATGAAACACTCTCAACCTATTATGCCCATGACTACTATAAGGTACCTCGTCAGGAGCTCCTTTCAAGAGACATAGAATATGTTCTACAGTATGATTAATCAACGGTCGGGAAAACGTATGATGACTTACAACAACGGTGAGTGTCTGATATCGGGACGAGGATGCGTAAGGTAGTTCGAACTTCCGTAGTTTTAATATCTCTTGGGAACCATCGAGAACAACTCGTCTTCTCTAGTAAGGTGTACGTCCGGAGCCATAGGGGAACTGCATGGCTTTGCTCCCAATTTTCCAGTATCAGACAATAAATCAAGCACAAATTTCCTTTAAGATAATAAGATTCCATGTTTCATATAAACGGCCTTGAAATATCTAAGCATCACTAAGTCCTTTGTATGGGCGGCCGTGAAGAGGACCAAAGGACAGAGATTCCTGTAGAGTCACTCCCAGGTGATATGATATCATTCCACATACACCACCTGACAAAAATGATGAATTGGAGTTAAAGTAGAAACGAAACGATCGATTTATATTACGCAAGCCAAATTTATAGCGTAGTTGAATTGCAGACCAAACCTGAGGTAGCGACTTAGAAGCGACAAGCACTTCCCGATCTACCATTTTGAGCAACAAACCCTGGAGGTTGCTTCATATATAACTCCTCCTGAAGATCGCCATGAAGAAAGGCGTTCTTAATATTAAGCTAATGAAGATTATGAGTGGCAGCCAGGGAAATAAAAAGCCAAATAGATGTCATCTTAGCAACGGGGGAAAAGGTATCAGAATAGTCCACACCATAGGTGCAGGCGTGCCCTTTAACCCTGAAGTCGTGCTTTCAGCGGGGCAATTGGACTTCGCTTTGATTGCAAAAGACTGTGACATCAGTGGCTTTCTTCCCCGATAGGTAGTGTCTGGAGTTAAGTGCCATTCCATGCAGGCATCCATCTCTCTATCGCTAGCACTACACCAACCGGGGTAAAGATAGGAAACTGTGAAAGTGTTGGGCAATGGAAATGGGAGTCCGAATAAAGGAACATAGTGAGAAGATAGTGGTTATGAGTGCAAAAAATGAGAAGTGGAGGAAGACGATGCGGCTTCTGAAGCGATAGGAGATCGTCGTTCAGGAGGCCGGATCTAATGTCGAGACGGTCGAGTGGGGACCCGGTAGTGGGTTTTGGCGTCGAGTGTAGACTTGAGTGATAGAAGGCTTTATTGGAGCAGGAACAAGAGGGGCCACGGGGGAGGCAATAGTATACACTAGCAGGTCTTCTACCTCCCTCTAACTAGTGTGGGTCGAGGGTGAAGAGAAAGGAACATTCTCAAAAAACTTGACATCACGAAACAAGTACCTCGAAGATTAGGGCGGTAACGTCCCCTTTTGAACCCAGGAATAACCAAGAAAGATACATTTTAAAGATTTATGAGTCGGTTAGATGCACGAGGACAAACATCTCGAACAAAACAGGTACATCCAAATATCCGAGGCTCAATAGGGAATAGAGGTTTATTGGAGAAAAGGATGTGATACGGGGTGTCCCAATTCAAGACTGATGAAGGCATCCGATTAATCAAAAGCAAGTTTGTGGAAAGCGACGCCGACCCGAAAGCGGCAGGCACATGCATCTGAAATAATAGAGCTCTAGCAATTTCAAGGAGGTGTCTATTCTTCCTCTCAGCAACTCCATTCTGAGCAAGAGTGTCAACACAAAAAGTCTGATAAAGGATGTCATTTTGAAGCATGAAGGATTGAAATTGTTTTGAAACATATTCTTTTGCATTATCACTTCTCATATTTTGAACATAAACATGAAATTGAGTATGAATCTCAGCACAAAAGGCGAAATGATAAAACAACTCATAGCGGTTTTTCATTAAATATAACCAAGTGGTTCATGAATAATCATCAACAAAAGTGACAAAGTATCGAAACCCGATTAGAGACACAACTGGGCACGGACCCCACACATCTGAATGGACTAACTCAAAATGAGCACAAACTCGTTTATTGACTCTAAGACTATAACTAAGGCGATGATGTTTTGCGGAATTGACAAGGTCGCAATCTAAGGATGTAGTTGACTCGGCGAGGACCTGATTTCTTTTGTGGCATCAAGCAAGATGATCTAATAGGCGATGTGTCTTAAATGGTGTAGTGACTCGAGGCCGTAATAGGTTTAGAGGCTGCGAATCCAAGGATGTATAAACCCCCGGGCTCGCGACCTCTACACCCGATAATCTGCCAAGTCATAAGATCACGAAGAGCGAAATCAAGAAAGAATGAGATACAACGCTTAAGTGCTCGAGTTAACACTATGAACATCAAATTAAAAGAATTTGGTATACCAGGCGATATCAAAGGAGATGGGTGATGGAGCTGAATTGTGTTCGACCCAAGAACATATGACTGATCCATCCGTCATAGTGACAGTGGAAGGTGAAGGTTGTGACTGAAAGGTAGAGAAAAGACTAGAGTTACTTGTCATGTGATCTATGGCTCCAGAGTCAATGACCCATTCAAAAGATGAAGAAGATACAAGGCATTTATTTAGAGTTACGACTCGATGTGTGTCGAGTATAGATGTGGGGTCTCGATGAGTCTGATACAATTGGAACTGGCTAATTCCACGGTGAAGCGGGCGCGATTTGATGCACGAGTATTAAAAATATATGAGCATATTGAAATTTCTTATTTCGAGTCTATCGTTTCTTACAATCTCATTATCCTGGCTAGACTTATGGCGGTGATAACAAGCGACACCCCCCTCCCAGGGCAGTATTATTACCTCTTGGACTCACGATTTCTGTTGCGTTTTCCTACGACTCAGTAGTGCATCCCAGCGAAACCTTTGCTAGTACAGCGAATCTACAAGGGTAGGTGGAGAGATAGAAGAGGATGATACCACGGTCTGAGAATATACTAAAAGGTCTCTGGAGATGATATCTCGGGACTTGAGAATCGGGCGCTTGGATTAGATTATACTTTTCGGAAGGAAGGGCGTGAGAAATCCTTAGCGTAAATGTGCCGTTGACTTTGGTGAACGACATCTAGACTAAAGGGCATAAGCGTATTAAGCTCTTCATATATTTTTGTAGTCCATAAAAAGTGCATTGAGAAACGAAGATCACTATCTGATCATTCAGAATGCTTTACACACATCAAATACACAAGACACATTCCCCTTTCTAGAAAACACAAACTCCAAATAATCCATTAATTCTTTAACAAATTCACAGTGATTAATGAGGCTTGGTACCTTGTTGTCGATGGAATTATAGATTTGGATGAGACAAGCATTCTCCTCCATCCATTGCTTATTCGAATCATCAGCTGGCAGATCCTTAGTGAGATAACTGCCCATACGTACACTCCTGACGTATATTCGAATTGTTTTGCTCCATTCCAAATAGTTGGGACGTTGATTTCTTACATGTTTTGGACATCGCCGGGACCACTTCGGGCCGATGTCGGTTTCTTCTCCTTTAGATCTCATTTATGACCACATGAAAGTCGAAGCGAGAGCACTCCCGCCTTTCAGTTTTGGAAAATCAAGCGAAACCCTAGGAAAAAGGGGTTGCTCCCGGACACAGCACTAAAACTACGAGATCCGGGGAACGGCTTGGGGGGAAACGAAGTGTACGAAGGCCTGTAGGCCTTAGGACAACCACGGAGGAGGGCAGGGTTGGAGCAGTACCCCACGAGGCCCACACGAGGCGGCGTGTGTGGAGCGCCTAGAAGCAATGGCGGTGCGTGGGTTTCATGCGGCAGGATCTAGCCATTGGATTTTTGCGGTCTAGCGCTCGTCAGCGGGCGGCGAACCTCCCCCATCTTTGACCGATGAAGCTCCATGCTCCTTTAGGTGAGGTGTTTAAAGTCACCTCCAGGCTGGCCACTAGTTGCGAAAAATTCTCAAACTCGGGCCTTGGGCTTTTTAGTGACATGTAGAAACAACCAAGAGAGAATTGGAGGAAAGAATTCCTTGTGTTATTTTCATTGAATTAACGTGTGTATATATACAGGAGGGATAGTCTATATTCATGTTGAATTGCCCAACTAGTTACAACTCACATATGTTAAGTTCCTGCTTTTCTATTCTAATATGTTATGACTCTATAGTAAGTTAGAGGCGTATATATCGATAAATGCCGACTTGTTACATAAATAGCTAACTTGGTCCTTGAGGCCTTTGTGAAAATGTCACTTGACTATTCTCTGGGTGCTTCACATATCGTAGAAATCAGCCAGGTTGTATTTTCGCGACGAAGTGAGCGTCCAGTGCTAACCTTTCTGCAGATCCGAACCCGAGCAAGGAACGCGCGAACTTTCTTCCTTCTCTTGCCAACAAAAGCACCTTTTCAACCCAAAAGCACCTGACATGATTGCTTGCTTGCAATTATGTCACAACTTTTTTTGTTATAATCAATAGAGATAATTTGTAGCAGAATATTTTTCTCCAATTCCCAAATGAAGGAAATATAAACTCCCCTTTTAGATTTCTTCAATGGGTAATAGAGTGAGTTCAAGATTTTATTAATGTAATAAACCACATAACTTGAGTTGGAAGGAGTTCCCTTTATTAGAGAAAGAAAAAAGAAAGAAGGCCCAGAGAACTATTAGATTTGTGTATTTTACGGGTATGCGAAAGGAATGCGTATAGTTTTAAGATGAACTCTGGATAAAGTTAAGCATGTTGTTTATAATCTATGGAGTTGGAACAAAGTACATTTAGGTGAAGAGGCTTCGTCCCTTACAGGTTTTTTTGGAGAGGTTAGCCTCCAATTAAGGATTGGTTTATTTTTTGTTTCTTAGCCCATTTTTTGTGTTTGTTTTTAGGCTGCTTTGTATACTTCCTGTGTACTAGGTTAGTCTCTTTGGTAATATATGTTATATGTTGTGCTTATTTATAAAAAATAATAATAATAATAATGTAATTCAGGTGAAATGCGCTTCACCATTTCCTGGACCTTTAATTCAGGTTGTCATCTAGTCGGCATAGCCTGACACAAATGGTAGCAAGCACCACTTGTTAAGCCAAAGGCCCGAACCCTCACCTCCAAAAAGCAATTGCCGTAGCCTTTTCAACCCAGTCAAAACCAAACCTTGAAAAGAGAGGCCCAATCTAGATATACCAAAAAAATTGTCACATGAATCAACAAATCCATATAACTATGACTCCAACATTCTAGTGATGATAAGAGGTTTCTGCAGTCTTTATGATTCTTTTTTTTTTTTTTTGATACGCAAATAGAGCAATATCATTAAGAAGAGGCCTAAACCACGAGCAGTATCACGGGGAAGTATACGGGGAGGCCTTGCTAAACAAAAAAAAAAAGAGACGAAACAAAGCAAACCTAAGAAGAGCTAGCTCCTAGGCTATGAAATAAGAATACACATAAAAATTCTAACAATAGTGAGATCTACATTAGAAATCGGCCCGACCCAAAGGCCCAGTGAGTGCTAACCAGCCAATCTAACCAAGTAGAAAGGGGTATTTTAGAAAACAACTAAGTTTCTTTCTTTCCAAGTAGCTCAAAGGAGACAGAGGCATTGCCCTCCACAAAAACCTAATGTTCTTTCTACCATGACCACTCCCATTTGTAAGGAGTCTTTGAGCTTGAAAAGTTTGTATTTAACATAATACTTAAAAATGATAGCTTTAAGATCCCAATCGGAGGAGGGCAATGAATCATGATATGCTCCAAACTTTCCTCACCCTTTCAACAAAAAGGGCATTTGCTCGCTAGGTGGAATCCTCTCTTCTTCAATTGATCCATAGTCAATCCTCTCTTCTTAACTTTTTTGCATCTCTCCATTTTTTCTATGACATACAAATTAATTGCACTTCGTAGCCAATATACTAAGGGCGTGTTTGTTTGGCTGAATGAAAGCCAATTGCTTCGACATTCGATATTTCTTTTAATTTTTACTCACTTAGCAGATTTTTTTAAAAAATGGTGAAAGCAAGCAAAAAAATTGGCTTTCCGTCGAGGGGGGAAAAGTATGCAGCGTCTCCCTCTTATCCCTTTTGGTTTGAAAATTCTTGAAGCTCTAGTTCGAAAACCTCCACATATTCACCACTTCACTTTTTCTCCTCTCATCTCCCTCTTCGTCATCGCGAGTCTTCTGATGAAAAAAAGGAAGAAATTATCAGGCGATTTAAAACTATCCGTCTGACGAATCGATTGGAGGATTCGAATATCGATTCGGTCGTGAAAGAAGGATCGAACGCGCGATGTACGGGGGCTGATCGGATCGGCGGCGGGGTCGGACCGGCGGCTTGGCCGTGAGCAGTATGAAGGAGGACATGGTTGTGGTGAATGAGGAGAGAATTGTACCGGGATGGTGGTTGATGAGAGCGCGGCAGGAGTGCTCGGAAATGGGAGCTTCGGATCGCGTACAATGTTATTGAATTCCTTGATTTCACGGAATTCTTACATTTGATTGTTCTTCTTGGGGAATTTATTCGTATTGAAGATCTATGCGAAAGGGGTAAATGAAGAGTTTGATTTAGAACTATTTATTTTTGTTCCTCCTCTTGCTTGTATTTAAACTCTTTGGTTTTCATGAATTCTCTATTAGGTGTTTTTCATGGAGCAAATTATAATCATTTTTAATATTATTTTTAATTATAATTATTGTTGTAAAGAAATGCTTGTTGGAGATTACCACGAAGAAGTTGTCGAATCGAGGGTTTTGTTCTTGTTTACGGCAATGTTATGATTCTTTTGGTTTCCTGGAATTTGGGTATTTGCATAAAAAATGCTTATGGAGAGTTCAATTTCTTGTTTTTAATTTTATTTTTGTGTTATAACTCAAAATTTGGATCTCCTTAAGGCTTAGAAAATTCGGTTTGCATTCATCAATTGTATAATCTAATGATCAAGAACACACAACTATGGATCCAGCGGTACTTTTGTTAGTATCAATCCCACCGTTTCGGTTAGAGATTTATTTTGGTGTAGATTTTCCCTTCCTAATTGAAAAGAACAGAACATTGCTGTTAATTTTTCACAAAAAGTTTATTGAATGTGAATTTGTTTTGTTAGAACTTTGATACTCGGAGTCCTCTGTGTTTTCAGTCCTGTGTTAGCTTGTCATTTTAACTTTTATCATTGTATAAAATGAGATATCAAATACTAGTATTAAATGTTTGTCGTTTTAGCTTTTATCATGGTGTGAAATGTGATGTTAAATATTAGTATCAAATATATTCTAGCTTTAATTATTTGAAAATTTGTGCTAAAATTTTCATGTTTTTCTTTAGATATATATATGAATATGCATTTAAATTATTATATTTTAATTTAATTAAGGTTTGTGATTTTAGCATTTATCGGAATGAAATGAGATATTAAATATTGATATCAAATGTGATATCTTTAGATATTTGAAAATATATAAATTAAAATTTCTTAATATATTAGACATTAAGATGTTAATTTTTAGTTTGTAAAAACAAACGACTTAATCGTAATAGAAGATAAATGTTAAAAATAAGCATTAATACTTAATGCTGTCGTACTATTGAGAGTATTAAAGCTGGCAAGATTATTGGCGACAAATAAAAAAACAAGCGCAACTCTTTATATTGAGTCATACGTACCTCCTTGGAAATTGTGCATTACATTTGATGGTCAATTATGACTTCAAATGAATGTAATGAGATCAAAAGAGGAGAGAGGACCACATAAATCCAACATTGTCAAAGCAAAATGGCAAAATGGTTGAAAGGAAAAATGGTAATAGGCTCTAAAAGGTTGGGAGAGGCAAAATGGCGAAATAGGCTCTAAAAGGTTGGGAGAGGCAAAATGGTGCCCAATCTTTGAAGGTGATAACAATGATCCACATATTAGACTTTTGACAGTGGATTAGCCTGTGTTGGGCTATGTTAAGGGGAAAAGGGTTGTGGGTCAGCCTGGCTCTCGTTCAGGGTTTGCTTATTGGCTACAAGTCTAATTTCTTTAATTTCTTTTAGAAAGCACACCAAACCATTATTTTGTTAACAAAAACATACTAAATTGGTAGTTTGTTTGCAAATGAGCATGTATCTTGGCTTAAAGATTGCTATAAAAGAACACATTTCTGAATATGAGTCAGGAATTCACTTACAGAAGGTTTCCATCTCTTAGGCACCTCCTGTACCATCAAAAGCAAAATAATCAAATAAACAATATGTACAATCTAAATGTTAGAAAAAATGACAGAAAACCACAATTCAGATGCAAACTCTCTAGGATCTGAGGATACATGGGGAAACAAAACTTTGCACCTTGAATTTTACATGATTTGGGATTTTAAATTTTATTTAAAATCTCAAATCATGGCAAAGTTCAAGTTTAGTTCAAATGAGGCAAAAGTTGTCTTTTTCCATTTTCCTGTCTTTTCAGTAGCCAACGAAAAGGAAGACTAAGAACAGACAGAAAGCAAGACATGATGCCTACACGTAACTAATAAATCAAAAGATATTACAGTTCATCCTAACATAGTCAGACTCATAAAAATAACCATGCTTGCATTTTATGAGCTACTTTGGCCACTAAACTGGAAAACATAATTTTTGAATGCCAACTGCACACAACAAAATCAAGGCGTTGCATTTTCAAGGCAAAAACCCTGTGAAACAGAAGATTCAAACAGGAAAAAAATAAAAACAATAAATTTTCTCCTCTGAATTTTCGCAGCAACCAAGCAAAGGCAATAGAGGGGAAAAAATAGAGAACTTTTTTTTATTGATAAAAAGCAATATATTGACCAAAACAAGAACCAAGAGGTTCCAAGAAGTACAATGGGAGTATACACGAGGGAACCAGATGGAAACAAAAAAAAAAGCATCAAAAACAGCCGCAAAAAACCTACCAGCCCAAACAAAAACCCGAAAAACCTACCTACACCCCATCCAAGTCAAGAAGTCCAATAAAGAATTCGTGTTATCAACACTATACAAATTAGCTCAAGACCACAGATTGCTCAAGAAGGTAGTTTTTGTCCTTTGAGCGAAGGTAACCTCATTCTCAAAAACCACCATATTCCTTTTGTGCCATAGAATCCAAAAGAGGCACAAAGGGTACCCTTGACCAAATTTTCGTTTTCATCCACGGTAGCTCCTTGCCAAGGAGCGGCGTATCTGGAGGCCCCGAGTGCGGGAGAGACCTGACTTGTCCCTACAATAGTAAAAAAAAAAAAGTCCCAAAGCATCCTATCTTTCTTGCAGTGAATTTGCAGATGCTCTAATCCTCATCCTCTTGACAAAGAAAACATCTATTAGCAAAAGCTCTACCATGCTGTTTAAGCTGATCCAATGTGAGCACTTTACCCCCATGAAGCTTCCCAAACGAAAAAGCCTATTTTGGAGCGCCGGCTCAATTCCAACCTAAGTGGAAAGGGCAATCTGTGTCAGGCAAATGGTCTAAACTCTAAACACCTGTACATTCGCTTCAGAGAACCTCCATCCTGGGCCCCCTTCAGAAGAAGCTTATCCTCACCCAAGGGACTAAGTCGACAGACTTTCTGTCTATGGAGAGTTGAGAAGAATCTTTCCCTCCTCCAACTCCCAGTCATTAAGAGAACTTAGAAAGATCGATATCAGTCCCTTTCCTCCCTGCTGCAATCCCACAAGTCTGCCACTATGGCATCTTTTTGCACTGCCAGATTATACAGGGAGGGGAAAAAATAGAGAACTTGCTAGAAGAAATATAGATCTATCATTCATTATCCTTGCCTTTCCCATGGTTTTCTGAATTAACATGATATCTAAAATCCATTCCATTCCTTTTTGTATTTTCCATTATTCAAAATCGAATTTTCAACTGTGAATAATAATCTTACCAAAATTTTTATTAAACCTAAGACCCAAAACCTAATGAGAAAAACACTAAGAAGGCTAATTTTTCAGATTTCCTCGGTTTTCCCAAAACCAGACACAGAGCAACAGAGAAAACGAGAGAACCTACGAAAATAATCATGAGATCCAAATACATCAGATTCCTTTTGTTAAATTTTACATGGTCTTCTCCGAAAATGAAGACTACCTCCACTTTCTGCCTTGTTTGGCTTCCATGAAAACGTAAGAAAAAAAAAATTTCAATGTAAACCGAGGATATAACAGGTTTTACCCGAATCACATTTATAAGAAACCGAAAACTAAAGAAATAAAAAAATCAACAAATCAATAAGACAAAAGGAAAAGTAATTTTCTCAGCTCTTCCGTGATTTTCTTATCAAGCAAACAGAGGGCTTTGAGGAATTACAGGCGCCTTCCTCATGAAAGGCATTCTGCGAAACCGAGAGGCCTCTCTCTTTGATCACCTGCAACGCGCTCTTCAGCACAGACGCCATTCCTCTCGTCTTCTCTGTCTCAGCGCTCAGGATCTTCTTCTTTAAACTTACATTTAAAACGGTGTCGTTTCCTGTGATGGGCGAAACTGGATCGACGCCGTTTTGCTGCTTAAATAGTCCCTTGTTACTATTTAAACCTTTTTTTGGTAAGATAAAAATAATTTTATTGATTGGCTTAGTAATACGTATATCTAGATAAAGAATCTAGTATTAAAAATTATAAAATCTCAAATAATATTAAGGTTAATAACATGTCATCATTTGAAAACATATATTTGATTGAATATTCAGCGTTATTCTTATTTTATTTATAATTATACATAGCTTGATTCTTTAGCATATTGATGATTGTTGATTTAATTTATTGTCTCTAATCGTATATATTTTGTTCGTTTGAATCACTCTGGCATGAAATAAATGTCACATCCTATGAAAAGCAAAAGCGAAACCGTCTTAGATAATCTGAATTCATTGCATAGAGCGATGGCAAATACGTATCTGTAGCGGTAATGTGCATCTGCATGAAATGCTTGTAAATTACGAAAAAACAAATAGCGCAGATTTATGTGAAAAAGATGAAAAGAGGTATAGAAGGGTACTTTCATGTCAAAAATAACCAAAAAATTACTCCTCTTTATTTGACATTTTATTTTTAGAGAAAATTACTATTAAAAAATGACTTTTGCATTTAAAACCTAAATAAAAATTTTATTTTTTTAATATACCAAAATATAGCATCTTTGTTCATGATTTAAATACAAAAGTTATAAAAATTCAAATTTTTAATAAATAAAAAAATCAATCGCATTTAATAAATAAAATCCATAGAACTTTTTAAAAAATTTATAGCTAAAAAACATATAAAACGGAATAATTGAGGAAAGTAATTATTTTTACGGAATTACAATGTGGAGTGATATTTGATTTTTCAGGCTTTTCTAGCGTTATTGCCAGAAACACACCATAAATAATTATTTGTGGAAAAAAGAATCTTTTACCATAAAATACTTTTGTTTAATCACAAATTAATTTGTGGCAAAGCCTTATATTTATTGTAATTGTGAATTTCATGGCAACCAACTAATGAAGTAAAATCTAATTTGATCTTCAATTGTAAAATAAAAATTTTAACATCTAATTTGATAAATTGTGAAATAAAATTTTGATATATTTATTGTATCTAATATCATTATTGTAATCTCCGGAATTCTCAGAGTCAGTGAATCGTCGGGGCATTCACAGGTCACCCGGTCGCTGACACAAGCCAAACGAAGGCGATGGTGGTGTTAAGTCGTCGCTCCGATGTAAAGTTAAGCTCATTTGGAAGAAATGACGTTAAATTATAGCTTCTCTGTCGAGAATGTAAATGCCTCTATACAGTGTGATTCTTTTCTCTTTTATGGAGGAAAAGGGATCCGCCTTCGTAGAGAGTGGGCGATTTCTTATAAAAGAGTAGGGAAGGTGGCTACCGTTTAGGAATGATGACTTGTTCTTCATTTTATGTAACCGCTTTCCCGAGCGAAATTTCTTTATTTGGGAACGCGCCGCATTCCAGCTGGAGCGGAATTGGCTTGATTCTTGGGGAGAACATGCTTATATCATGGAGAGTCGGTTAGCCAGTTTCGGTTGGTAGTCCGTCGGGAAGGGGAAGCATCCAAGGTGAAAGGCATCAGGCGCTAGGCGCGTCGGGAAAGGAGCGTCCGGGGTGAAGGTTCGCCGGGAACTCCCAGCGGAGAGTCGATCAGGGCGTTCCTGGGCTCTTCTTTGTCCTATCTTGCACGGTGGCTTTAGGGCTGGTCCCATCAGACCTTAAATTTGGGTTGGTTAGCTAGGAGCAGAGTCGGGCCCGTGGTACTTATGATGCCCCCACTTTTCTTCTTAGGGAGGTGATTGTCGGTCGGAAAAAAAAGGAACAAGCAGCTTGCGTCATATATAGGGAATATTAGACCATCAATGTTGTTGAATTTCAATGTGGTCTGTAACTTTTGAAGCGCATTAGATGTTACGGTTGCTTGAATTAATCTAGTGGAGGTACGCTATAAAGGGTGAGGGATTTGACGAGGTTCGTTGTTCTACTGGTTATCCATGTTCCTCTAGCAGAGAAGGATAATTGATCGTTGCTGGGACTCATAATTGGGGGATTGTGGGATGAAGGATGATTGTGATCGATTATTTGAGCGCTCTTTCCAAGCATGGATCGGGCCAGAGACTGCATGGTTTGAGTGGAGTCGGAATTGTTCTGAGGGGTCTTTGGGTGGTTCTAAAACTTGAATGGAATCCGAAGACACCCCCTGTCGAAGCCTGCAGGGATCTCCCAAGGTTTCACTTCTTTCAGCCCCATCTCCATCTTTTCCTCCTTCTTAGCCTTTGCGGCGGCTTCTTTCTTGGTTCAGGTGATGGATGCTTTGCCTGTTTTTCTTTTGTATTTCGAGTGTCTTGTAAGTTCTGAATGTTAGTTGGACGTATTGTAATATGATTGCTTGATATGACATGTTATGTAATCTGAAACACCTTTTGGTGAAATTAATAAAATCGCAGTTCTTTAACGGCTTAGTGTCTTATTGCAATTTTGTGTATGACGTATTCAGACATTCTGCCTAATTGGGGCCAATTGAATATTATATAACTTGTTAGGCGTGGATTAGCAATTACTTGAGTGAAGGGCCCTGAGCTTGGCCCACCTTCGTCTATTGTGCCCTAGCGTGCGAAGTGTCACGAGGGTTGAAATCACCGAGCAGACGGTTAGTCATCGGTGCATTAAATGCAACCGTAGGCCCTAGGCGTCGATATATAGATAGGCATTATTAAGTCGTACTCTTTTCCCTTTCTTATCGTTTTGGGTTTATCTGCTTTCCTCTCTATGACCATCTACAGCGAATAGGCTAGTCTAACCTTGCATTCGTTCGCGGGCCATTGCAAGCACTCGCGCACTCCATTTCGCAGGTAACCATCATCGCCCCTTAATAATGTTGGGTAGTGGTGGTAGTACGGATTCTGGTGCAGTAAAAGGTGCAGAAAGGGGAGGAGGTGTGGTTTAAAACTTATTCGGCCCGGGCTTGGGGTATGGCTTCGTACCAATTGGGTATATGGCTAGAGTCTAATATTCGTTTTTTCTTCTCCTTTTCCATCTGCTTGTAAATGGCGGGGTCGGAAAGGAAACTTCCACCGTGTGGTCGCCACGGAGCGCACCGAGGCGGCCTTTACGCAAGCAGCATCATTTCGTCACTAACGATGGAGGAGTTAATGGCTTACTACGAGGTGCTTGATAATATTGACCTCCAGTTTATGGAAAGGACGGATGAGTCTACCTTGGGTGGAGAACATAACGATTGTGTTTTTACTTAGAGACACCTCATGATGGTGCATCTTCCCGGAGTGCCGGCCTTAGTGTGATTTGCATATTCACGGGTTCCCTCGGCTCTTATCCACCCAACGTTATTCGTATTTGATCGGGTGCTGCGTGTTGAACCACTTATACCAACTCGATCTCTCATTGGTCGAGTTTTATATAATTTATTTTCTGAGAATAGGGCAGGGCGGCCGGATGTCTATGTCGGTTCTGAACCCCGACTTCAGGTTGTTAACAGGCTCCCCGACTCACCTAAGACGGAGGCGAAAGGCGTGTTGCTAGTGAGGGGACCCTGGGATGAGTCCCCGGGCTCCCTCGGGCTTCCGTTTAATATCATTGGTCTCGATCTTTCAGTGTGTGGTCGGAGTTAGACTTGGCCAGCCTTTTTTCTCGGATATTTAATTTGTTATGATGGACTAACCTTGGGTTGCTCATGTAAGGAAGGCTTGGCGAGGGCGGTGCGGTGAACTAGGTGGAGGTCGAGGCTTTGAAAGTGTAGGCCTATCGGAGATTTCGAGGCGGAGTGTCCGCTATGAGAGTTCTCTAACTCTAGATAATATGTACAGTGAGGCTGACCGACCTTACACCTCAGGTCATTCCTCGTAGTTGCCTTGGACATTGTGGAGGGAGCGGTACTGTCATTGCGACCCTCTGACGTTTGATTTCGACGGCGCGGAGTCCCTGCAGCGACCCGGTGGTGGGGAGCATCAAGTCGGGTGCGGGAGTCTTGGAAGCGCAAGCGGATCGTCCACTTCACAGTGAGGATTCGGTTCACGCGTCTAGTTCCTAGTCGAAGAACTAGGAATTAGGTTGTCTCGAGCGGCTCCCTTTGCTGAGCAAGTGGCCCGGGATCTGCCTCAGTGGTAAGATTAAAGGAAGGAGACAGCCGGGCGACGGGCGGCGCTTGGGTCCTAAAGGGAGGATTTCGTTCCACTGGGTTGGGGCGAGACCCGGTTTCTAGGATTTGGAGGAGGAGGAGCAGGCTTGATGTGGGCGGCTAAGCAGTTATGCCTCCCTCGAGAGGAAGCGGTGAGTTCAATGATGAGTTTGTCTCCGCCCCCGCCCGAGCTGCGGGACCTGGACAGCCCGGCTAGCGAGGAGGTTCGGAGGTGCAAGCCATTATGATCCATGGCTCTCCCGAATTGAGGCCCACCGTATCACGCAGCGGGCGGCGGTCGCCGGATAGAGTCGAAGGAGCCGATCGATTCAGAGTACGCCCGGGTAATCCTATTCCGATCAGGGATGAGGTAAACCTAGCAGTCGGGTTTATCTTTGTCATTTGCCAAGGCCCACATTGTCGAGGCGGATTATAACCAAGCCCCAATTATGCTCTCTACGTGGGCGAGTCTCAGGGTGGAAATCACAGGCTCTGGGGCGGGCGAGATGGAAATATATCATGCGTCATTTGGGAGCCTTTCCGCCGTGGAGAGTCCACGACACGATCGGTTCGAACAATTTGTATACGCACGTAAGCCGGATGTCGGTAGCTACTCGGGGCATGGAGTTTTGGCGGGGACGCTACGGTGGCGTTCAGCGAGGACCGGAAGGAAGACATCCAGTAGTTATCGGCTGACGGGATACAAGTCAGTAACCATAACTACGTTGTTCGACTAGGCGGTAAGATAGTGAGTTTCGTTTATGTGATAATACGCCTTGATCGCGATTTCGTACTCCTAATGTGTTTCTTTGCAGGCCGTCACTACTGTGAGACATGGCTCTTGACATCCACGAGGATTCGAGCTTTCCGGCTAGGGGCTATTTGAGCAGCTGCGATTATATGTCCAGTCGGGAATGACCTAGCGGGAGATGCAGAGTGCTTCATTAAAGGAGGTCGAGTTGGCGTGTCATCGCCTGGAGCTGGAGGCTAAGGACTCTGGCGAAGAGCGGCCGGGCGGAGGCGAGAGGGATGCGTGCGCTCGCCGGCGGCGTCGTAGAGTTGGAGATTGAGAGGGGTCGTTAATGCAGGGACGGATGGGTCACGAGGCTTGCTCGGGTTGACGATGCCAGCGGTTGCGGGCCTTCGGCGAATCCGGCGTGAAGTTGCTGAAGGCATTGTCCTTGGGCGGGGAGGCTTATCTGAGGCGGAGGAAGAAACGACCGTTTGACGGATGGCGGCTCATGATTTTGGAGCTTAGGACCATAAAGGGGATGATTTAGCCTCCGGGAAAGAGGCCGTTCTTCGATAGAGAGCGATGGAGGCGAGTTTGATGCAAGCGGCGACCGCATTGTTCAGCTATTGCTATAGTTCTTTGTGTTTTTACACCTGACATATGCGAGGAGCAAGCCTCAGGATCGGATGAATGGATCCTTGAGTCCCATTAACTCAGAGTTCTTTGCTGGCTTGCATTGCCCCTAAGCACCTCGTCTGTTGCTCCGGCTTCCCCGAGGATCAATTTGTTGTTAGTAGGGAGGAGCGTCACGGAGAACGGCCCGGAACCCGTAGCTAGAGAGAGATGACTCTTCCGATGGAGTCTCGGCTTCGTCGGACGGCGGGATTAAGGATGCCGCTACTAATTAGGGCTTGAGTGCTTTGCGAGGCGAGACTTGAACTGTTCAGTGTTTTTGCATCAAAGAATTTACATACCTTTTTGTTTCTTCGTTACTTTTTGTTTGATGCCTTGTTGTACGTTTTGATGCTGAGCTGTCCGGGTTTGTATTGATTTTTGTTAAGCGCACCATTGGAGCATGCATGTGGTAAGTAGAAATCATCTGTACGGAGCTGGATGGGCAGTCTGTTGTGTTGCCCGGATAGGTCATTCACTATGCTATCCGGATAGGTCATTTTACTGCGCCATCCGAGCTTTTAAATTTGACCAACTAGACGTTATCCCAAAATTTGGGCGGATGGGTCATTTACTCGCCATGAGATAAATTGGACCGACTAGATGTTATCTATCTTTGGACAGATAGGTCATTTCTTTGCGCCATGGGGTCTTAGAAATTGGACCGACTAGATGTTGCTCTATCTTTGGGCCGAGATAAAATCGTTTGCTGCGCCATCCGGGCTTAGAAATTGGACCAGCTAGACGTTATTTATGCTCAGCTGGATAAATCATTTTACTGCACCATTCGGTCTTAGAAATTGGACCAATAGATATTATCTATCTTTGGCCCGGATGAGAATCATTTGCTAAGTCATCCAGGGCTTTTAAATTTGACCGGTTAGGAGTTATATTAAGAATTGCAGGACGGATAGAATTCGTTTTACCGCCATCAAGGGCTTTTAAATTTGACCATGTATAATGAAATAATATGCGAAGACATGCGAGTTAGGCAAAAATAAAGATATTCTTTTATTAAAAATACCTTCTCAGGTGCATGGCATTCCACATTCTAGGTACAGGGGTTCCATATGTTTTATCGATAGCGTAGGACCCGACTTAACCGGTTCGCGTCACGACATAAGGTCCTTCCCAGTTGGGTTGGAATTTCCCTATAGTGGGATCTGCAGTATTCTCGAAAACTTTCCTCAAGACCAGATCGCTCGGCCGAAACACTCGAGGCTTTACATGTCTGTTATAAGAGTTCGCCAGGCGGTATTGGTAGGATGTTATGCGGATTGTTGCGGCTTCCCGTAGCTCATCACTCACATCTAACTCCCTAGTTATTGAGTCCGCATTTTCTGACTCGGGCGTAGCTGTCCGGATGGTGGGCAGACCAATTTCGGAGGGGATAACGGCTTCCATCCCGTAAGTGAGCGCAAAGGGAGAGATGCCTGTTGGCTTTGGTGATGGTTACAGCCAGGCTGAGCACCCGGGAGTTCTTCCACCCATTTCCTTTTAGGAATCTACTTAGCCTTTCAAGGTAGTCAACGGGGTTTTGTTGGAAAATACCTTGGCCATTGCTGCGGATCTGGGGAGTGAAGTATAAATTTTTATCTTCAATTCTGGGGAAAAAGTCCGTTAGACTCGGTGTAACTTTTAAAATACCCTAAAATTTTATAATAAAATTATTATATATTCAGGGTATAATTGAGCCAACTTGGGTATTTTTAAATTTTTTTTATATATATTAGATGATTGTTTGAATCGATGACCCCAAGTGAAAAAAAAGAAAATATAGAAATTGAAATGGGGGCTGAGGTCAATTGTAAATAAGTTTATATGTCTAAATGATATTAGGAGAAATAAATGAGTAAAAGGAAAAAAAATCAAAGGAAATGACATGTGGCATGTAGGAAAGGGAGGAAAAGCTTCCTCCTTTTTAAAAAATCTACGATTAAGAGTGATCCATAAAAAAAGAAAAAGAAATAGAGAAAGGGAAAGTTAGAGAGAGGCTCCACCCTCTCTCTAGATTTTGACGATCGAACCATAGGTCTCCGTGACAAGAAGGAGATCCTTCCTAGTGACAAAGCTACAAGTAGAGACCGGAGCTGGGGACTTCGACAAACTCCATGAATTAGGTCTTCTCCTACTTGGTCTTCTTCTACCCTAAGGTTGTTGGGTAGTTATAAGCCTTGGGGAAAGTTTGGTTGCATTTTAAAGCTATGGGAAGATTTGCATGAAATTGTGGTAGTGCGCAGCTAGCTGAACCTTAGAGCTGATTTTTGGGTACGAAGTGAAGGGGATTTGGTAGTGTGTCCTTCTAGTAAATTGTAGCCACATCAATGAACTTGATGTTAGGCTTTTGAATTTCTTAATTCGGACTTCAGTAGACCAAGTTATGGTCTTTTTACTCTGAACAATCAAATGGGTCGTGGTCGTCAAGCTAGGGTCGTCAGACCGAGGTCGTCAAGCGATGGAGTCGAGCGGTGTCGTCGAAGCGATTGGTCGTCAGGCAGTGTCGTCAAGCGATTAATTCGTCAAGCGGTGGTGTCAAGCCAGGAGTCGTCAAGCGTTGAAGTGGGTCAAATAGTGTCGTCAAGCGGTGGTCGTCAAAGCGTTGATCGTCAAGCGGTGTCGTCAAGCGGTGGTCGTCAAGCGATTGAATTAGATCAAATAGGTCGTCCAGCGATTGGTGGAGTCAGCGGTGGTAGATCCAACGATTGAATTAGATCGACGATTAACGTCAAGCGATTAGCTCGTCGATTCGGTCATCTCGTCCAAAGTTGACTACGCATGACCTCCAACGGAAGGTCATATCTCCTTAGTTTGAACTCCGATTTGGTGTTCGCGCGGATATGAGCCCATGGAGTCAGAATACATTCATATGCCTAGAGATGTTAGATGTCAGACTTGGAGTGTTTGACTGAGCTCGTCACTTGTTACAATAAGTGAGTTGGTCGGCTCGTCAAGTTGACTACACATGACCTCAACCGGAAGGTCATATCTCCTTCGTTTGAACTCCGGTTGGGTGTTCTTAGACTCTATGGAAAGCCCATTGAGTCAAGTACGATAATATTCTGATGAGTATAGAAGATGTTTGACCGAGGTGGTAAGCAGGCTAGTCCAGTTCGGGTCTGCTCCGTCGGTTCGAACTTTGTGTATGACCTCCAACCCCGGAAGGGTCCTATGCTCCTACGTCCGAACTCGATTTGGGTGTTCTTGCACTCTATGGGAAAGCCCATTGAGTCAGAATCCATCTACATATAGAATGTAAATTGGAACTCATGGTAAACTCCGAAAATCAATCATAACCAAAACTACTAGATGCGCATGAATAATATTGTTCTTTATGGTTTTGGAATAGGGCGGAGGAAAAGACAAAGCTATGGGTGAGATTCCAAGGATTGGAATCAAAGTGCAAATATTTTGGGTTTGTTCTACCAACTCCTATTCTCGTTTCAAGTTTTTGCATGTTTTTGTTTCTAAAGCATAATTGGATTGATTTTAATTGATTTAGAAGAAAAGTGATTGTGAAATGTTTGCATATAAAAATTGCATGATTATTGAAAATAAAAATTTGTTTATACAGCGTACATATTGTACTATATTTTGCTTAAATGATTTTAGGCATACTTAATAGAATGTTAGTTTATTTCGCATTAAGGATAGATTGGTATACGATAGAGATTGAGCTCGCGATCTTCGCGAACTATTGATGTGTCACTCCGTCGTGACCGTAGGTGCCAGGTATCGGTAGTGTTATTTGTTGATTGTTATAGCCGTCGGCAGGAAGGGGCCGTCTTGTGTTATAAAGCGGAACAAATCTGACTGTAGCCTAGAGGCCGTCACCGGTGGCTGAGCTATATCACGTATATAGAGACATAGGTTAAGTCGTTAAGGGCACGTGAATTGATTATGGCGAAGTGATTGGCCAGAGCCAGGGTGATTGGCGTAAGCGAATTTATTTTCGAGCTGAATTGATTTTGAGTGGAATTGAATGTCGAATTAAGTGAAATTGTAGGCAAATTTGAATTGATTTGAGATTGTGAAATATTGATTATAAAGCGTATTTATGGGACAATCGATGAACTATAATTTATTGTATATATATAACAAAGTATATGTAATGTATTTATATTGATCATCCAAATGATTGAAAGGATGAATTATTAAATTGCATGAATTGATTTAAGCTGGGAGCGAGAATGGATTTGTATAGAACCACTAAGCATGAAAATGCTTGGCGTATTGTTTACCAATGCGCAGTGCAGTGATAGATAGTGATCGATAGCGGGACCCAAGATCGAGAGCGTCGAGTCATAGAAATCTCGGGTATGCTCTGGAGCATGTGCCTCATTTCGTAATGTTCTTTTTGCTATGGATATTTTGTATAAGCGATTTGAATCTTTGAACATCTATTTTGTAAATCATTTTAGAAAATGCTTGGATCACTACGTGTAAATGGATTTTGTTAAATGTAAATGTTTATGGGCTTGCCGATTTGTAATCGCTTAAGCGAATATGATCTTGAGTGATTTTGAGTGATTTTAGTGGCATCAGGACTCGGTTGGATCTTGAATTCCCGAGGTCGGGTAAAGGGCGTCACACTTTCGGTACATCAATGCGGCCCATTATCGGACCACCGATTGATCTTGGGATTTTCTTAGGCCCGAGACAATGTTTTCGGTCAATAGAGTAACATCTTTATCTTTGATTGAGAAGCGTCGACCTCTGTCCATTCTTAGAAATATTCGGTGGCGATCAATATCAGTTTCTTGCAGCCCAGGTGCACTAGGAAGCGGACCGACTATATCAATCCCCCATTGAGCGAATGGCTACGGGCTAGAGATGGAGACGAGTCTTACGCCGATTGATTTCAGAT
Source organism: Tetrastigma voinierianum (assembly GCA_016808115.1). Lineage (NCBI taxonomy): Eukaryota > Viridiplantae > Streptophyta > Magnoliopsida > Vitales > Vitaceae > Tetrastigma > Tetrastigma voinierianum. Next base: position 207,630 of record JAEQBH010005635.1, read on the forward strand.
AGGGGACGTTGTTCGCGCAAGGGTCACATTTCTTGTATGTCAGCGCGTCGACCTCATAGTTGTGATAATACCCTTGAGTGTGAGCCGTATGCTGAGTTCCTACCCGGGTGATTCCGCTGTACTTCATGCAATTCAACTAATACATACTGGCCTTACTCGAGGGTTAGACACATCAGGTATGGCCCACCCAGGGATCGTTTATATAGCTGCCCAGTCACACCATAGAATCCTAGTAGATTGAATCCCGAACCTTGCTGAGCCTTGTCTACGTCATTAGGTAGTTCCCAGTGGCTATGTGTAGTCGTATGGGTCCATCGGGACGGAGACTTCCTCTATATCAGTTTACTTGGGCATGCGATATTGGGGAGTCGGGTTGATAGTAGATCGGGGAGGAAATACGGTTTCCCTTAATGCGATGAAGCGTACGACGAGCTCGACGCCGACCCTCATTCACGAGTCCAGGGGACATGTTCAAGTTTCCAGGTTGAGAGGATGTTTAATTTCTGCTTGACTAGGGAAGCATACTTCGCCATTCGTGGATCCCTGGACTCGGGTCTGCGTTAACTTTGTCCAGATGACCGTTTGTGAATCGCTGCGAACCGAGGGGCGTGAGGCACCGCATGGCGGTGCGAGCTCGAGTCAGGCTATCTGTGGCCTCGTACTGCGATTCATTGTGTTCAGGCGCGAGCTAATCGTCTGCCTATTCAATCCTCTCGGTTGGGGAGGTTGGTGCGAGACGATGCCGCCGGTTTGTGCGGAAGCCCCGTACATGCATAGTGTCCAGCTGGTTTGTCGAGGCAACGATGTGCGTTGGGATTTCTACGATGAAGTGCGACTGAACGCCCCTTCTTTGAAAGTCTCGATTTGTATTGGATGCCATACTCGCTTAACTCCATTGCCCAATGGGCCATCCTTAGAGATGATCAGTTCTGAATTGTGCCGGTGGAAGATCGATTAACACCGTAGCAGGGATGAACTGGAAGTATGGCGAACTTTTAGGCGGCTGTGGGGTTAAGAGGCGGCTCGTTCAGTGGCTATATCCCAATCTCGCGTCGGTTAAAGATTTCTTGACAAAAGAACTGAGGCCTGACATCCCACGTTCTTTAAACAAAGCGACACTTATTGCTATATCGGTACTAGGTAGAGGTAAGTGTCAGGAGCTTCGGAACTCATAAGAATCGGGGTTGTGGCGGTGTGTGATTGCCGCCATGAATGCTCGGTCGCATTCCTCATTTTCCATTCGGCCGGTGTCCCCTCGGGGTAGCGAAGGGTTTCAAATGATCAGTGAATCGAGAAATCACTTGAAGCGGCGGTGGCGGTTAGTTCTTCGGATCCTTCTTGGAGATGAGGCGATGATTGCAAGATGACCGAGCATGCGAGGATTAGCCTCTATTCCCTTTTGGGTTACCATAAAGCCAAGGAATCGACCGACGCTGACCCCGAAGGCACATTTTAAGGGGTTCAGTTTCATGTCATACTCTACGGGGAGGTGAATGTACGTGGAGATCTTGTAGTGATTCGGGAAGGCTGCTTGGATTTCTGAAGCGCATCGTCAATATAGACTTCCATTGTGCTACCAAGTAGCGGTCGAAACATCTTTGTCACCTTTCACGATAAGTGGCTGACATTCTTTAAAAGTAGAAAGGCATCACATTACTATGCCAGTAGAGTCCATGAGTGATGAAGATGTTTTCACGCATCAGGGGTGCATGGGGATCTGAGTGATATCTCGAAAGCATCCGGAAAAGATATCTGTGCCCTGGGCCGGAAAATCCCACAATATGATCTATGCGGGGCGGAGAGGCGTCTTTTGGACCAGTGTCATTGAAGTGCAGTGTAATCCTCTCCATTTGTTCCCCCTCTTTGGGACAACCACTACGTTGGCTAGCCATTCTGGATACTTAACTGCTCTGATAAATCCGTTCTGCAAAAGATTATCAACCTCAGTTTGGATGACCAAGTGGTTATCTGGATGAAAGCGCCTCACTTTTTGTCTGACCGGCTTGGCAGATGGGGTGACATTTAGTCTGTGTGAAGCGTGCGTGGGGTTTATTCCAGTCATATATGCATGGGTCCAAGCAGTCGCCCTTCGATGTTCAGCAGCACGGCATAATTGGGCCTTCTCCTCCTCGGTCGGGAGGAGTGCGCGATGTATGTCGGGCCCGCTAAAGGGCGTGGTTTCGAGGATCAGGCGCTAGCGGCTCTCTATCCTCCTAGGTGGGCCGAGCGGATGACTGTGATTGCTATTGTTGAGGTTGATCCTCAAGGGATGGTTCACTGGAGCACTCCCCTTGTTCGCATCCCTGCATTGAGAGCTGATAGCATTGTCGTGCGGCTAACTGGCTTCCCTGAAGGTCGACTTGCTCGGACGCAGTCAAGTAGCTGATTATTTGGTGGTACGTGGAGGGTACCACTTTCATGGCTTGTAGCCAGGCCCGACCCAAGATGGCATTGTATGGCCCCAAGTCCTCTACTACCGAGAACAATACTTGCTGAGTTACCGGACCCGCCCTGACGGGAAAGGCGATGTCCCCAACTGTCAATGTGGTAGCCCCATTAAACCCGGACAAAACCCTGCTAGCGGAACTGAGATGATCAAGCGGGACTCGTACAGCAAAGGCTGGGAGTATAGTCATCGGTACGTGTTTGGATCGGCCCAGATCTGTGCACATCAAAACTATTAATACACACAATAAGTACGAGTGCATCGTAATGAGGGGTAATGGCCCGGGTAGGGTTAATAAGGGGAAAGGATATTGGGCCATCAATTAGGTGAAATTTAATAGTGGTGTTCTCCGGAGTCTTGTCGTTTGTTTACCACGGCTTTGACGAAGCCGTCAAAACATTTTCTCCTCTTGCTTTTTGGACGGAAATCGTGGCTATCGGCCGGTCCCTAGTATAAAGTTGATGGCGGCCGAGGGCTGAGGCGTGTAATATTAACAACAACCACATCAGCGTGGGAGTGGATTCTTTACCCGTGAGTTGGCTCTCGAATATACGGGGTGCGGCCAGAATCAGTTTTCCACTAGGATTTTCAAGCTTTGGCAGTGGTTGGTTTCGTGGCCATGGTCCCTATGATAATCACACCTTAGGGATCTGTTGTGCTGGTCCAGACCCTCCCTCATAGGTGGGGGGCCACTTGGGAAATCGGAGGTCCGGATAATTGGTAGGGTAGGTCATAAGGCGATGTTGGGAAAGTGAAGCGGGGGCTCCTTCCTCTTTTTCGAAGCGCCGCCCGGGCGCCGACCCTTGTTTTGGCTACTCTTCTATTTGAGTGAGCCTTTGGTGGCTGGCTTGCCACTATGGGTGGTTATCATTACAGTCTGCGAGGCGGCCCGAATGTTGTCTTCCAGCGTGGAGAACTTATTTGCCCCCTGATACAATTCATCCATAGTTGCGGGCGGATCCAGGGATAAAGACTAGAAGAACGGGGTGGTCATTTAAGCTTCGGAGTTTTGCGGGATCACATCCCATGCGCCAAAATGTCGTCTGTTGGACAGCTTGTCCAGAGACACAAGTGTGGAGTCGGATGGTTGTCTTCCCGTTTGAGGATAGTACGGAGGGAGGCGATATTTCCTTTGTGGCCCGAAGCACAAATGCGGGAAGAGCGAAGCGCGGCCTGACTCGTGAGATGGGTTTATTGACCCTCTCGGGCTTGTGGAACTAGGCGGCCAGGGCCCTTGAGGCGGCCGGGAACACTACCTGAAATCGATTGTCCACGGCGTTGGGTTCATCGCTAGTTGAAATCACGGCAATCATGATTCGTCTACCGGATCGGAAGGCGAAATCGTACATGAAGAGATGGTATAGAGAAGGCTGCGGGAGGATCATAATCTAGAATATGTGGGGAGAGGAGGCATATCTTTGTGGTCCTCGGAAGGTGGAGCGACGGTGAGTTGACCCGGTCAGGGGATGTTTGAGAATGGCGAGCCGGTCGAAGTCACACGGGAGGCGGGTGTACCCAGCTCTAAGCGTGTACCTACGAGATTTCTTGCTCGGCGTTTCCACAATCGCGCCAATTAAGTCTCAGAGTGCCCAGAGTGATGGGTCGTCGGGGCATTTACTAGTCACTGATCGATTCTGACACACCATGAAGCAAGAAAACTATTTGTGGTGTTACATCGTTCCTCGATGACAAAAGTTAGGCTCCTTTTGGAAGGCGGCGTTAGATGCTTAGTTATCTGTCCGAGAATGTCGTCATCATCCCAGTGTGATTCTTTCTCTCTTTTATGGAGGAAAAGGGGATCCACCTTTTCATAGAGTGGGCTGAAAGCGATTCTTCCCATAAAGGTAGGGGAAGGTGGCTCTCATTTGAGAGATGATGAACATTCTTAACATGCTTGCTTTCCCGAGCAGTACTCTGGCACATTTGGAAACGCCTTCTGTCCCGTGGGCGAGTGGCCCGATTCTTGGAGAACATGTACTTATATCATGGAGTAGGTTGCGGGTTTAGTTTGTTAGTCGTTGATCGGAAAGGAAGCATCGGGTGAAGAGGCATGTCAGAGCACTGTTTGTATCGGGGAAAGGAGAGGCGTCCGGGGTGAGAGGTGCCGAACTACCGGCGAAGAAATCCTTCGGGCGTTCCCAGGCTATTCAGCATCTGGGCGGTGACTTGGGGGCTGGTCCCAGCGGGGTCACTGGGTGGCGGGTTGGCTAGAGGCAGAGGCAGGGCCCATGGTATACTGATCATTTATCAATTGAAACATTGTGGAGTCATTCTCATTGGAATAACCAAAATAATATTATTTTTAACAAATATTTATTTGATCATAAAATTATTTCAAGAAAATATTTAGTGATAGTTTATCATTTATTTTTCATATTGTTTGAAAACTCGTTTTCCAATAATTTTTATTTTTAATCTCTAGTGTTAGGTGTTTTTTTTTTTTTTTTTTTTACTTTTTACTGAAAGTGATTTGCTTTCACATTCAGCTTGTTTGTTTTTTAATTTTTTATTGACTTATTGTTGAATTTTTAAAATTTTTCTTGATGTTCTTTTTGATTTTTTATATTTAATTTTACTTTACGTCCATTGGATAACTGAAAAATAGAGAGAAAATATGGACGAAAACCTATTTTTTCTTTTTTCAGACAAAATTTTCTTAATGAGTTTGAATAAATATATAAAATTAATTTATTAAATTTAAATCTATTTTTTTATTTTCCTCCAAAATTTATTTTCTTCCCCTTTTCCTTTTCACTTTTCTCTCTATTTTTTTTTCTTTGTACTTTTCAAGTTATAAATCGAGCCAAAGGAAAATGATTTTTTCATGTATGATTTCACTGTGAAAAATATAAAAGAAAATAAAATATAATCATAATTTCTCAAAATTTTACATATTTTTAACTTTCATAATCCTTATATAATAGAGAAATGAATAAAATGAGTTTGAATAAAAATATAAAATTAATTTATTACATTTAAACCTATTTTTTATTTTCTTTGAACTTTTTATCTCTATTTTATTTTCTTAATACTTTTTAAGTTCCAAACGGAAAGTAAAGAAAATGAGTTTTTGTGTTTGATTGTCTAATGAAAATTTTCAAAGAAAATCAAATATTAATAAAACTACTAGAAAACTTACACATTTTTAAATTATTAGTCTTTTTATTGATGAGTTAAATAAATAAAATTAGTTTGAAGTAGCAAGTCGTCCGTAAACATGTCTTTGAATGGATTAAAGTTGTTTGTTCTAAAATTAAAAGTCATTATGCATGGCTGGATATATTAATTTTAATTAATTTTGGATCATGCTTTATAAAGATTTTCTAAAATCTAAAAATCCTAGATCAATTAATTTTTATTTTTGAGATGATTTTAATGATACTTAGGAATTAAATTATATTTTAACAATAATTATCCTTTAATGGATAACTATTAAATAGATATATAATTTAATTTATTGTTATGAATTAAATTATATTTTAACACAAATTATATTTTAATAGATAAATGTTAAATAGATAAATAATTTAATTTATTATCAACAATCAAATTATATCTTAATAAGAATTATCCTTTAATGGATAAATGTTAAATAGATATATAATTTAACTTATTAATAAAATGATGGATTTAATTAAGACGTATTATTGTTTTAAGATGTTAAATTATTAAATTAAAATGAAGCTTAAACTTACATGTTCAAGAAAATTATAACTAGTATGTTTATAGTGCTTATTCTAGAATTAGTTTGACTATAGAAATTTGCTAAATTAGAGAAATTTAAAGATTAAATTTGGTTGAATTTAAGAATAAGAAAACTATGAAATAAATTTTAAAACACTCAAGTTTGAAAAATAATTAAGTGGGAGAAGGTTTAGCAAGCATGTGGCCTTTCCCTGAAAGGATCTTGGGATTGTGTTTGGATAAACTTAAACTTAGGCAAATGTGAGGACCTTTGGTAAAAAACTTCCTTTTGGTTAGTTAATAAATATTCTAATGGGATCAAACAACCTAAATTTAAGGCTCTTTACTTAAAAAACATTGAAACTAAAATCAATAGTGCATACACTTAACTTGGAAAAATAATTAACTATCTAAAATAATCTTTATTTATTTTCTCAAGAGGCCAAAGTTTAAAGAGTAAGTCAATCACCTAGCCTAAGGATATGTGACCTTGAGAATGATTAGATTATATATCCTTTTAACTTTGAGAAATTAAACTTGCCTAAAGTAGGATAACAAGTTTTCATGGAAGTTAATTTATCTTGTACTGATGTGTGTAATTTAGAGTGTTATATTTTATACTATCAGTACAAATTGTATTATAATTATACATGTCTTATGCTAGTAATGAACACATACTTACAAACACCAATTTGGTTTTAAGGATAAATATGTCTATCTTCAATTCATTAGCATCAATTATTTTCAGCAACAGGTTAGATGAAACCAACTATGTGAGTTGGAAAAGGAATCTAAATATTGTCTTAACTTGTGAGGGTATAATTTTAGGTGACCTCAGAGCCACTTCATGTAGCACCCACATAGAGCTCAACACCTTAAGAGAGAGCCGACTTTGAGGAGGAAGGATGATGAGAAAGTAAGGATGTATATCTTAACTTCTCTTAATGAAGAGCTGCAAAGTCAGCATCAATGCATAAGTACCTAAAGTGCAATGCTCTTTAGGTTTTAGGAGATGTTTGGAGCTCAAAGTATACCAACTAAGCAAATGGTAATGAAATAGATAATGAATATTAGAATGATTGAAGGTATTCCGATGAGAGATCATATGATAAAAATGATCGGGCTCTTTAATGAACTGGGAGACCTAGGTGGTGATATTGACTAGGAAACACAAAATAGTATGGTCCTTGAGATGTTACCTCCTTTCAATCATTTCAAGTTGAATCATTCTATGAACAAATTAGAATGTTCTTTGACTAAATTGATGCAATAGCTTCAGATAGTTTAGACAATTGTAAAGGGTCAACCCGATGTTAATTTGTGTTAAATGAATCCTATAAGCCTCCCAATGGGTAGAAAAGGAATAAAGCAAACCATTAAGGTGTTCATGCTAAACCCAAGATTGCTAAGAAAGCTAGACCTTTTAATCCTAATAGGAAACCCAAAGGAAAGTCCTTTAAGTGCGGACAAAAGAGACACTGGAAGAAGGATTGCCTTAAGTTAAAGGGACAATCAGGTAACTTCTCTACTACAGTCATTGAGTCTTGTATTGTGGCTGATTTTGCCAATTCTTAGTGGATAGATTCAGGAGCCATTGACTATATTTGTAACTCTTTATAAGGGTTCATGATGAGTGCCCAAAACACTCATCATATAACGTTTTCGGTTTATTTCATCTAGTAATAAGTGTGTTTAACGTCGTATATTTGATACTCAGCTTTTTTGTACATTTCAGGTGAAAAAGACGGCATTTAGAAGCTGTGTGGAGATTTGAAGAAGGAGATTTGAGGAGAGCTCAACCTCAACGTCGCGACGTCCTAACGTCGCGATGTTGGAGTCGTGTAACTGCGATGTAATACCATCCAGCTAACATTGTGATGTTCCAGCGTCACGGCGTCTGGGACTCACTTAGCGAAATTTTTAGATATAACAAAACGAAAAGAGCGGGAAGCGAGTGCAGAGGCGAAGAAGACGACATAGGAAGATTCGAGAGATCGTGTAATCCTTGTACTTGTGTTTTCTTTCTCGAACTCTTATTGATTAAAACCAAATGATTGGTAATGATCAAAATGATGTTTTAACTTTATTTGTAGGGTTTTGCTATACTCTTGTTATATTCATATGATTTAGTTTTTAATTCAGTTAATTCAGTATATCTATAGATCTGATATCGACTTGTTCTATTTCCTGTTAATTACCTACATGGTGGTATTTGGCCAACACCAACTTGCTTTTGTCGGGAATCTAAGATCGAGAGATAAAGGTTCTCGGGGATCCGGGTAGAGTGACACTCGATCAATCAAAGAGTAGAGATCTCCCAGTTCCAAATGTGGCGATTAGGGTTTAATCATTTAAGTGTCTTGGAGTCGAGGGTTGAAGCAGAGATGCAATCAACCCTACTAGCGAGATAGGTGAATATACCTCGAGAGAGGATATCTCATAGGCACGATCAACTCGCCAGTGTACATCCATTAATATACTGAATAACATATTTTACATAGATGATAATCCATTGAATGTGGCAAGGGAAGGCAAAACCGTAGTCTTCGTTAATTGAACTAACAACTCGTTTAGGATCAAAGTGTCATTATATTTGCAGCAATTCACTCAAGTTTGAGATCCAGATAATACTTTAGAACCAATTCCAGTATTCAACACACTTCTCTTCGTGGGAATGACACTTGACTAGCCACTATATTATGTAAACTCGAAGCGTATACTTGTGCTTACGGGCCTACATTTTATACTAATTTACACACCTATATCGAGCTCGTCAAGTTTTTGGTACCATTGTCGAGGAGACGTTTTGTGTTGATATTGACAATAGTGTAATTAGATATTACTCTGGAATTTATTTTATTTTATTTTATTTTTGTTTTCATTTTGTTTTGTTTACACAAGTGCTTGTAATTTGGTCTCTGTGTTTGTGCGTGTGATTGCAGTGAAGGTTACTATGTGTGTATGCGAAGACGGGGTCAAGTTGAACTACTTCCATTCGATCCTGAACTAGAAAGAACCTTACACCGATTACGCAAAGAACAAAGAGAAGCACACCAAAGAGATCTAGCAGTCATGCAAAACAATGTAGGGCAAGATCAGGGCCAAGAGCAAAACGAGCCGCAAGGGGGACAAAATGGGAATAATGGCAGGAAATATGCTCCCAGGCCGTTTATACAGTCAAATGATCCATTTATGTTGTTAGAAGAATTCGCTTTCACTTTACGAGTTGATCACCTTCTCAGAGACCACTATTCAAGCGAACAATTTTGAGTTGAAAACAGTAACACTGTAAATGCTTTAGAACATTCAGTTCCATGGTCTGCTAAGTGAGAACCCGAACACGCATTTGACAAACTTCATTGAAGTATGCGACACACTCAAATACAATGGGTGAAGGCCCTGTGAAGCACTAAGATTGAGATTGTACCCACTCTCATTGGGTGATAGAGCTAAACATTGGTTGGTGAGCCAACCACCAGATTCCATTACCTCATGGAATGATTTGGTGCAGAAATTCTTGACCAAGTTCTTTCCGACATCCAAGATCTCATAGTTGGTGCAAGAGGTTAACACATTTAGATAGTTGGAAGGGGTGAACTTAGTTGAAGCCTGGGAGAGATTTCATGAGCTGTTAAGGAGGTGTCCACATCACAGGTTAACTATGAAAGTCCATACCTTTTACAAAGGTCTGAGTGATTTTACTAGAATTATAGATGACTTAGTAGGGGGCGTGTTGATGAAGAAGACTACAGATCAAGCATATGGAATCCTAGAGGATATGGCTACTAATAGTAACCAATGACCTAGGGAGAGGATGATACCGAGGAAGGCGTGGGAGGTGCAGACACGGAGGTCTTGAGCAATTTGGTAAATCATGTTGCATAACTCACCAAATAGTTACAAAGGCAGCAAGGTGCTGTAAATGCTATTCAGGCTAATCCTTGGGAGATATATGAGTCATGTGGAGGACATCACAATACTACAGAATGCCAGTTGGGCTAGATGACAGTAGAACATGCATAGTATGTGTCAAGATTTAACTAGAATCAGTAACAGGGTCAGTATGGGGGTAACACCTATCAAAATCAGAACCAGAAGTAGGGCTAAGGATGGAGGAACAATCGAACAATCAAAACTATGGATGAAGGAACAATCAAAATAGTATGCCACCTTCCCAAGTTAGCAAACCGCCAGCAGAGAAAAAAGTAGATTTAGAAGAAGCATTATCTTAAATGCTTACTTCTCCTTCTAATAACATATGAATGAAACAAAGAATGAATATGCGGAATCGGTCGACCTAACCCAATAACCGGTGACATAGTTGAGAAACTTGGAGGTGAATGGGCTAAATGGCGGTTGTTAGTTGAGGCAATAAGGTTCTTTGCGACAATTCGAGAGATAAACTAGGAGAGAGGGAAGGAATTTTGCAAAGCAATAACTCGAAGTGGAAGAGGGTAGGCGTACGGGACTCCCACTAATGATAATAAAGAAGCAGGCAGTCATACCGGTCGGAAGCAGTGAATCTGAGACGAGGAGAAATGGGATCAGCCCCCGATAAACGATTCAATGGGAGGCACCCAAAGGTAGTGAAAGGGATAAACTAGTGATAAAGAGACCCCGCAGCTTATCACTTACCCATCCTCGAGACTAAAGAAGGTTAAGTTAGAGAAGCAGTTCGCAAAGTTTCTCGATATCTTCAAGAAATTGCATATCAATGTACCCTTTATGGATGCACTTGAGAACATGACAAGTTACGTGAAGTTCATGAAAAAGATCTTGGCAAATAAGAAGAAATTGGGTGAGTATGAGACTATCGCTCTAACTGAGGAGTGTAGTGCAATCCTTTAAAAGAAGCTCCCACCTAAACTTAAAGATCTGGGCAGTTTTGCTATATCATTCTCGATAGGAAACTCGGTAGTGGGTAAAACCCTTTGCGACATGGGAGCAAGCATCAATTTGATGCTGCTCTCAATGTTTAAAAGGTTGAAGTTGGGAGAAGCAAAGTCAACGACAATAAGTTTGCAATTGGCTGACAGGTCATACTAACACCCACGGGGTGTGAAAGTGGATAAGTTACTCTTCCCAGCAGACTTTGTCATCTTAGATATGGAAGAAGATGATAAGGTCCCCATCATACTTGGTAGACCCTTCTTGGCTATGGGAAAAGCTCAAATTAATGTGTAGAGGTGAAGCCAAATTAGAAGTTCAAGAGATAGAGTCACGTTCCATGTAATCGAGCTCACAGAAGCATGGGATGACAAACTAATAGCTGATATGCAGGAATGTCACCCCAAGGAGACCATGCAGAGCGACGTGGTAAACTGCAAGGATAAGCTCAATGCGACATAGAAAGAAACCAAGAGAGTTAAGAGTAAGGAAGACAAGATATTCCATCAGCCCTGAGTAGTGCATTGGAGCACTATGGAGTTTTGTTAACAATTCTAGTCTCTTTTGAAGACCGACATTGAGATTCAGGGAAGTCGAGCTAACAACATTAAACAAAGCGCTACTTAGGAGGGAACCCAAGCATTTTCAAAATATTTTCATTCATTAGTGTAGCTTTGCATATGTTTGTTTATTTTAGATGTGAAAATTTTCTTGGAGACAGTAACTTATACGTGTCGTTTTGTTCTCAGGCTCCGAGATAAGCGACGACATAGAGGTAGCTCGGGCAATCGACACCGGGGTTGGACAAGGAGTGGAACCTCAAAAGGGGAGTGCTCTTAAACTTAGAAATGTTTTTTTTCAAAAAGATGAGTTTTCTTCTTTGTAATGTTGCAACTTTGAGGAAAATGAAATCTCAACTCTCTGTAACATCGCGACGTTGGCAAATCAGATTTGAGCAACTCTTGGGAACGTCGCAATGTTGGATTTCAACAACGAGACGTTGGATCTTAACATCGCAACGTTGAAAATATAACCCTCCGGAGTTTTGTTAACAATTCTAGTCTCTTTTGAAGACCGACATTGAGATTCAGGGAAGTCGAGCTAACGACATTAAACAAAGCACTACTTGGGAGGCAACCCAAGCATTTTCAAATTTTTCATTAATTAGTGTAGCTTTGCATATGTTTGTTTATTTCAGATATGAAAATTTTCTTGGAGACAGTAACTTATAAGTGTCGGTTTTTTCTTAGGCTCAGGATCGAAGCGACTACATAGAGGTAGCTCGAGCAATAGACACCGGGGTTGGACAAGGAGTGGAACCTCAAAAGGGGAGTGCTCTTAAACTTAGAAATGTGTTTTTCAAAAAGATGAGTTTTCTTCTTTGTAATGTTGCAACGTTGAGAAAAATGAAATCTCAGCTCTCTGTAACGTCGCGACGTTGGTAACTCAGATTTGAGCAACTCTTGGGAACGTCGTGATGTTGGATTTCAACAACGCGACGTTGGATCTCAACGTTACGACATTGAAAATATAACCCTCCGGAACGTCATGACGTTGACAATTTATTTCTTGGGAACGTCGCGACGTTGGCCCGAACGTCATGACGTTGCCCTGTTTTTATAAACATGAACGTTCATATTCTCCCCATACTCAACACGAACCCTCACTTGTTTGCTCCGATTTTTGCAGGTGCTCCAGCCAACCCCATCCAAGCTCGTCCCAATCGATCTTAGAAACCCCCAAAGCCCTAAGCACGTTCCTAGATCCGAAAACACTAGTGTCCACCTTCATTTGGAGATCCTTCTTACGGTCTGGGTTTTTGGGTAAGTTTAGGTCTAGATTCAATTTGTATTGGAGTTTTTCTAGGTTGTTTGTGTTAGAGAAGGGACCCTATGCGTGGTTGGTGGTTATAGAACCCTTTGCTTTGAGTCAAGAACACCATCTCACTTAGTGTACATTAGATGTTTGTTCTTTTGCCTAAGTGAGTTTTTGGTGACTCTATTGGGTAATTCGAGTGAAATTGGCATCTGTGGTATTAGAGGCTGACTAGAGTGATTCAAGCCTAGAAGATTATCCAACCCCTACCCTTATCAAGTGCTCGATGTCGACAAAAGTAGAGCGGGCTTGAAAGAAGCTAGGGGCAAGTGAAGAGCCAACTCAGCGTTCGATCATGAAATTTGATGTCGGGCGTGACGAGAAATTCGGCCTCATCTCAAAGAATAGGTCTTTCATCAAGGAGAAGGGGTTTCACCACCCCGATGATTTCTTTCGTGAAACCATTACAAACAAGGGATAGGGGGCGCTTTGCAAACCTCCGAGACCAGGCGCACAAGAAAAAAAGAAAGATTGATACGAGAGTTCTACATGTCCCCTCGCCTCCCATGTACTAAAAAGGATCCAGGTGCGCGGGGTGTTGGTAGACTTTAGTGCGAAGTCTATTAATCGATACTATAACCTAGAACCAGTTAACCCTGAGGCCTATGATAGGCTCCATGAGCATCCCAACTATCCCGAAGTCCTTAGGTTGTTAATCAACGGGCAGGGTGAATGGAAACCGAACAGTGAAGGGCATACTGTGCACTTCAAGGCTAAACACTTGGCCTACATTCCTAAGGTATGACATCACTTCATCACATCGCGTCTCATCCCGATGACTAATGTGTGTGAAGTGATGGCGAAGGCTACGCTCAACTGCCATCATCAGGTTGTTCCATTTGATGTTCAGGCGAGGTTATATAGGATGCAATCCTGCAACAAAGATGCGAAGATGAATCTCGAGGCACCCTTCCTTATCTACGACCTATACGAGCAAGCGGTGCCCTTAAAGGATAATGAGGGCTTGAATTACACACCCGATCAAGCGTCATGGTTAAGAAAGACAAACCGGGTGTACCAAGGCCGAGGAGGAGGTGTGCGGTGGTGATGAGCCCATGATGAGGATGACATTAGAGCATACCAGTCTAGGTTTGGGATCTCAATAGGTGCCCAAGGAGAGGCTGGGCAGTCATCCACCCAACCCTCACCACCACATCCATCTCAGGAGGAGGACCCTGTCAGTCCTTCCATTATACTCGAGGACCAGGTATAGGACCTCATCGCCCAATTTGATGCATACTAGGATGAGACCCAGGAGTACCAGGTCACCATCATCCAGGACATGGATGCACTCAATGTAAGACCCGAGAAAATTCCAATTTTATGGAAAAGAAGAGCCCATCGTCATTTTCGGTCAAGAATTTCGAGGAATTTTCTAAAATCTCAGATTGTGAGAAACGGACTTTGTTCAGATAATCTCTCAGAAATCTAAACTACCCGTCGAATTTCGGTAATTTCGAGGCAGTCAGAATTTCACGTTTTTCGAGGCACGGTATTGGAGTCTTTGTAAAACGACATGTGATGTGACAAAAGTCACCTATAACATGTAATTTTGTGACACATGTTGCATGAGTAGAGAGATGATGGAAATGGACGGCTTAGATTGTGCAAAGTGTCAAAAATCTAGAAAAAAGGGACATAATAGGACTTTTGGAATTTGTTAATGAGGAAGAGACAAAATTGCAATAGTATTGTCTTCTCCAAATTAAAAGACCAAAAATGGGCAGTGGGCTGGACGTGTGAGATGTAGTAGCTGGAATTGATTTTTTTAGAGAGAGAGAGAGCACTTTCTCTCTAGGTTTCCGGCCGATCGGACCTTCGGTTTTTGACGGAGCAAGAAGGAAAGCTGTTCTACGCGGCGAGGGCTAAGCGTGGGCACCGTTTGGAGTTAGGCAACTCAAGAGGTAGGGATCTTTTCCTACTTGTGTTAATCTTTTGGCTCAGAGCCATGTAAGTAGTTAGAATGTTAAAGGCTTGTTTATGGCGCCAAACCGGTCTCAAAAGCTTTGGGCCAGAGTGGAGAAAATTCATATTTTGTGTGGTTGAGCGTTAACCAGGGTTTCACTGTGTGAATAGTGACTGCGTGAATATTTTTGTGTTGAATTTTATGTGTTGAGTGATTGAAATGAATTGCTCGTGTTGTTAATTAGCCCATGAGCTAATTTTGGTGTAATTGGTTGAGAATTTACATAACATGCTTTATGTGATTGAATTATGATAATATATATGCATGTGAATATATTAGTATAAATGTGTTGGAATTGGCATCATGCATTCCACTTATGCCTTCAGGCGGCTAGAATATTAGGTGTGAGTGTATGACATGATGAAACAAAAATGAAAATGTTTGTGAGGAAATGAATTTCGACCAAGGAAAGATTTTCGGAGAATCGTGTTAGGATATTGTCCAACAATTCATGTCGAGGAGGGACGTAGATTGTTGGAAGGTTATCCAACAAATTCGCTCGGAGGGTTGTCGATATTTTCTTAGAAACTTGGTGAGTGCGTATTCAGAACAAATGGCTTTTGTTTTGAAAGCGAGATTATTTTACTCGCATATTAGCCCAGAGCATGTGTGAAGGGGTGGTGAGGACTCGAGACCTGAATCGGTCAATATAGACATTGAGTAGGTTCATGTAATTGCTTGAATGTGTTTGTTCATATGCATGCCAGGTGGGGAGTAACCATGTAGAGTGTCTGTCTTTGAGACTTTTAACGCGCGTCGAGGGACCATAAATCTCAAGTCTGAGGAGCGTCGGAAGACGTCGTTGCAGAGGCCGCGTGTTAGAAGAAAGCCGACTTGTGGCTTTGATATTGTTGTATAACATGTATTAGAACTCTATAATTTTAATATATGTTGAATTAAGAGTAATGTAAAAACTCTTGAACCATGTAGTATATTTTGGTTGGGATATGTTTGTTGCGATATTAATCCGGGGGGGCCCAGTGGTCATTTTTACTCCATTTTAATTGTATACTGAACCGGTGTAGTCCCTAAGTTGATTGTTGGGACAGTTTATACAGCGGGTAGAGCTCCCAGGTACAAAGGGGGTCTGCCCGATTTTCGCCAGTGGTATTCGGGTTGCAGGCACATCACGATGTCCCGCAAGGTTGACGGGTTGTCAACGGACCCGGAGTTTTAGGCGTCACACTCGAGTAGATATGCACAGGTTATCATGAGGGCGACCATCATAGTAACGATAGTCCATCACAGGTAGCTTACCCAGCTCCTCGCCTTTCACATGCCACCTCCACCACCATCACAGTGATCTGAGCGATCACTAGGGGAGTTCACTCCACCCTCACTTGCTATTCTATTGACATTGAGGACACTATCCGCTTTTGTTTGGGGGGTGTGGGTGATCGGGTATTTTCTTGTTTATTTTTGTGTTTCCTGTTTTAGTTTGTCTCAGTGTTTAGGGTGTTTTAGGTATTTTTGTGTTCAAGGTGCAGGTGTTTATGTTCTTATATTTGGCTTTTACTTGTTCATGTGTTTTAGGTTGTTTTCGCAGCATTTGCATGTTTTAGGTATTGTGTGTGAGTGGATGTCACGCTCGCGAATGGAAGGTTAATTTGAAAAAAAAAATAATAAAAATTCAAAAAGATCGAGCAGAGAATGAAAAGGGACCCTTAGGTTGTTACATAATCTGGAATAGTATGCTAGAAAGAACTAAGTCACCCCCTGTGGGTTTCAAGAAGCCATTTCCTAAGTAGTCTTTTGCACACACACACATGTGATCTCTAGGATACCAAGGCTCCAGACCTTGCTCACAAGAATTCCACAAGCCTTGAGGGTTTCTAAACACCTAAGTGATGGGACACCTTTGAAAAGAGGATTGTCATCGAGCCCCAAATAAAAATGAAAAAAAAAATAAGAAAAAGAAAAGACATGTGTAAATAGAATAAGTGGAATCGTCTGTCGAATCCGGGCATAGTCCGAGGGCCTCAAGCCCTAATGCCACTGAGCTTGGCTGGGTAGTTGACTTCATTGCTTTCGCTACATGGAAGAGGGATGAAATTTATTTCCACATTCTGGACCTTTAGGTTTGGTTGAGTGTTAGGTGAAGTTCAAGGGAACTAAATGCGGTGCCCTTAACGATTGGTGGGGAAGTCACTAATGAATCCACCTTTCTACGAGACAGCTCGGCTAAAACTACAGAGGGCACTAGAGTTCTTTCATGCTTATGTAGTATGTAAATAAAAGGGGTGCGTTCTTATCCTTTTGTGGTTAGATTCTTTCAAATTGGTGAGTGGACTTGAAGTTTTGGGGTACTGGAACGGAGGTATATGTTGGAGATCATGAAACAATTACACATAGACTTATGGGGAAAGGTCATTGAGAACGTGGGAGGTTGAGTTGCTTGGTTAACCCGACCTTGCTTAGCTATGTTCCTTAGAAAGTTGCACAACTCTAAGGATCTCGGGATTTTAAACGATAAAGGCTCGGATTGTAGATTTGGTTCATTTTGACTCTCCATGTCGGCGTCGTGTATATCACACTCATGTTTTTGGTGTGTTAAATTTTCATGTGTAATAGTGTTATGAGTCTGTTTCTTGCTTGAGACAGCAAGAAGCTAAGTTTGGGGGTGTGATGAGTGCCCAAACCACTCATCATATACCCGCATTTGATCACGTTTTCGGTTTATTTCATCTAGTAATAAGTGCGTTTTCGCAACGTTGAGGTCGTATGACGTGTAACCTACATCAGCCAACGTCGCGACTTCTCCGGGACTCACCCAGCGAGAATTTTTTTACATATAACAAAAAGAACGAAAAAGGAACGGGGGGAAGAACGGGGTACGAGATGGAGAAGATGACATAGGAAGGTCGAGATCGTGTAAATGTATAACATATTTTTCTCGAACTCCTTTTGATTAAAACCAAATGATTGTAATGATCAAAATGATGTTCTAACTTTATTTCTAGGGTTTTGTTTTACACTTATTATATTAATATGAATTAGTTTTTAATTTAGTTTATTCAATATATCTATAGATCTTATATCAAACTTTTTCTATTTCACATTAATTACCTTGGTGGTGGCCAACACCAATTGCTTTAAGGGAATCTAGATCGAGATAAAGTTCAGGATCCGGGTAGAGTGACACTCGGTCAATTGGAGAGTAGAGATCTCCCGGTTTCGAATGTGGCGATTAGGGTTTATCCCATTTAAAGCGTCTTGCCCAGGTCGGGTTGGGCGAAGTCGATCAATCCTACTAGCGAGATGAAGCGAATATACCTCGAGAGAGGGATATCACGTAGACACGATCAACAGTGATTTGTCATTCAATATCTTGAATACTGTATTTTACATAAATGATAAAATCCATTGGATAATGAGCGAGGGAAGGCAAAACCTAGTCTTAGTTAATTGAACTAACAACTTTCGTTTTAGGGATCAAAGTATAATATATTAGTGACAATATCAAGTTTGAGATTAAATAATACTCTAGGCAGTTACGTTATTCAACACACTTCTCTTGGCTGAGAGCGACACTTGACTAGCCACTATGTTAAATGAAGCTCGGCCGCGTATGCTTGACGTGCGAACTCGTGTTATACTAATTTACACACCTATACCGAGCCCATCATTTCATAGTGATAATATGTCTCAATGAAGGAGAGATGAAATTAAAGATGGCTTCCTTAGCTCCCATTTTAGTCATAGCTGTAGGGGATCTTAGTCGAATAATTCGGTCTTAGTTTTGTATGATTGTTTATTTAAGCAAGACTCTAGAAAGAATTTAATTTCAGTTTCTAAATTATGTAATGATAGTTGTTCGGTTTCTTTTAATAAAACTTATGTTTCTATTATGAAAGAAAATGAAGTTGTTACATGTGGCACATTGATGAATAATCTATATCGTATTGATTGTGTTGTGATTCAAGTTGATAATGTGGAAAAATCATTGAAAAGAAAAGAGTTTAGTATCAATCAAACTCAATTATGGCACGTAAGGCTTGGTCACATAAATTTGAAAAGAATACAAAGACTAGTGAGTTGTGGGCCATTATCCACTTTGACCCTAGAGTAACTACCACTATGTTAGAATTGTATTCAAGGTAAAATGACAAAGAGATCCTTTACTGTCAAAGGAGTTAGAGCCGAGGAATGTTTGGATTTGATACACTTAGATGTATGTGGCCCATTTAGTGTCCATGTAAGAGGTGGTTATGAGTATTTCATCACTTTTACTGATGACTACTCAAGATATGGATATGTGTACCTAATGAAGAAGAAATCTAAAGCCTTGGATAAATTCAAGGAATGCCAGGCTATGTTAAAGAAACAATTAGGGAGACACATTAAATCACTTCATTTTGACTGAGGTGGTGAGTACATGTTTGTTGAATTTAGTTCTTTCCTTAAGGAGCATGGGATTTTATCTCAACTTAGAGCTATAGGAACTCCACAACAAAATGGAGGTGTGGAAAGAAGAAATTGAACTCTATTATACATGGTAAGGTTCATGAGTTTTTCCATATTACCTTTATCCTTATGGGGATATACCCTAGAGACAATAACTTTCTAAATATGGTGCCATCCAAGTCACTGCCAAAGACACCCATGGAAATATGGACAGGTTAGAAACTTAATCTAAGTCATATCCACATATGGGGTTGTCTCGCTTATGTATTAAAGCAGTCATTTGATAAGTTGGATGTAAAGTCAGAATTGTGTTGGTTTGTTGGATATCCAAAAGGTATAAGGGGCTACTATTTCTACAATAAATCTGACATGAAGGTATTTGTGAGTACAAATGCAAGTTCATGGAAGAAGAATACATCATGAATCACATAATTAGGGATATGAATGAATATATGAAAAAGACTAAATCCCATAGTATCCAAGATGATGTTGTTCCTGTTGATCCACAACCACTAATACCTGATACTGATACACCAAATATGCCTCGTCATAGTGGGAGGGTCATTAGACCACATGTTAAACTCACATTGATGGGAGAATCATCTTTGACAATCCTAGAGTCACATGATGATCCCATGAGTCCTCTGAAGCAGTGTAAGTTGATTTTGGAAGAAGAGGCAATGAAATCGAGGAATTAGAATCCATGTATTCTAATAATGTCTGGACTCTTGTGGATTTACCCCAGGGGGTTAAACCCATTGGTTGTAAATGGGTGTATAAGAGAAAGAGATGAGTAGATGGAAAGGTTGAGACATATAAAGCTAGATTGGTGGAAAAAGGTTATAGTTAAAAATCAGGTTTTGATTATGAGGAAACTTTTTCGCCAGTGGCCATGATCAAGTCCATCAGAAAACTTTTATCCATTGCATCATATTATGATTATGAAATATGTCAAATGGATGTCAAAGGCAACCTTCCTTAATGGCTATCTTGAAGAGAACATCTATATGATGCAACCAGATGGTTTCATAACCAACGGTCAAGAACACATAGTATGCAAGTTGCATAAGTCTATATATGGACTTAAGCAAGCATTGAGATCATGGAACAAACATTTTGATTAGTTAATTAAATCTTTTGGTTTTGATCAAAATGAAGAGGAACCTTGTGTATATGGAAAGATGCAAAATGAATATAGTGGATTCGATTTATATGGATGACTTTTGTTGATTGGAAGCGATTTTGGGGAGATGTTGTTATCGAGAGTAAAGATCTAGTTAGCTACTCAGTTCCAAATGAAGGATTTGGGAGAGACACAATATGTTTTAGGTATTAAGATAATACGAGATAAAAAGAATAAGATTATTGTACTTTCTCAAGAAAATTATATAGATAGTATATTGTCTAAGTATAACATGCAAGTTTCTAAAAAATGATTTTCACCTTTTAGATATGGAATCAATTCTTCTTAGGACCAATGTCCTAAGACAACTGAAGAGAAAGAATACATGAAGACCCTCATATGTTTAAGTAGTTGGTAGTCTTATGTATGTGATGTTATGTACTAGACAAATATATGCTATTCAATTGGAATAGTGAATAGGTATTAGTCTAATCCAAGTAGGGAACATTGGACCATTGTGAAGCATATACTCAAGTACTTAAGGAGAATGAGGGATTTTATCATGGCGATGAGTTGGCCCCTATAGGATATGCTGATTCTGACTTTTAGTCAAATGCATATTTGAGAAAATCCACATCTGGATATGTTTTCACATTAGGAGGAACAATTGTTAGGTGGAGGAGTATCAAGCAATCATGTATTGTTGATTCAAGCATGGAAGCTGAATATACGACAACATCAAAGGCAACTAAGGAAGCAGTATGACTTAAGAAATTCCTTATGGAATTAAGAGTCATAGCTAAGGTTGTTGATCCTATGATCTTGTATTGTGATAATAGTGGGGTTGTTGCTCAAGCCAAAGAACCAAGGAATCATAGGAAAGGCAAGCACATCGAAAGGAAGTATCACCTAGTTGGAGAGATTGTGCAGAAAGGAGACATCATAATAGAGAAGATTGCATCTGAGGATAACCTAACAAATCCGTTTATTAAAGCACTTAATACTGAAGTGTTTGACTCTCATGTATACAACATAAGTCTCAAATGCACTCTTTAGTTTTTGAGTTTCTTGGTTTATAATTTAATTAGTTTGCATTAATAAAACTGGTGATTCAGTTACTTCAAATTATTGTGTTTATTCAGGCTTAATTCAAGCACATTTTACATGTTTGGGTGCATGTGGATGCACATAGGACACATATATGAGTTCCTTGTGTTTGAGGTTGCTCACGGCAATTTATGGAAGTTGGCAATCCATAAGTAGTTATGGTATGGTATATGCCCAGTTATTGGGAGTAGTTTGTCACAGCTCACCCAGGAGTGAGTCTCTAGGATATCCTTAATATGTTGCTTGGTACATAATGAACATGACTTTGGAGAGCAAATTTTCATATACTATCTTTGGATGATTTTGCTCATAGCTACTATCTCAAATGGGCTCTTAACCTTGAGGGTCATTGGAGAGTTGAGGGGAGTAGGTTGTTATTTTGAGGTGCTCTTTATGACCATCTATCATTGATAATAACTCAGAGTGATCTTGGATGGCTTCTTACTCCAACTTATAGAATCTTACTTTGACCATACATGGGAACCATGATGACCGTAATTATAAGGTTGTATACAACCTTGGGTAGCTTAAAAGGTGATTGATCATAGTTGTCCTTGGCCAGGGCAGCCCTACTTAAGTTTAGGGCGGACGTACGGTCATGATCTAGTCAAAGGGTAAGCTTGTAGCCTTAAGGTAAAATGGTAATTTCAATATTTTGTAGTATAATGTTTGAAATTACTAGTATCGATTCATGGGGAGGTTGTGTGAGTGATTAGTAGGGCGTGATAATCTTCCACAATGATTTGGAATAAGAGTATTCTATTTTGTATTGCAATTTGTCTACTATAGTGATATGACTTACCAATTGTGGAATTATGTCTGATTAGTTCCATGGGAGCCAAAATTGGAAAGTAGCATGGATTCCCAAGTAAACCCATTTGTAAGTGGCTAGTGTTATGAGTAGTTTATGATCCATATGAGCCTTCAAGTTTGCTTTGAGGCTACTAGGAGAATGTTAGAACTAAGCCCAGATAAGCAAACTAGAGTTTTACTTAAATTGGACCATTGAACTTATATAGGCTAATTATAAGCCCAAGTAATATGCGAGTTCCAATGGCCTAATAAACCCTATTATAAATATAATATTATATTTTAGGTTTAGGATGATAGACTAATTTCAAAGAGAAAGAGAATTTCTTTCTGTCCTAAATATGAAAGTAAAAAGACATTGGATTGTTCTTGGAACCCACACTTTGTGGTCAAGGCCTACAAATCGGTTATTGCCTGAAAGATTTGTGGATTAGTTCAATTCGAGGTTAGTATGTATTTTACCAAGTCAATAAAATATAATTTTTATTTGTTCATGGTTTTTCTTCCAGTGCATATGAAATCATAGACTTCAAGAGGGATGTCCCGAGATTCCAACATAAACTACATACTTATAAGATTTGCCTTTCATGCACATTATGCCTAGCTCATTTAGTAGAGCTTTCAACGTTTAAATAGGTAGGGCAAATGGAGGAGAGAGGTTCTGAGTCTAAGTTCAAGTGGGGACAATTTATTATATTGTAATTAAAATATTTTAGCTGTCCAAAAAAAAAAAAAAAAAAAAGTTTGCCTTTCCTTCTAATGTGGGAGTATTTAGACAAATGTTTTCCCCTTTATATCTACTAATTTTAGAACTATTTAAGATTCATGTATCAAAAATAATATTTAAAATTTTCAAAAGTCATTTTTAAGATAAAAAGAAAGTGAGTTTTTTTTTTTTTTACTTCAAAAGTAATTTACTTCCAAACATTAATTTGTTCATTTAACCACTTTTTATGATTTATTAGAGATATTTTATTGAATAAAAAAGCTAAAATATTTTACTTTTTAATTAAAAATAAAACTAGAATAATTTTTCTTTATTTTTTTAATGCTTTATAAAAATAAAATATTAAAAAACAAACATTAATATTTAATACAATTAGGTATCGCTTAATTTTAAGTCGTATATAGAATTAAGTAAAATGATTGGATTTTATGACTCACCTGAGAGGCATAGAAGGAGAGAGTCATGAAAATTGCTAGAAGGAATGTCGAAATATTATTTCAAGCAGTTGGAAAAAAATTGGTGGGAATGGGAATAGCCAAACAAATCCTTAGATGTTCAACAGATCTTCTCACCTAGAGCTGGGACCAAAGGAATAATTATAAAAGAAAATTGATTGGTTTTGTGAGTACCGTGGCCTTTAGGCCTAAGCCCTTTCTGTGGACCCGGCGCCTCACAGCGGACCGTTGCTTGACCAGCGTCATGTAGGCGCTTAAAGTCGGGCCTTGTTGGAACTCATGCGGGAGCAGATCGGGCCGGGAGAGTTTTAAACTACATGCAGGGGTTCGAGTCCCCTAGCCGGCCATCCTACTGCATATGGGAAATTCGTAATGGATAATACAAAAAAGATATTTATCCACGGATCTCCTAGTATCCAAATTTGATATGTTTTAAAAACATAAATCCTTAATAAGGGAGAATTAGTCCTTGATAAGGAAAGAAAGATCTCATCACCAAAATTACGAGATTATCTTTCCCACAATTGAGGAGAAATTCGAGTATAAAGGGAAGACTTCCCACGAGGGAAATGTATGCAATTACGACTGCGCTGACTTCTTTCTTTCTCTTCTCCATCCCTTTTTGCTGAATTAATCATCGGAGAGGCGGTCGGCACACTACTGTCGGACCCCTTTTTTTTGCAGGTTTATATCGTGACGCTGATGCCCCAGAGGTTAGGCAATCAAGGTAACAACAATTGACGTCATATATGGAAATCGAACAAAAAGTCTCATCGACGACGGGCAAGGGCTTGGCTCTAATGGCTATCCAGTAGCCCTTCGCCACTATTAGCTCCTACGGTTCCCCTCCCCACATCTGATTCGTTTGACACAGGGGCAATGACTAGCAACCCGGTGATCTAGTCGCCCAAAGATCAAATTCTTCATTGGCGTCAAGACATGGAGAAGAAACAAGAGGAGCAGGCAGGACAAATGAGGGAATTACAGGATCACGCTGAACAATTATAGCATGAAAACAATCGTTTGGGGGCCCAAGTAGAAAAAAGGAACGATCTTGATGAAAAAGACGTGCAAGATAGCAACCAAGCAAGGTACCCGACTGCTCGTAATAAAGGAAAAGAATCCATCGTCCATGACAACATAGATACCCCAACGGACGACGAGTTGTCCTCGGGCAGCTCGCCAAACCTCTCCCCAGTAAAAAGTAGTAGGGCTAGGCTGTACGGCCTTTCGCATCACCCTACATTCGGCAGCGATAATTCAGCACATTTGCACGGCGGAAAACGGTAGAGACGGAACCATACAGCGGGTGCTTAGGAACGCGTCTACATTACCCACGGGCGTAATGCCGCCCATGCCCCTAATGTACCCCTCCTTGATACAGGACCTACGCTCTACATACCGCCTGTAGCCACGATTTTAAGTCCTAATGACATGCTCTCTTCTCCCCTAGGGCAACACATCCTCAATTACGAGCCACCCTGAGGGTTCGTCATGCCAACCTTTGTTATGTTCGACGGTTCTAGCCACCCTTTTGATCACATGCTTCATTATAACCGGGTGACTGAATCTGCTTGGCCAGCCATATGTTATGCAAAAGTCTTCATTAGCCTTGATTCGTGCAGCGGTGGGTTGAGATCAACAAATTTATACCTGGCTACTCCTCTTGCCGTTGCGTAACTACTGCAGTATAGCGGCTCTAGGATCGAACACAGGGATGGGTTTTCGTCTTACAAATGATTTTATAATGAGTCAAAATGGTGAGCCTTTTATTTGGATTTTGGATTTGTATAAAAAGTGTGGTTGTTTTCACTATGCTAACAGAAGGCAATTTGAAATAAGATGTAAAAAGAAGTCCTTGAAGTTTTAGGCCACTAGTTTGGTATGATAGGGTTACAAAGGTGTCCTTGGGTTATTTCCTCGCATTAGGGAAAATGACCTATAGTCATTCCCAAAACCGGATCTTTGTTTAACTTTAAAAACTAACCCTTAGTACCATTTCTCTTTGAAACATAACATTTACTGAGCATTAAATGTTCCTGAAGTTGAAATCTAGCATTTAACCTACCTCAGATGGCTAAATTAAATGACAACTAATGGATGTCGATTATTATCTACCACTAAGAATACCTTTGAACCCAAAAACTTGCCAAGTATTGACCAATGAAAGTACATCAAATGGCTTTTAAACCTAGTTTGAAAATTTGAAACATAATCGCGATTACTGCCGTGAAATACAGAAGACACATAAAAGCCTTATCGACCTGCCTAACAACCCTCCTCTTCCAAGGTTTAGAGGCTTTGCGAGCATCCTTTGAGTTGTCATCCTCAAAGGGTGTGTTTGGTTGCCTAGAAAGTGAAAGAAAGAAGAGAGAGAAGAGAGAATATGAGGGCCAAAAACAGGGCCCGTATTGGAGAATGCCTCAAATTTAAGTTAGGTTACAAATTGTTCAAAAAATGGTTTATATAGCCTTACACACAGGTGAAAATACCAATCTAACCTAAATAGTATAATTACGGTGAGGTAGAAATGGAAAACAGCGGTCGTTTGTACCACAAAATGGGAACAAATTTTTGCTACGAATTGAAATTTTATTATGTAGAGAATTTCGCTACAATAGCGAAGTCGCTATGTAGTACATACATAGCGGTATTTCGCTATTGTAGCGAAACCGCCTCAAGCGGAATTTCCCTAAGCACTTGCCCACCTTGCTCCACCTTCAATTTCTTCATTCTTGGCTTGATGCAATCGAAGAAAAATCATACAAACTCGACGTAAATCAACTCACTTCGATATGCCTAGCTTGATATGACAGAATAGGTTTTAAGAACTGAAACTACCCTGGCTTGACCTCGAAATACAATCATTAGTACAAAGGGACCTACACGTGTCAATCGAAACAACTAATATCATTAGTACACAAAAGTACTTAGAACCTATCTTAAAATAGGGTTATAATAGCACTTTTGGTACTAATCACACCCCAAACCGATATTGCTAATAGTCTGCGTAGCAATGCTAGGAAGTAATCAACAAGTAGAGAAGCAAGCATGGGAGGAGTAAAGTTTGTACAAGTAATGCATAACTGCGATGAGAATCACGAAAACAAAAACTAACCATCTCGAAAGAATAGAGAAGCTATACCGCGGTGTGCCAACAAGCTCCCTCCTCGAGGGGCATGGGCAGGGCTCTTCTGCAAAAGCTCACAGGTTTGTTTGATGAGTCTCAATCATAAACTCTGACTGTACGCTCTCCTGGCAGGGCTAATGCCATAACCTTGTATATTTAACCAACCTAAATAGATCGGGACCTGCCCCTTATTACAATTCGTTTTGCATTGCGGGTGCAATGCGGGTTCGACTTCACCAAAGTCGGGTGCGAGTTAGGCGACTCCCGACCCGGTGAAGGTTTAGGGCATCGAGTCATGAGGATCTTCGACCCTGAGCTCTGGGTTTCACCCAGGGACTTGAATGATTTCGGGCCTACAGCACCTACAGCTCGCTAAACTCCGCCCATCCACCAGTGTAGTGAACAAGTGGTGGCTCCCCATTAGTTGGCTTAGGGCTGAGGGCTTTAAAGGCTTTCTGTAAACCCCTCGGGCCCAGGTGCTCAGTTTCATAGTAAGCAATGCGGTCGATTCTTTTCTTTTCTTTTGCTTTTCTTTTGGAAGACACATTGGCCTTCTTGCATGGGGTTCGCAGCCTATTCAAGAGATGCATGACACTAGGAAAGGGTTTGCATGGGGGTTTGTCTTTGTTTCTTAGCCTATCATTGAGACCTAACGTGCTCGGTGTGTGGTTAGCTAAAGGCGGAAGAAACATGGTAAATACAACAAGAATTTGACTAGTCAACCACTCAACTCGGCATAGGACCCTTCTAACACTAACACCATTAGGAAAGGCTTAAGTTCATCAAATTGCAAGGCTAAACATTATGCATATACAAAAGTTAATTAAAATAAATAAATAAAAAATGTGGGTGCTAAAATAAGCCTTGAAAATCACTGTATAAAGTTTTAATATAATCAAAAGGCTGTCTGAAGCTTATAATAAGCTTGAACACTATCTTGAGCTAAGCAAAAAATAAACCACGCCTACTATTGGCTAATACATACTAGCAAATAGTCCATACGAGACAAGTAGGCGAGTTGATATAAAACTAAAAGCAGCTCCTGAAGTATAAAAACAAACAAAAAATAAGTATGATAAATGTACTTAGAGCGCTAACTCTCTGACCAAAGCATCAGCGTGTTCTCACTGGGGAGGATCGGAAGCTAGAGAAGGAGATGTGACCTCCTCACTGTACTGAGTGGTGTAGAAGTGACGGATCGTGATTTATTCTTGCGGTGGCCTTGAGCCATGTACCTAAAATGCAGTGGTGATACAATGGGCATCCATGAGTGGTGGGGAATTTGTATAGGCTGTCACAGTAGCGGTGGAGACCAAGGTGGCTGTATCCCGAAGAATGAAGCAGGTCTGTGCGAGTGACCTCGGCGCGGGCTATTCGGCTTGGCTAATCTTGTGCCGAAGCGCGAAGATCTGAAGTGGCGTGAATGTGCGAGCGACATCCATATGACGATAAATCCACTAGAAGTGACGGGGATGTGCTTGGATGGGCTGTGACGTGGACGAGGCTGCGGTCTCGGGGCGGGGTAGTATGAAGGTGGAGCCCAGGGGATGAATCAGGGCGGGGTCCTCTCCACCTCCACCATGAGATAAGATTTGCTCATCCTTAGGCGAGTCCTCCTCGCAATCATCCGACATCCTCCTGGCTGGTGAAAAAGAAAAGTGGCATAGATAAGGTCGCTCATGGGATACAATCATGGGACCAACTGTAGGCCTTTCGATACACGGTTCCTCCCAGGGAACCAGTGCTAACACATGGCATAATAATCTCGGCATCAAAAGGGGAATAGCCTCTGCACGAGTCAAGCCCTTGGGGTGGACCTTTTCTTCGAAGTGAAGTAAGGTGGTCATGATAAGCTCTGCCGAATTGAACCAGAACCCATCAGATATCCAATAAAGAGCCTCTAGAATAGATCCTCTATGCAAATAGTGCTGAAGCGGGAACAGATTAGACCGAAGTACGTGGTCTGTGAGGAGCATATGCGGAGGAAGCTGCCTTCGAACAAGGATAGACAGGCTGTATCTCTCGAGAGAGGCGGAACCATCTCTCTAGGTGAGGGGTGAGGCCACTGCCAATAATCTACCGAGTTAGCTAGAACTACTGACAGGCTTAGAGCAGCGGTGATATCTGAGGCTGTGAGTATCCTAAAGAGCCATCTATCACAAATGAGCGCATCGATTGGACACTCCCCAGGATGTCATGGTATAGTAAAACTCAAGAACCACCCAGGGATAGAAAAATTGCCTCGAGTCATAAACGGTGCGAATCTTTTGTGGACCCAGTGGGAATCTCGAGCGAGTGGGTCCATTTGCTAATCTTTGGTATATCATAATAGGGCTCTCCATGAAAGTCCTTGTTACGACAATCCACATTCCGAGATTATCGGGTCGCTAGTGAAATAATGGGCTAATCCTCAGCGGGGATAAGCGGGGCGATGATTGTGCGGGACTGGCGTGGAGACCGCGAAGGCTCTCGAATTTGGCCCAGTGAAGACTCCTCGGGCCGGATCTAGGGCACGGCAGGTTGCCCTCAGTGGAGGCCACGTAGGATGCGAGAGGGAGGCGAGTCCAGCTCCGGGTGTGTATCGTGCGGATGGGGCTCGGCCTGCAGAGCTCCTACGGGATATCAGCAATTTGGACTACGCATTAAAAATTTGCCGCGGGGAGAAAAGTCGGGGGTGCCTTGGCACCACGGCTGGAGAGGAGTGGTGCGGCGGCCTTGAAGTCTGGGCGCCATCTGCGGCGGGTGCGAATTACGAACCACAGGCTGAATCGATGTCCTCACGAGGTCTGAACCATGGCGGAGAGCTAGGTGTGCGACAAAGGCGGCAGTGCTGGGATGGAATATTTGATTGCACATGAGAATGGGTACACTTTTATGTTGTGGGCAGCTAGGGACCAGCGGCCCGGCGCGGGGGGAAGGGTACTCTTTGGGGCGGGAATTTCTCTCTTTGGGCGAGTGCGCTCTACGTGACTTTTCTCTGCAAAATAAACAAAGTAAAATAATAAAAACAT
>JAEQBH010005636.1:0-70928 GCA_016808115.1 Tetrastigma voinierianum
TTGTTCATTCCCTCTCATTGCCATCCGTCGCGTGATGTCGAACCAAGGAGGAGTTTGTGCGCCTAAACTCGAATAGCTTCTTCCAAAATTGGCCGGTAAACACCGGATCCCCGTCACTACAATAGTTAGAGGAAAAACCATACAATTTTTAAAAATGTTATCCAGAAAACTTTAGCCACTGCCGTTAAGCAGGTAATGTGGTGAGAGAGTAGATAGAAATGAGCATATTTACTCAATCTATCAACCACCACCATGATCATCAGATACTGAGGTGGAAACCCTCAATGAAATCCATGTTTATGTCCCGCCAATCAAGGCTGGGACCGGTAAAGGCTGAAAGAAGCCCATTGATGAACATTTTCTTCCTTATTCCTTTGGCATGTATCACAAGATCTAATGAAAGCTCATATATCTCTCCTCATGCCCGCCAAGAAACCCCTTTCGTCGAGCATGTTTTATAGACTCCTCGTGTGGCCCCTTTTATGGACCGCAGTTGGAAACTCAAGGTAAGACCCCTTTGTCGAATGGCACTAAGCTTCCTAAATGTGTACTTACCCTCAGAAAGAGTAGGTTATTACTGATTTGGTATCGTGATTCGTCCAAGATCTTTGATGGTAGTTGTTGAAAAGTTCCTGCAACTGCGGATGTTGGAGGTAAATCTTCTTCAACTCCTCTATCCATTTTGGTCAAGGATGCCGACATTGCACCGACTGCGGGCTCTGTAGTTTTGGTCTTTACGACGATAGAGTGTTTATGTCTGTTGCGGGAGCCACTGGGTCGTCGATTGGTATCGAATAGTTGTTTGGTGGATTCTAGGCTGTTTGGCTGTTTTTTTTTTTAGGTAGTAGTCTTCGGGATCCGATTTTCAGCTGGGGGTACTCTCGATAAGGCACGCAACTTTATTCGTTTCCCACTGGCACTCCACTCGAGAAATCATACCCTAAGAGTTTTGAAATCCATTACAAGGTGGGTCCCAATTCTTTGCTCCAATAAATACTCAAGCTTGTTGGTCGCCCAACCTAAAGCGTGGCCTACCAAGTAGTGTCTCCACTTTTGAATGTGCTCCATCACCACTTAGAAGTTCTTTCATATGTAGATAACATGAGGCTCTTTCCCGCAATGCTCGCTTAGATAAGCGATAGGGCCTCGCCCTTGCATTTCACACATTCCTAAACCTCACCCGAAGCATCACACTCCACCACAAAAGTTTTAGTGAAACTGCAATTAAGAACAGGGATTCAATCCATGGTTTCAGTTTTAAATTTTTATCAAAGGCTGTTTGAGCTTTTTCTCATTCATGAATGCATTTTTCTTTAGAAGAGCAATAAGAGGTGCTGCAATGGTACCATACCCTTGTACAAACTTTCTATAATACCCTGTGAGTCCCAAGAAGCCTCTTAAAGCCTTTAAATTCCTAGGTGGTGGCCAATTCTGCATAGCTAAAATCTTTTGGGGATCCGCTTTCACTCCATTCCGAGAGATAAAGTGTCCTAAATACCCACTTCATAACGCTCTAACACAAATTCTATTTCCTTTAAAAACAACTTGTACGTTTCAAAATTTCATAAAGACCATGCTTAAATGTTGCAAATGTTCACCCATGGACTTACTATAAATCAAGATATCATCAAAAGAACACTAAAACAAACTTCCCCAGATGAGGCTTAAAATTTCATTCATTAACCCTTGAAAAGTCGAGGCATTGCAAACCAAAGGGCATAACCAAAAATTCATAAAGGACTCCCGATAGGTCCTCAAAGCGCTGGGCACATCATTTTCATGCATTCTGATTTGGTGATAATCGTAACTCAAATCTAAATTTAGAAAAAACTTCGCCATATAATTATCCATCAATTCATCAATTTTAGGAATAGGATACTTATCTTTTATCGTGATTCCTGTTAAGGGCAATGAGCACCCAGACATGATCCTCTCTAACTTCCATCATCTTTCCTAACTGTACAGCGATAGAGATGAATAGGACTTCGCTTTCTCTTATGATTCCACTTTTCAACATTTCACCACCGAACACTTTATTTCTGCTTCGATAATAGTATACCGTAGGGTCTAATGACAAGTGGGTTTAGAGCCTCAATTTGATTTTATGGTCATGGCTTCTCTGGGAGGCAAGTCGTGTGGTTCAACAAAGACCTCCCGGTCCCTTTATTATTTTAGTACCATCGATCCACTTCTTTCTTTTCTGTCTTCTTTCCTCCAACAACCGCAGCCATATTCTCGCATCCCTGTACGTAAGCTTGGAGCACGTTCCTCCTCTCTTCTAATGTTGCCTTCAGTTGTGAGACCCCATAGTTGGACCTCACTTCTCCGAAATTAAATTTCATGGTTAAATCTGAACTAAGATCTTGTCATGGCATT
This sequence comes from Tetrastigma voinierianum, assembly GCA_016808115.1. NCBI lineage: Eukaryota > Viridiplantae > Streptophyta > Magnoliopsida > Vitales > Vitaceae > Tetrastigma > Tetrastigma voinierianum. The sequence goes on from JAEQBH010005636.1 coordinate 2,377, forward strand.
CAAGGAAATGCCTAACAGCTCCCCTAACTTTTCTCCCTTCTTGGTGGGTTCCTCAGGTTGGATTATGGCTAGCTTCCCTTCATTTGATTCAGCTTCATCTTTTTCAAGATCTTCCAATCCTTCCAACAAAATTCTCGCTTGCAGCATTTGTGCCCGAGGTGAACCATCACAATTAAAGCATAGTCCTTTTCTCTCCTCTCATTTCCAAGGTCACTTTAATGGGAAAGGAGGTTTTTCGATTTTGGTTAAGGAATATTGTGCGCTTCGGTTTCGATTTTAGGTCGTGGGGAAGAAATCTGGTTGGGAATTGGTGCACTTCTGGATTGTTGTGTTTGGTAAAGGTGGGTGGTAAGGCTTACCCGAGACTCCCTTGCACTCACCTCTTCTTCTCAATTTTGCTAACCTAAATACAAATTAGGGAGATATTAGGGCTTTGAACATGGTTACCATAATTTTCTGGGCCATCCTTAGGCCACTAATAATAAGTAGAAATTCTGAATTCTTCCGTGAGCCCCTAAATCTTGTTAGATAAAACTTCAAATTCGCCTTTGATACTCCTCAATGCAATTGTTTGCCTTAATTTAGTGAAAGCCCCTATTGATCCTCATAGAGGGTCCAATCTATCTTTAAAGCAGGTGAAATCAACCTAACTCCCGGGACAGACGCGAGTCCTTTTAACCATCCAAAACCATGATAAAGCCTTCCCTCCATATGGAAATAGCTGCAATATCTAATTTTTGATCATCGAGTAAAATTATCAAAGAATTGTTCAAATTTTTTAAGGATCCAATATTCCATTGGTTCCACTCCATCAAAATTGGGGAAAATCAAGTCTAAGAGTTCTAGCTTGTATTCCCCCCATTTCCCCTAAACACTCCAAGTTAGCTTAAAAAACTGACCTTAGTGTCGATGACCCTTCACTCCATTTCCCCATTTTGGCTATTTTTGTGGATTGCTAATTGCTCGTGAATCGCTTGCCAGTCGCTGAGTTGCCGCAGCATGGCTTCCAAAGATGCCGTTGTCTCGCTTCTTCCCAGCAGCGCTTTCAGCATGGAGACTCCGCCAGACATAAGAGAGACTGACGTGTCCCCTTAGCCATGGTGCAGTAGTGGCTCTGATAACACTGCTATGGTTGCTGGAAAATAGAATAAAATAAACCAAAGTAGGCGCTTCGAGGGGCCTAATCCTCCTTCTCGACTCGCAATTTGATAGCAACTGAGAAAGTGCATTTCATTTCATAATCCTGAGAATAAATAGATGGACAACTAGACCTAGTCAAATAACCACTAAACTGAACTACCCCACAAAATAGGCAAAGACTATGCCAACCAATACCCCACTACCGATAACCCTAATAATCCCACTATCATCTCCACTTGGCCACATGACCCATTATGTAGCTGAAATAAATATACCAATGCATGACACAAAATAAATCATAACTTGGGAACAAATCCTTAATAACAAGGATTTCATAACAGAAAATCGAATGCCTCTATTGTTCAACAATTTTCTTATACAAGGCTGAGTCATCAGGGCATTTCTAGGAGTAGATCTCAAACATGTCAAGATGTTGTCAGTATCGTGTAAGAATATTAAAGTATTGAGTAACATTTAAGTCTTCTTGTCGCAAATCATGAAGTCTAGTTTCTAACTTCAAATAATTATGATATATTTTTTAAACTAGAGTACGTATCACGTGCTACATCCCAAATCTCTTTAGCTATTTTGTAAAGTAGAAAATTTTCTCCCACTTCGATTTTCATGGAATTGATTGACCACGACATAATCATATGATTTTCTTTTTTCCAGATCCGATACTTAAGATCTGATTTTTTTGGAATGGAGATCTCGTTTGTGAGGTCTTCTTCCTTCTCTTTGCCACAAACATACATTAGAACAGATGTGGGCATTGAAGAAAATTCTGGCCATTAAATCTCTGATTGGTAATGAGAAGGGATGAACTTTCTTGGATGTTGGCTGAAGAGTTTGGTTCAGGTTTGGGACTTATTTAATAATGAGGGGGCTGTGAGTTCATGTCGTATTTGGTCATAATGAGGAATTTTCAATGAAGGAATTTTGAAGAAACAGACTCAAGATGGCTCTCGATAATTACGTGAGAATAGAGAAAATAGATTAAATCTTTCATTTTGTATGAAAATGAAATACAAAATCTATTCAACAAGGATGTGGCCTACATTCTTTCCCCTAAATTAAAGAATTCAAACTTCAAGTAGAGGAAATTTCAAATTTAAAAAAACAGTTAATAAATTGATCTAAAATAATCGAATAGCTGAAGAGTCACTTCCTTTCTACCAGGGTACCACGCAAGGAACCATGGGAATATGGTTGAGTGGACGTTGGTCCTGTTAAGTTCGCCGTATTTGTTTCCCCCCGTCACATGAAAAAAGAAAGGAAATGTGAGACTTCCCATATAGGCAGGTATAATGGGAATGATCCATAAGGAATGATCAATAAGGTTCCATATATATTAGTTTCATGTTTTATCAAGAGTATTTTTCGCATGGAAAATGATGATGCCTTTTCAATCGGAACTGGGATTGAGTGTGCTGGATTCGTTGGGCCGGTCCACTAGCTCGACGCTGGAACTCCTCTCGCAAAACAAGAAACAACAGATCGATTTCCGGGACTCATATGTTGTGATTCGATGCCTAAGCGGCCTCCCTGAAGAAAAAGATCAACCGCTTAGAGGGTGAATTTTATGCATCTTCACCGGCGGGAAGACCTCGAGTATTTATAGTAGATGTTTTCCCAATCGATGGTGATATGACTTCCTTATTGATGGAGAATTTATTTTTATCGCCGCCGATGAATAAGGATAACAGAGCGCTATCGGTAATTATCCTACTTCTTATTGGTGAGACGGACGGATTTCACGTGATATGGGCTCTTAGGCCGGCCCGTGTTATCGCCTCGGGATGGATGAACCGCTCCCGCCTTCAGCCCGTGCTGCGAGCCCGGTGTTTTATCGGCTCTTTATAAATCTTCTTAATCCCGAGATTCGGCTCGAGGCTCTTATTTTTTAAACTCGATCAGTTGGCCCCCAACCCTTGGTTACGGCGAGTGTGGGCAAGGGCTGTATCATTTCTTGAATCCGGTGCAACTTCTATGAGTCATTTCGTAATGTTTGGTTGTATTTTGTCAAATGTCCCAAATAACACTTTCTGATTCAGACTTATTTCCTTTAGTTCTTCGCTTCGAGAACATCCTCCTAATCGCTTGTATTGTGTTCCCTACTATTGAAGCTTTTCCCTTCTCTCGCGATTCCTTTTTCTTAAAACTGTCCACCTTTGTCTTAATCTCTTTAAGAGTTTTTGTTATACCCGCTGGTCGTCACTTTCGCCTGCTCCTAGGATCGGCACGCCTTTCTCCTTCTTTTGCCTTTTTGAGTGGTATACAGGGCGTTAGTGGCAAGCTGGTTAGGTTTCGTCCAACTTCGTATTCTCACGGTTCGGTCATCTTCTTTGCGTATAGGGGGTGATTCCTCTATGGTATCTAGTTCAAGGCGGACGGGTGGTGAGTCCGATCGCTTAGCCGTGGTTGCTCTTCGAGATGCCCCGGGGGAACCTCCTTTCCCCTTGGGTAAAGGCAAGGGTAAAATTGACGATTAAATAATTCTAAGGGGTCGAAATATCTAAGTCAAGTCGTGCACAACGCTTTAGCTCAGTCCTGCTACAGGTTGAGCCTTTATACGGGAAATCTTCGTGAAGACGATATAGGCCCCCGCTTAGTGTCCTCGCCTGTCTCCCCGACGTTTTGACCTCCCACGTTGTTCAAGTGCCCAAGATGGTGTGCTTTCGAGGTGGCTCGGAGAATGGCCTCCGCTTTCCTCTCGCATCCCTTTATGTGCGGTCTCGCAACATTTCAACGCTCTCGCCTCTCAACTTTCGCCTAATTTACGGGTATTCGATTGGCCTGTTAGTCATCTTTAGATAAGGGCTTGGTGTTCCTGCATAGCTATGTTCCCGATCTTTTGAGTGTGAAGGAAGCCAACGAGGGCTTTCTTTATTTATCTACATTCCAGTCATTCGCCGACATTCCTGACTCTCCCCGGCCTTCCCACAAATTTGGGAAGGAACGCTACTTTTGTTAGTGATTGGCCGCTGGGAGTGGTGCTGTCCCATTGACAAGGAAGGCACATTGGCGGCCCAAGGAAACCGACTACTCCCAGAATCTACATGAGCTTTGCTATGTTTTTTAGTTTCCGTCTAGTTTTCATAAATTACATGGTAATTCTTAACTTGCATCGATGTGCTTTTAGGTATTCGCCGATCTAGCCCCGAAGACAGGTCGAAGCCGGAAGTTGGCCAAATGTCTTCTCGCTACTTTAGCTTATCGTGTCGGATATTCCAGATCTTCTCAGTTCAAGTCTCTCCCGACTTGCTACTTTGAGGCCTTCACCTCCATCCGTTATGAAGTTCTCCTACGATGGCCTCCCACACAAGCCTACTAAGTGAGAGCTTCAAGCTCGTGGATAGCTGTCCCTAGATCCTGAGTGAAGTGGAAACCTCTGGACTCCCTTGAGAAGGGCCATCCAACCTGGGGTAAAGCCCCGAGGTTGGGGACGTCTTATTCATCACCCTCTGGCCATGTCCGAGTATAGGGGCAAGTATTGCCACCTTCGGCGAGGTTCCAAGAGCGCCAAGTTCGTAGCCTCGTTCTACTTTTGCTGCAAAGGCCAAAGATTCCTCGGGGAGGGGAAGGCCGAGCCCCGCCGGAGGTTGGGTGCCCATCTCGGGGCCTTAGAGTCCTCCCGCGCAGAGCGCTGAGCCTCCTCCTTCAATAGAGGAAGACTTGGGGAGGAAGCGCCTGCCGATGGATATAGACTCGCTTCTCCACGGCCGAGCTGGCTGCAGGCGCGATCTCATCCATCCTCGTGGATTCCGATCTCAAGAGTCGTGCCCCGCCTGCTGGAGGAGGCTTTGCCCCATCTCCTCCAGGCCGCTCCGTAAGTTCCCGTGTCTTTTCAGGTCCGCTTATCTTGGTTTTGAGTTGCGTGTTGACTTTTATGTCGGGTATCGACAGTGGCTACCCATTTGAAGAGCCTGCAAAAAGCGTCAGATCGAACGAGGTCGTGTCAGTCGCCAGCCTACAGCAAAGAGTGGCTTCTCTACCTCCGAGCGAGCCGAACCGCAAGCCAGAATGCAAAATGTTACGCAGGAAGTCAGGAAGCTTAAGTCCCATATGGTATTCACCGATAGCGTGAGCGCTGCCTGGTGGTAGAGAAGTTATAAGGCCCGAGATGGCTTAAGAGTTGCCGAGGGTGAGCCGGAGGTCGTGATGTCGCAGACGCCTGCACGATTCGCCGTGGCCAAAGATGCCGCAGCTACCCAGATCAGCCAGTGGTCGTGAAGAGTTGCACCATCCTGCACGAGCCGCGGTAGCTCCAAGAAGAAGGCGAGTCGCAGAGATGAGCCGCTGTGAATAAAGCAAGGTTGCGAGACAGAGCCCATCGCGCTTTGTAGGCTGTGCCCTATTGAACGCCGGACCGATGAGTGCCGGCGCTGCGAGGGACCTTCGCAGGCGTGAAACTCCGGGTCGCTCGCAGGGACGGAGCGATAGCGAAGCTCAGGGATGAGGTCGCACTCAAAGGCTTCTCGATGGCTTGCTTTCCAAAGAAGGGTTGCTGATGCCTATCCGGGCTTCAACCTTAACTTTGATATCCCCTGACGTGGGAGGCGGGCAACCTTTTCCCGCGACTACTCTAGAGAGCGCCGCCACCCCGACCGAGGCCTGCTCCCTTCTTCTCGCCTTCTCGCTCCTAATCCCGCGCCCGACGCCCGAGCCTTGCATACTTTGCTTGTTTTCTTTTTTCTTTTTTTTTTTTTTTGTTTTTTTTGCTTTTGTTTTGCTTTTTGTTTTTTTTTAACCTTGGGCTCAACCGTGTATATGTACGCCTTCCCGGGCTTTGAAAACTCAATGAATACCCAATCTTCTTCTCGCTTCCCTAATCGTGTTCCTTATGTCGCTTCCGCTCTGGAAGCCGCTTGGATCGGCGGGCTATGGCATTTTCGGCGGGGCTGAGTTCTGAAAACCGAGCTACCGAGGCTTCATTGCGGCTAATTTGCCCGAGTCAACCGGCTCGCGCCATAAGGCTGGCTCGGTCAGCCGAGCTCTTCAAAACTCGAGCCGCTGAGTCTAGCTGGGCACCCGCCTCGAGCTGAATCAAGCTCTCTACGGCAGTATGGCCTTGTTCGAGTAGAAGCTGGAGCCTTCAAAACTGAGTCATGAGGATCCAGGCTAATATGCCCGAGCCGAACTAGCCTGCGGGCTATATGGTCTTTCTAAGCAAATGAGTTTCAAAAATCGAAGCACCGAGGTTCGTGGGCGACCGCCGGAAGCCGAATCGCTCGTGGCTATGGCCTTTTCGAGCGGGGCTGAGTTTTTCAAAACTGAGCCGCTAAGGCCTATGCTAATTCGCTCGTGTTGAATCGCTTCGCGTTATATGGCCTTTCAGCAGCTGAGCTTTGTACCGGAAGCACCGAGTCTACGGGCTAATTCGCTCGGTTACCGCTCTGGCGCGGTACGGCTCTTGTCTAAGAAGTTGAAAGTTTTGAAAACTGAAGCAGGCCCGTGAGGCTAACTGCTCGAAATAATCGCTTTGCGGCATGCGGGCCTTTTCTCGAAAGCAAAGCCAGCTTCTTAAAAATCGGAAGCCGAGGCTCGTGGCTAATATGCTCGAAGCCGAATCGGCTTTGGCGGATATGTGGCCTTTCTAAGTAGTCGAGCGCTCTAAAAACCGAGATGCCGGTGTCTGCGGCACCTGCTTGAGTCGAATCGCTCTACAAGCATGTGGCCTGAAAGCGCTTAAGTTTTCGAAAATCGAGCTACCGAGGCTCCATGGGATATTCTCGCCGAGCCAACTCAACTGCGGGCTATACGGCCTTCGGAAGCGCCAGCGCCGAAAATCGAGCCCCGAGGCCCGCTGGCTAATCGCCTCGAGCCGAACCGCTCGCGCGGCCATAAGGGCCTTTTTCGACTTTCTTCTTGGAAGGCGTAGCTTTAATGTGCTTTGCCAGAATCGAACGGTCAGCGCGACTTGAAATCGAGATGCCGAGGCTCTCGGGTCGCTTCGGGGCCCTCGCTACATGGCCTGCTCGAGTTCCTTATCTGAAAGCACGCGACGCTTTAATGCGCTTTATGGAGAATGGAACAAATCGCACTATTTCCCACATCGACTTCCTTTATAAGTCGGGCGACTTCTCTCGCGATGGAGCTCATGCTTCAACCTTCCTCCTCAAGGCATCGAATCCGCTGCGATGATGAATAAGGCTCGTCATCATCGTGAGGAGGTCTTGCTCCCGGGAGATCCCGGAAATGGGCGCTTTGTCATGATGGTCTTCGCTCAGGAGTTGTGTTTTTCCCTAGTTCCTCCCTTATGGGAGTTATGTTATTCCCTAGCTCCGTCCGATGATGGAGCCATGTTGGGGAATGCATCCAGAGAGGGCGGTGTACTTAAAGAAGAACTTTTAGTACCGCTTTTTCCATTTTCTCCTCTTTTTCTTCTCTTCTTTCCTTCTCCTTCCTTCCTCTTTCGCACACTCTCTCTTCTCTCCCTTCCTTTCTTTCTTTCTCTTCTCCTTTTTCCTTTCCTTTCCCTCCCATTCGCACTCTCTCTTCTTTTCCCTCCCTTTATCTTTCTTTGAGATTTTTCTTTTTAAGGGAACTGGCTTATACTGTTTCATTCCGAGATGCGGATGCATTGCTGATTGTAATCAATCAGATTCTTCATCGAATAAAGAGCAATTTTTTCAAGCATGAATTTTCTTATCAAGTGTGTAATTTTCTGCTAGTCGAGCTGCCTGCTTTATTTTACCGAGATGCCTTGCTTTTTTACTCATAAGGATATTAAACAAAGTACTAAACGAACACAATGCATCGTTATCCGAAAGCTGACATACTTTATTAAAGACAGCAACTGAGGTCTATTGATAGGAAACATTTGAGGTGCCCAAAATGTTCTAAGAATCGAGGTAGAATTCTTTCCTTCCGTCTGGAGCGTGTAGTTACTGTGTCCACCACGCCGCACTACATAAGGGCCTTCTGGCCGGGTCTTAGCTTTCCATGTGTGGATCTTTCAGCAGCGTAGTTTCTTTAAGACTAGGCTCAGCTAGCTTATAACCCCTGGCTTGAACTTTGGTCGCAGTACCTCGCCTTCCTTCGTGCAGTCTCTCAGACGCCGCACCGAGATCACTTTTTCATCTGTGGAGGTCTAGTTTCAGCAAAGAGCCTCTTCGTGCTATGTTCCACGCTTGTTAATTCAATCCTTGTGGATTTTAATCCGATTCGACAGGGTTACCGCCTAAGTAAGCAAGTGCTGAGTTTAATGGGTCTTACAGTCACTGGATTTATGCAGGGGCTCGTATGCCCATAACACCTTGGGAGGTATCACCATTTGCCTTTTGCACCTTCCAACTCGTCTTCAATGTCGTTTAAGTGGTTCCATTTGACTTCGCCGTCTATTGGATCTGTGGATTTAGTCAGACGAGCAGTGGCCCTAATCCCGGTGCCCTAGCACGGTAAATCCATGAACTTAGGATTTCGTCTAATTGCTTCCCATTGTCCGACACCGTGGCTGGATACCAAACCCGCATATTATGGCACGCCAAAATGAAGTCACAGACCTTTGTTTTCAGGATAGTAGCCAAGGGTTCTGCTTCGCCCATTTGGTGAAAATAATCCACTGCTACATCGATAATTTAGATTGTCTCTTTCCACGGCCGAGGTTTAATATGTCCGTACCCACTACCGAAAAGGTCAGCTTCTGTGACTCCACGTCACTGGGTTCTGACGGAGGTGCAGAGATTTCGCATGCTCCCACAAACTTCAGACTTTTTTGACTAGTTCTCGTTGCATCTCTATGCATCAGTCAATAGCATCTCCCGCCTTTAAGACTTTTCCCACCAATGCCTGAGCTCCGATGTGATTTCAACATACACCTTCATGTACTTCCCCAAAGACGTAGTCACGCCTCTTCCTTTGTAATGCACTCGAGGACGGCGTGAAAAACTGGCGATGTGAGGGCTCCCGATGAATAGTGAACCCGCACCCTCGACTGAGCTGATGCCCCCATTCAGCCATTTGCGCAGGGTCCTTCCATTAAGTAGTCCTAAATGGGGTCCATCCACCCGGCTCTAGCCATGACAAGGAGACCTCTTCGGTTGTTGAGATTTCACTGAGGGCTTGAAAGGTGCTCGACAAATGGCCTGGTTGAGGTCTTCGAGGCTGTTGCTAGTTTTGCTAAGGCATCTCGTCGTGAATTCATCTCGCTTTCCTGATGCATCCGACCTCGAACTTCTTGTACGAACTTCTTAAGTAATTCCCTCTGCATCTTTTGAGGTATAGGATCATTTTTTCACCCCCTCGGCTTCATAGAGTCTTCTATTCGCTTACTACCACCACTGAGTCACTCAGATACCTCTAAATGCAACAACTTCCATCAATGACATAGTTTCCATCTATGATCTATATCTCATACTCGGCCCTTGGCTGAGTGCTCGAACCCAAAATCTTAGCGCATATTCGATATCTATTCCTTTTGAACAATTAGACTCGATGACCACTCCCTTGAGTATCAAGGGCCCCACATATGGACAAATCTCCAAATGGGGAGGTTTCAAGGCCGTTTGAGAGCTTCTAAGCTCTACCGAGGTGAATTCCATGACGGTCTCGCAAGACTGCCATTTTATTGTCGCGGTTTGTATCTGATGCCGAACTCGCCACTCCCATGGCCCACTTCACTCGCCTTCCCCGAGGTCTCTCGGCTCAGGTAGACTTACTTCATCGGGTATTCGTCGATTTCAATGGTACGAGCCAAAGTAAGGGCGGAGTTTTCAGTCGGTTACCAATGGTAGGATTAATTTCTCCATCTTGATACTTCTCCTCGCTCCTCGTAATCCTCGGGTCGCACAGACCGGGGTGTTACACTCCGCCCGGCCTCTCTGACCTGGGACGACTCCGGCCGAGAACATGAAATACCAGCACAGCAAAGGAGCCCTCCCCGCAGGGACTCACTGCACGGGGAGTTCTGACGTTTTAACGCTGCTAACGCCGCAGCAGCATCCATTGGAAAGCTCAACCCGGCATGGTCGACACTTATCGCCGGCTCCCCGACACAAATCGCCATCCAGCCATCCTCCCGCAATGCGCCGACTTCTTTTTATGTTTGATGGCGACGACATGTAGAGCACAACTTTTATCTTGTCTCGGTTTGCCTCTATTCCTCGGTTGTTGACTATAAACCCAAGAATTTTCCAAATCGAGACTAAAGCGCATTTAGCCGGGATTCAACTTATTTGTAGCTCTTCAAGATCCGAATGCCTCACTGCATGAGTTATATGGAGCTCCTACTATAGTTGATTTTACCAACATGTCGCTATATATATACCTCCATGTATGTCCATATTTGCTTATGGAACATCCTGCTTCACCAACCTCTGGTAGGTAGTTTCATGCTTAGCCTGAAGGCATTACTGGGATAGGCGCACAGTCCCTCGTCCCAGGATCTAATGAGGTCTTTTCGTCAGTCGGATCCATGCTAATCTAACAGAATCAGAGAAAGCATCCATGACGCCGAGGAGTTCATATTTGGCCAGACATCTACTATGAGGTCGATCCGAGGTAGAGTGGAAACTATTCCAGTGGCATGCTTGGTTGACGCCGGTGAAATCGATAGAGTCGCCACTGCTGCTTCGCTTACTGGGCATGACGCTGACCAACCATTCAGTACTCCACTTCTCCTCGATCGCATCTCGGGCTCGGGAGGAGCTAACGACCCTCCCTCACACCTTCTCGTCTTCGCTAAATTCTTTCTTCGCTGACTAGTTAAAGGATGGACCACGCAGCTCGTGATGATTATCAAGGGGTCAATCTCTCCCTATGTCCTCCTGACTTCCAGTCGCCAAGACATCCGTTTCCGTCTAAGAAGTGGATGTTGAGGCTTCGAGGTCTCTGTTAGCTTGGAACTCGACGAGGCGAGGTGTTTAGGGTGATCGTCCAATTGTATAGGCTCCAACTCTTCCGAGGGCTCTGTGTCGGTGCTGACCTCATTCATATGTCGAGCTCGTCCACATATATGCCGTCGACCACTTTTGCTTCATTGATGCCGAAAACACCCGGCTACATGCTGGTTCCCCAATCCATTCTTACTTATTTGTAGAAACTTGATCACCATGTGATAAGCCGGAATGGATGGCCTTTGCGGTGTCGAGGGTCCCGCTACACCATATTATGTCGAGGGGGCATTCACTATGAGAAATTTTATTTGTCATTGCTTGTTCTGCACGAGCTCCCAAAGCTTAAGCACAAGTCGTATTTAACCCCAAAGGCAGTACTTTCTCTCCAGAATCTCGTGAAAGGGTGTTGACTGTTCCAGCTTTTCTCCCTTTCGATGCCCATCCGTCAAAAGCCGATAAAGATGATGTCGGCCGAGCTCCCATTGTCGCATATGACCCTGGATTATTTTATTAGCCACAACCACTCTTATCAAACAAAGGATCGTCGGGGGTGTTGGCATCCCTCCAAGTCTAAATCCGAGAATGTTATGGCGTGTGTCGGTTGTGCGTAGTTCGTGATAATCGCTTGCACTTCCATTACCTCTCCCGTCCTAATGCTACACAAATATCTTTCCTCGTAGCGATCTTCACCCTCCCACGTAAGAATCCTCCTGAGATCACATGGATTTGCCCCAAGGGTTGTTGGTGCTGAGTTAGGGTCGGTTGCCGAGGTGGTGGTGGCTGCGCCTGATCCTGACCTTCAGAGGCTATGTAGCGGCGAAGATATCCCCGTCGAATCAAGTATTCTATTTCCTTCTCGAGTCAGATCCTCCCTATGGAACTCACAATACCTGGTGTTATCTCTTTTGGTAGGGTCCATCCTCATATAGGATGGCCATCTCAGAAAATTTTCATGTTGCACCTCGCCTTGAGACTGCTGATACTATGGTGTCGGGGTGCGCGGTGAATCTCTTTGGCAGTAACTCGGGTTAAGGTGGTCCCAGGCGGTCTCTGACGCTTCCTTGCCTCTTTGAGGATCGTTCTCTGTCCCTTCTTAGGGATCTCTCTCGGTCTCTTTTCCTCCTAGGGCTTCGCTCTTGTTGCTTGTCGATGTACTTTCTACTTGTGGGTTGAAGAGCTCCCTTTCGCCCCGGATGTGAGGGCTTCTTCGCCATTAATGTACTTCTTCGCTAGCAAGCACCTCGTTCATGCTTGCTGAGGATTCTTAAGATGGAAAACATCAAGTCTTTTGACTTTACTCCTAACCCGATGAATGCGGTGATAGCGAACTTCTCGTCCGGTACATCTACCTTTAATGACTCGGCGTTGAACCTCTGGACATAAGATCTCAAGCTTTCTTGCGGGTTCTGCTTTATGGTCAGCAAGTGATAGCTCGGCTTCCTGTATGTTCTGGCTCCAATGAAGTGAGGCAGATGGAGTGGAGAGTTCTCTAAATGAAAAGAGACCGGCGATGGTGGGAACTGTCGCTTGAGTGACGTCGGACCTTTTGAAACGTGATAGCGAAGGCTCTGCATCGTACGGGATCTTGATATCCTGCCCGGTCGTGCGGTTCTTATAGAGTATTAAGATGAGGTGACGAGGATCGCTGTTCCATCGAGCAGCTTCTATTTGCGGCATCTGAACTTTCTTTGGAAGGGAAATGTAGCTCGGCTGTGAAGCGAGGATTGAGTTTGTTGCACGGTTGTCCAGCCAGTTGAAGCTCGGCCCTTTACGACTTCCTTCATGTGGCTGAACTCCTGTTGGATGCCCTTGAACCTCTGCTCCCATGATCGCTCCTTCATTCCTTGTTGAGAAGGGGTCGGTTCATCGTTACTGATGTTCCCCCCGAGTATTGCTTCGTTGCGCTCCTCTCTGGAAGTCAGGTGAGGCTCGTGCCCATGGCTCAGTAGATTTTTGCTTCTATTTGCACGCCTCTCGGGGAGGGCCGGGGAATGTGGATTTGCTCTTCACGAGGTGGTGTTGCATGGCCTTCCTAGGCCTGTTGGCCACTTCCAGCGGTGCATCTGCACAGTGAGTTGCTCTAATTCCCTTATCAGCTAGTTGGTGAGGCAGTGCCTCCGTCTCGTTTGTGTTATCGTGTATAGTTTCAAGCGCTGCGGGGAGGTCGACTATACGTATTTACCTTCTTTGGTCTTACATCCTTGGGGATTGGCATGGCTCACCTTTCGTGTTCGAGTTGATACCATGATTCTTGAGAGATCAACTTTATTTGGCAAAAGGCTATCGTTCCACTGAGCGGCCTTGGCGATGATGCTTTTTCAACGGAACTAGGCTTGGCGTGCTTTGGATCGTTTGACGATCGCTCACAGACGTTGGATTCCTTTGCAAAAACAAAAACAAATAGGATGTCGGCGGGGGGGCTTCGCGGATTGCCTCTCCGATGCCTAAGTCAGTTCCTCACGAAGAAAAGATCAACTTTGCGGGTGAATTTTACGCTTACCTTTCATCGACAGGATGGCACGGTATTTATAGTAGATGTTTCCCGATTGGATGGTGATAAGGATTCCTCTTATTGGATGAAATTTTTCTTTCCTTATTCTTGTCAGTTAATAAGGAGGATAATTAGAGAGCAATTATTGAGAATTATCCTACTTCCCTTATTGGTAAGATTTGATTTGATTTACGGGATATGAACTCTTTAGGCTATCAGGTGTTATCGGCCTTGGGGTGGATGGGCCCGGGCTCCGTCTTGGGCTTTGTGCGGGGAGCCAGGCGTTTAATGGGCTTGCTATAAATGCTAACAATCACTTGCTTCTTGGGGCAGGGAGTGGGCACAACGTCTTGCATTTTTCGCCGTCGAGAAAACATATTCCTTTTGAGAGAAAGTTTGAAAAAAGCGAGTTTTGCTTACTTATTAGGTTACTTAGGATATTCTTTACAACTAAGATGTCATCAAATATGGAGTTTTTGAGTGTGAGAACTTAATTTTTAGTGGATTGTTCAATGTTTGAGTGTGTCTCACCGAGTAGATGTAGATGTAGTAATTTTGTGGTATCCCATTAGTTTTTTGCATTTATTTTTTCTACACATAATTGCTAGATTCCATATTTTCCATCAAAAATCTTAATTTCGTTTCATGACTCAAATGTCATAAAAACGTATTATAACATCAATAAACACTAATATATGACACCTATAACAAATATTACAAATATATATTATATTAATAGAATATGATTTCATTTCAGATTATGTTTAAAAGGGAAATGTCTTTTAGTATATACTTATGAAAAAGAATCGGAAAAATAATTTTATATAGATGTAAGAAATAAAAACAGGTTAAAGAAATAAAAATCATATGTATACCATATTTTACTTCTTATTTAAATATTAAAGAGATTTAAAAACATTTATGTTTTATTCAAAAATACAATTTATGTGTTTACATTTTCTAAATCAAATATTAAAAAATAAAAATAAAAATGGTTCCCGAGTTATAAAAAGCTCGTTCTCATATGAGAACGAGTTTTATATCGTTAGATGATGATTTTATTTCTTGAGATATGTGTTTTCTCAAACAAAATTTTAATCTACACATATCTTAAGAGATAAAATCACCATCTAACGATGTAAGAAACTTCGATTATATATAAACGAAAACTTTACTCTTGAACAAATAAATTCACTTTCGGTACATTCTTTCGAATTCTGATGCCTTGAATTAGGGTGACCATGGATCTTTTCAACTCTTTGAAGAGAGTATTTGAAAAAAAAAAAGAAAAAAGAAATTGAAATATGGGAAAATGAGGCCCTAATATAAGAATATTTGAAAAATGAGGCCAAAAGTATTTTATTTAAGGCCTAATCCAGCACTTCAAAGTCTATTTGATAAAGAAGACTAAAAATTGATAAGCCGACCTTCATTAATGCTGCATGTGACCTAACCCTATTTGATTCCCAAACATTATTTTGATTTCATATGAAATAAGTCTAATCAAAATAAAAAAAATAAAAAAAGCCTAAAAACCAAAGCATTCGTTGAAGTTTCTCTCCAAAAGAAGCTTCTTCACCAAGAGTCCGATCTTCACCAACCTTTGCTCAGGAGATCATCCTCTCTACCTCTACGTCTCTCTGTCTCTTTCTTTCTTGTCTCTTTACCAATTTGTCTCTCTCTCTTGCTCTCTTTAATAAAAATTAAAAAAATCTAAAAATCCTTGATATGTTTGAACTTTCTCCATATGCCTCTTAGGAGAGAATGGTCATTTGAAGGTTAGTTTACCAAGAGATCTTTTCATTATTTGAGGTTGATCTATACGTATATTCATCTTTCCTTCTATTGAAATATTTGAATAAATATGATTCATCTTCCAGTCCATTCGTCTTCATCTAAGGGTTGTTTTGTTTTGTGTGTGTTTTTTAATAAATGGTTATTTATGAATACTTGGAAGGTATTACATTTGTAAAGCTTGTATAAAATAGTAAGTAGTTAGTAGGACTTACGTAAGTAGCGGGTAGTAGCTGATTTCATACTAGGTATAAGCCAGCATGCGCTTTAAGGTCTGATGAACAAGCACGAATAGTACTTCACCCTAGGTGCATGTGTTATTGTAATCCCTTAGGTACATGATGTGTAATCCTTGGGTACAAGCAAAGAATAGGTCATAGGTATAACACAATGAAACATCGGTTATAGAACAAGTAAACCTGAGAATAGCAGATGAGTTAACATAACATAGGTACAAGTCATTGAAACACTAGGTACGACCAAGATATAATTTAGGTACAACCCATTTAAACTTTAGGTACAATATGTAATATTTTTGGTCAGTTAAAAACAATGTATGTCTACCTTAGCCGCATGTTTCAATGTAGCAATCATTGGGTATTGCATTATGACTAATAATGTATAGTGCTTTTGGAACAATGCAAAACCTGAGTATCGAATAATGGACATTGACATGTTTCTTGCATATTCGAGGGGAAAGGTGGTTAATGAGTGATAATGGAGCAAATCAAATACATTGGCGGTCGAACCATTTGTATTGAGGGAAATTAATAAGCATATGTCGCATGATGGTCGGATCAAAGAGTATGTGGTACATTGAACTTGCAATCCAAATTTAGTCAAACTTGAATTCATAGTGAAATTTGATCCATCTTTTTCTTATCCTATTATGTGACAATGCATTATTTACTAAGCATGCTCGGGCCCGAATGATGTCCTATTGTCGGGTTTATGTATCTTCTTTGGACGTGTTGCTTCTAACTACCCAGACCTTTGATGTAATTATCTCACTTACCCTGACTATGTGATTATAAATAGTATCATGTTATACACACAATTGTCATGTTATGGATTGAGTCACTAAATTTTTTGTTTTGTTAAATTTCGATTAATGTACTGATAGTTGCATCAGTATTGGCATGTATCATTTCCTCACTTGATGATAACGAGGCGAGTGAGATTCGTAACTTTGTGACACATCGGAATCGAGTCATTAGGATTCTCACATAGATGTGCAGAGTCACATCCTATTGATATCCAATGTAGGCCAATCCATAATGCAATTATCGGTAGTGGACAAACATTTTACAATGCCAATGAGTTTCGAATCTTTTGTGTATATAATGTCATTATGTGACTCCTGATTTTGGGGTCCGTTGACCACCTTGACACAGAGGCACTTGTGTGTCGTATCGTGAGACCCGTACATGAGTAAAATGGCCACGTCGGGCACATACATCCATACTCACCAAAATATAGTGACTATATTACAATAGTTTCAGAGTTAATTACACTCTTATACAAACATGTAGAAATCAAATATTTCGTACATGTTTTACAAAAATATAAAATCAAGCTACATGTTGGCTTTCTTCTCAAGCTGACCTTTGATAGGCGCTATCTCCTGAATAGTCCCATACGAAAGGGGATCACGGCGGGGTGAGCAATGCCCGGTAGATAATTTCTAGGTTACTCTCCACCTAAGTGCAATGCAATGGCAAACACACACATTCAAGTGAGATTCATGATTCCTACTCAAATGTCTGTGATCCATGGCTCGAGGTCTCAGACTCCCTCACATGCACCGTGTGTGAAAATGGATTCAAACAAAATATTTTTTTTAATTGTGGGCAACCCTCCCAGATGCTCATCGTTGAATGAATCCTCCGAGGTGGTTGTTGGATAACTCCTCTCAGGGAAACAATTCATAGGTACTCTCAGTGAATTGTTGGGCGATTTCTAACACAATTTTTGAGGCAATTTGGAGATAAAATTATTATTTTGGACAACCCTCCGATTTACTTCATGTCATGCACACACTCCTACGAGTCTGAGGTGCCTTTAGATGCGTATGAAATGCAATATGTCATTTCCATACAACACATGTTAATATCAAGCATGCATATATTAACAAAAATTAACACAAACAACATGCTATTCATTCCTTAAACGATAACACATAAAATTAGCTCACATGGGCTAATATAAAATCGAAGCGATCTTTAGGAATTGCCTAAAACATCCACACAAACAACATGCAACATCATGCTATTCAAACATAGCAACCTGGCCCATAAACAGTCAAGCCTTACGGTCTCGGACTGTCATGGACAATACTAAGTTTCACCCGTTTCAACGATATTTGGGAATAAAACATGGCCCTTAGGTCTCAGAACATACTATCCATTCAAATAGCTCTTAGCGAGGGAATAAAACAAGTGGAGAAACCCTTATCTCGTAGTTGTGAAACTCCTAAATTAATTTTGCGTGTAGCCCTTACGACTATAGGTAAACTTTTAGCTAATATCTCCTTTGAGTTTACTTTGTGGGTCGTCGAAAAATCTAGAGAGAGGTAGGCTTCTCTCTAGAATCTCTCCTTTCCTCTTTATCTTTGCTTTTCTCTCTCATTTTCCCCCATCCAATCGATTGGGAGAAGTTGGAGTCAAGAAGAACTTGTGTCTTCACTTGCCATGTCAACCTCCCCATTGATGAACTTAGTTCCCTTTATCCACCCATCCATCTACTAGGGATCTTTGTCGATGACATGATGCCATGTGTCTACCTGTGGCCACTTAGCTCATGTTTGACTAGCTCTGGTCGAGCAGAGTGTCTCACCTTGAGCCCCTAAGTAATGCGCCAAAGTGTCGCACGCTCCCGGTGTCTTGAAAAGCATGAAATCCCGGTATACCGAGATTCTCGAGAATTCAATGTGGTAGCTAGATTTGCGAGGCGATTCCAGCGGTGCAATCAGTTTGTCATCGAATCACAGAAAAATTCAGTTTTGATCGAAATTACCATTTACCGTTTTCTAAAAAATTAAAATTTCTCGGGTTTTACACGTAGGAGGAGATTAAGTTATAGTTGAAGAAGGTAATTGAAGCAAATGAGTGTTGTTTGCACTATTGAAAAGTGTCCTTGGAGAATCACATGTCGTGCAATCAATTCAACTAAAGTTGTTCAAGTTCATACATTTGAGATTGGCCATAACCATAGTTTGGATGATGTAGCTTAATTTTGACCCTCAGTAAAGCGAGCTTGTATCTAAGATGATTGATGATGTGTCATTCCACGCAGTTATATCAACCTCACCAAATATGTAAAGATTTTTCTAGACAACATGGTCTAAGGTGGCGTTTGTTTTTTGACTTAATCTCTTTGGCGAATAGCTTTCGACACATTAAAGTGTTCATTTTTAAATTTCCACGACTTATTCTTGAAATTTTTTTAAAGTTACGAATAGAAAAGTGAAAATATTTGGCTTTTCTATTCGAAAAAATCATTGCAAAATAAGAAAAAGCTGATCGTTCTTGCGACAAAAGAATAATTAGCGATATACACTACTATGGATGATGCGGGAGGTTTGGGGGTGGGCGATCCCATCAGGCAGGCTTCGTTTATTTTTCAATTCCCAAACTTGTCTCATTTAAAATTAAACGGGATGGGAGATGGGAAAGATATCAAATTCACCGTTTACATTTTATTTTTGTTTATTTTTAATTTTAATTTTTATATTTGCTTTTATTTTTATTATATTAAATTAATATTTTCATAAAAATAAAAAATATTATGAATTTTATATTATTTATTAAAAAACATTATAATAATTATTTATATTAAAAAGTATAAAATAAAATAATAAAAAATTATTTTTAAATATAATCGAGTAGAGGCTTATTATTATTATTTTATATATGGTTCCATATTGCTTCGTCGGGTTCGTTTATACCGAAACAATTTATTTCTTTCGATTCACTTTATTTTAAATTAACTTAGCCCAAGCCATTTCGACTTCCCGAGATTTTTCGTGAATCTTGTCTACAGAATCAGCAACAACTTATCGCAGGAAAATCGAAAAATTTCCGCTTGTCTTAGAATTCGTGGCTTTTCTAGGTCACTAAAATTTCACGAGGCAATTTAGCAGCGCAATCCGTTTCATCATCCGAGATCTAGAAATTTTATAAGCTACTGAACCCTTATGACAATTATTATTTTATTAACATTTTACCATTTTGAAAAATTTCTAATTTTCTCAGGTTTTCTGAAAGTAACAATACACGAACCCGTGTCGAATTGAAAAAATAAACTCAAGCACATTCAAAAACCCGATTAAAATTAAATAAACATGTGACATTAAGAGCGAGACGGGGCGGGGTGCCAGAAATGTCCGTCTCGTTGTCATCCTACTCACTACCTAATGTTAAAACAAACAACTTAATACTTAATGCTATTAAGTGCTATTCAGCATTAAGCTCAAAAAAAGTTCTATTAAGCATTAAGTAAAAAAAACAAACACCACCTAAGATTGTTGTATAATCAAGCATGACATTTGAAGGAGAAGGTGAAAGAACGAATATATGGGATTCCCAAAAACTACTATAAGTTATTACCTTGGATGTATGAGAGAATTTTCCAAAACTAATCTGGAGCAGATAATTGAGTTGATACATTCCCGATGATGGTAATTTTGAGCAACTATTCATTGCACATTAATATCTATCCAAGGATTTGTAATGGGGTGCCGCCCAGTAATTGCGTTGACTCTTCCCACATTAGTGGACCATATGGTAGTGTCTTTGTGAAACTCGTGAAATTTAAATTTAAATTTTTCAAAAAAAAATAAAGGGGCAAAAACAGTAATTTACCGGAATAGTCCCGGATGAAAAGTTGAGATTTTTCTAGATCTTGGATGACAAAGCCCAGTTGCAGTTAGAATAGTCTCGTAATCTAAGCTATCTTGTCGAATTTCGTTGAATTAAAAACGATCCAATTTCAAAGTATTTAGGAATAATAGTCCGAGGCGACACGTCTTGAGCCATGTGGGTGACACATGGCAAACCATGTGGGTGACACATGGCAAGCCATGTGTCACATTGCATGGAAAAGGCCTATGCATGTAGGACACATGGCAAGCCATGTGTCGTCATGCATGGCCATGTTAAGACCTATAAATATGAGATTGGGGGGAGGGGGGTGGGACAGCGGAGAAAATGCGGTTCGTGGGAGTAGCAGAATTCAGTTCGGTAGAGGCAACAAAGAAGGAGGATGAAGGGGGGAAGAAAGGAAGGAAAGGAAGGAGAAAGGGAGGAAGAGAAAGAAAGGAAAGAAGAAAGAGAAGAAAGAAAGGGGAGGAAGAGGAAAAAGAAAGAGGAAAAAAGAAGAGGTGTTGCGCGGGTGAGCAGACTGGACGGCGAAGAACCGGGCCTGCGCTGAAGGTGGGTTTCCTCCTACTACGGATTTATTTTCGCTTTAGGGACCGTGTAATGGCCTATGGGTTTTTTGTTGGTTTCAGGAAGGGTGTGTTGTGTTTGTGATTGTGTGATGGTCAAGATCGGTTTCATGGGTTTGGGACTGTCCGAAACCGAACATTGTGTTCCGGGACTTAGTAATCCCGAAGCCCAGGAAAATAATGACAGGGGGTGTGCCTATTTCGCACCCTTGTGAATGGCCAAGCGTCAACTTTGGGCGAGCCTGCTTTCGTCGAACTGATTTTTCGTTCTTGGACTCTGAGCTTCGTTGAGTGCGAATTTAATAAAATAGGATTCTCAGCCAAAATGTAGGCTGAACATTGGCCCTGGGTCACGAAGGATTGAGAATGGTCCGTTCGGTTTAGGAACCTGATACCGGAATGGTTTGTGGCAAAATACTTGGGGCCCATATGGCCTAAGTAGGGGAATTGCATGTTGGATTTTTGTGTGATATTTACAAAACTGGACTTTCTAGACTAAGTCCATATTATTTGAGACGAAGCATGGCCGGTTATGGCCAGGGAATGACTAATGTGTTATTGCCATAAATTCAATGACATGCGAAAATGTGAAATATGTGTGATAAAGATGAAAATAATTATATGCATTGGAGTTGTATAGTACGACATACTATGTCTCGGCCTAGGAATATAGTGCCGGCATTACTTGCCTAAGTAATGATTAAATTATTTAAATACATTACTTGAATGATGTGTTGACATGAATGGCCCGAATGATAGAAAGATGTAGTGCATGCTTATGATGTATTGATTTTGAATATGTGGGAATATTAACATAGATTGCATGTATGTTAAATATACATAAATCGTGTGTGCATTGAACATGAGTGTTCGCCAACACACACATAGTGTACGGTAAGCCAGAATGTCCATGTAGAGGTTTTCATACATTGGTCATGGGTTTGAGTGCAGTGGCACAAATTGCATTGCATTGGTGTGAGGTAACACCACATTACATGAGAGTGTGTACATGGTACTGATTTGGCACTGCGTTTGGTGTTGAATCGTGTGGGCTTGGGAATGGGACGAAGTCCAATTGAGTTCCACAGTGTTAAACGAAAATGGAAAATGAAATGTGTCGGGCGTAGCAAGTAGGGGATAGATACCCCCCTCAGGTGAAAGCCCGAAAACCTGGTTAGACAGCGTATCCACCGGTGAAAGCCCGAAAAATGTCGGAGGGTGTAAGAGACCCGCGGTGAGACCCCGAAAAGTTCTGTTGCCCAAAAAGACACGAAACGATTAAATAAATATCACATAGACTACGGGTTGTGAGATGGGAGTCGGGACTGACTCGGTATTGATTTCCCATTGGCACTTGCATTGGGTGGTGGGTCGGAGTTGACCCGGTACATGGGGCATGTAGGTGTCGTCTCATATGCATGTAGTTTTTTTCCATGATAATACAACGTAATGCACGCGGATTGGTTGTTGGTTTGACTGTAAATGATCATTTGCATGTGCACTGGGTGGGGAGGTAGCCCTTGTGGGATTTATCTCTGCGGGCGTTAGCTCGTATCCGTCGTGGGACCCCCTTTGGTGTCTGGAGACGGTATAGGCGGACAGGCTCCTTAGAGTAGGGATTATGAAGCGGGCCGGATTTGTGGCCCTTGGATGTAGCATTTGTATATATATTAGGCGACCTAGTTTTAATATATGTTTTGTATTAGAATTGATGTAATAACTCTTTGGAGTACATAAATGTATGGTCTTGTAGCAGGTAGGAATGATATGGATGATGGGCCTGACCCAGTGCATTTACTCATGTATGAATCTCATGATATGAGACACACAGGTTTCCGTAGGTTGACGATGGTCAACGAGACCCCCAGGTTTTGGGGTGTCACAGCCTTATTCTCGGCCACCGTATATGATGCTAATGATTATATATTCACGTGGCTTTTGGGATTATAAGCTCGAGAGGAATTATGAAGATTGGTCTTGGTTTTAGTAAACTTGAAGGCGATTGTTGGAAGGGAATAAGTTGTTATTATCTCAACATGCATCCTGCTCTTCTACAAAGTTTTCTTGAGATATTTGGAGCTTAGAATCATGTCTATTGCTATCAGTACCTAAAAGAGAACTTTAATACATTTATTTCAAGGCAAGAGGAACCAAGGGTAAAGAACCTGTCATTTAATGGCTTGATAGTATTGCATATGCGCGTAGGAGCGAAGATTATGATGCTTATCTTTTTGAGTTATGAACCTACAATAAAGCTTTAGCTAAATGGGTTGAAGAAAATTCACCTGAGTATTGGGCCATGTCGAAATTCACAAGATGGGATAAAATGAAAATAATCTTGCCAAGTCATTGATGCATGGTTGAAAAATGAAACGTCATCACTCGTTGTACCTTTTTATGGAACACATTATTAAGCTCGGTGGCATGTTAGTTAAGCATAAGGAAGAGTTAATGCATTGGAAGGGGTATATAGGACCCAAAATTAGGAAAGAGGTTATGATAGATATCATGAAGGGTTTCGTGGGAGGTAACACTTGCCAGTAGTAGCGGAAATACAAAAAAATTCCCAATAAAAACCCATCCAGGATACTAGCATCAAAACCGGTTCATAACAAGAGAAGATTGGATTACCTTGTATCGGTTCCAAAAAGTGAGCTAGTGGATGGCGACTTTAGGCCGACGAACCAAGTCCTGGGTTGCTCTAACGATCCACACGAAGTGGCCCAGAGCGACCTCTAAGGCAACGGTCTCTGCTTGGTCGGGTGCCTTTGATCCCCGATAGAAGGAAGCCAAAATCGGGTCTCTCGATCTCTAGAACACTTTCTTGGAAGTTGAGAGAGCACGCGGCTATTTCTCATGAGCTCTCTTTTCTTTGAGGCTTGACCTTTATAGGGTTTTCCACATAGCATTACATTTATAGGAAAACCTATCGTAATCTAATGACCAAAATGCCCCTCATCTAAGTGATGATGGGAACACGTATCTCTATGCGTTAAAGTGAGTTCCACACGACCCAAAGCGGAGTCTGGCTTGAGCCTATTATCTCTTTAGAGTGATGGCTTCGAACACGAGGATTCCACTAATCCGTGACATTTAATTCGCAGAATTAACTCCCTCATGTTGATTCACATCCAATCCATTTCATAATAACCCACACTCTTCTAAGTGTGTGACCCATTGAGTTCGGTTATGTTGGCCATGATTCAACTATTGAATTAAGCAAGTCAAGATTGGTATCTAGCAACATCATGACCCCGATTGACGAGAGATTGATGGTCATTGCATACCCTTCCAGCTAGACAAATACCATTTTAATTCGTCCTTTCACGAGCCTATACCCTGCTTTAGTTCCGAGCATGAACAATTGTGTGCTCCACTAGTAATTTGCATGCCACACTAGCCCAAGTGATATTTATCTTGTCCCCGGATCCATCATTGACCTTTATGCACTTGAAGACACTACTCAAGACATTTTCACTCTGGCCAGAGATTCCTTAGTAATGATTCCGACAAGAGGCCTTAGGTATACTCTCCCTTTATTGGGAGTGGCGAATCCTTTGTTGGCTACTCAATTACCTCCAAACACCTCAAGCTATACACAATCCTCATCCAATGAAGCGACCCGCCAAGAGCAACGTGGATTAAGGTCAAGTATAGGATCGGCATCGAGATATCCTTGGCGCCTCAAGTCTAAGGGATACTTGCACCATTGCTATGATGAGACAATCATCTACATTTAAATAGATAATCCATATGATTGTCTCATTATAGGTCTCAGATGTATAGCTACTCTTACTTGACATCCACACGCCAACTCTAATCAACTCTTGATCACAGTTTATAAGATATACTGCTTGATCTAATCAAGAAGTATGACATGTGCCAATCTGTCCGAATCAACAATGTCTAATCTTGTTGATCCTATGACTAAGGATAATTTAGACACAAACATAATTGCACATGATAGGAATCTTATTATCATGATCCCATCAATATTTCCTTCATGCTATGTTATATTTATGGATCATTAATTAGATTAAAATCACATTATCAATTCAACGATATGAATATCAAATTACTTGAAGAAGCCTTTCATATTAAATAATATGTTCTTGCGCACAATAAGTGCTAATGGAATTCCCTTTAGAGCACTTCTCTAACATATCACAAAGGGTGAAGGGTGTGCAATGAGTCACTCATGAATAAACGGGTTTTGTGTTTCGATTAGGAGAGTTTTTGTTATTGTGGACATGATCAATAGAACATGCATTTTTAAGGCATGGAAAATGTCGAGAATACCTTGTGAGCATTCTTGTGCCGTTATGCAGTCAATTGGATAAAATGTGGCTAAGTTTGTTCATGAATGGTTCACATTTTCAAAGTAAGTCTTGCCCCATAATGGTGAGTTTTGTGGGATAGAGAGTCGCGACATGCTAACTATTGGTGTCTTCAGCTTAGTGCAGGACTTTAACTGGTCACTTTGTTTTCTCTCTAAAACCTCAACGTACGAAGCGAATGCCTGGTAGACCAATGAAAAAACGCATAGAGTCCTAATTCCAAGACAAACTGACTATGTATTGTTCTAGATGTAATGTAGCTGGTCACAATCGTGTCACTTGCAAGAATCCATCACCATAAACAACTATGTTTAATTTCATGATTCATTATTTTGTTTAATATGAGCATAGAATATTTTTGTTTTATAAGCCCTCCGTGGAGTTTTGTGTGTTTATATGAGTATTGTAAATGTCTAATTATATATTATATATTTTTGTGTTTTTATATTATATATTTTTTTGTCTAATTATGTATTGTTATTCCAATTATTGAGCGAAATTGTCAAGATTGTAGAGTGTTTATCCATTTGTATTATTCATAAGGATGGATGGGCAACCAACACAACCAAAAGACAAAGTTATTAAACTCATTTTCAATGTCATTCGTTTTGTTATTGTTTTCTAATTGGATATATATATACTCTATATATGAATTTTGTGTGTGTAGGAGGACATGCCTCAATCACGATGTTCCCTAAAAAAATTATTTAAAATCATGGGAATGTTATTTGAGGAGAAAAAGCAAGCTATAACAACTTTGGGCGTTGGGGGATTATTGCAGTTACCATGTAGAGAGGTCTGGTTCGATTTATTGCCCATTGAATCATTACTCACTATGATGCTACGTACCATCGCATTAGTCTTAAGACCTAATAAATAAGTTAAATTTCTTGTCTGAGTGTAATGATGTCGTAGAGTGTCTTCTAAAGAATGTCATCAATTTTGTCAATCGAAGATCTACGCTAACCAAAGTATTTAAGAGATATAGAGAGAATTTGTTGGACCTGACCTATTAGGGACGATTCTCGAAAGCTTTTCTTATTTTTGCATGTGCTATAATACTTGTACCGAATACCAAACAAGAGGGTATTCGAGATATATGGGATCAAATTTGGGATGGTGATCTATCAGTTGAAAGGAACCGCATCAGCTTAGCCTTAGCTTATTTTGAGAATGACATCCATGAATTCCAAACGTGCGGAGGATCGTGGTTCAGATTATACTATTCCTCCATTCGTGATTGGTTTTCTTGTGCTTTTTACTTACTTAATTTGCCAGTTTTATCATCTATGACTAATATGTATCATAAGCGGTTGTGGTATGTATCATACTCACCATACTCGGCCATAATGGTGCCGCAAGCACATTCGGTGGAATCGTGTGGACGAGCTTGACTTGATCAAGCATCGTGCAGCTGAAGAAAGAATTTTTGGCGCTCTGAATAGCGTGTCTACGTAGATGTAGATTTTTTATAATATATATATATATATATATATATATATATATATACTTATATATATATATATATATATATATACTATATATATATATATATGTTACTAATAGCATAATAGAAGATAAGGATGTTAATAAGTTATTTCTTTACATGCTTTCAATTCCTTGATTGAAGTGTGAGAACACTGGCTCTTAGAGCTTCCACCTTAAATGCAAATGATTCCAACATGGTATTAGATTATTCCCATCCTAGGTGTGTTTATTATGTCCTATATTTCATCAATGTGTTTATAATTTGGATGGTGTTATGTAGGGTATTTAAGAGATGTTGATTGCAAAGTCTGATAAGCTGATTAGCATAGTAACAAAGTTGGCAGAAGATGTGCACATTTTAAAGTCTGAAAAGGGAATTCATGTTCTTACCACATCTCCTTTATATCACACATCCAGTGTCGCCCGCATTTCGCTGCCGCCAAGTTCCAGTTGATGCAACACCTCGATCAATGCACACCTTCCTTACAAATACCCTAACATGCCAATATAAGGATGGTTATTGGTATAATTCTAATGAAGGTGGTGGAGTGCCTAATGATGGAAACGATGGTCATACACACTTATCCCCTGCTAATGGAGATAATTCAACACACATGGAAATGGATGAAGTTGTAGGGATTGTTGGTGAACCATTAGATGCTAGTATTGCAATCAAATCTCAAATTGAGGGAAAAGATAAGGGGATGGGAAAGCGAATAGTGAGAAGGATTGCAACTTAGAAGATTCCATTCATACCACAATGTATCAAGAAATTCCGCCATCTCACAAAAACGAAATGATTTGTTGGTGATTATGCCTTTGCGACAGATATGAACGAGGAGTAAGTATTGCACTACAATTATTACATTTTTGACATATATTATATTTGCTTTGTTTTCTAATTCTTGCTTCATTTCTTGTAGTGAGTTGATGTGCAAAATGTCACGACATGTTTATCACTAGGGGAGAACTATCGTGTCTTAATGGAATTGATGGGTTAACATCATGGTAAGAAAATTTGTTACAATGAATCCATTACCCATGGAAATTTTGGTCTTTTAATCAACAACTGTGACGATGTATTAAATTACTTTGATGATAACTTCTAGATAATTACTAATGTGGCTCACGTACTTTAAATCACGACAGATGTTCTCGAAGCATTCATTACTTGATGCGTCATTTGATGTACATTTTGGACATATCAATCATCTTATACTTAACTATATTTTATTTTTGTTATTTAGTTTATCATATCTAATTGACTATATTTGCTAAAGTTGTATTGACCAAAAATATTGTAAAATAAAGCAAATCCCAATACCCGAAAATGTAAAGCCCACATTGATCCGATAATCGACTAGAACACTGATTTGGCTAATTGTGACATGGTATGAAGTTATAGTAAATGTCTACTTATTTACTTTTTTATTCATTAGGTTTCTATTAATAAAGATGTTTGTTTGTTATAACAGTACTTCATCCCCGTTTGTCGAAAAAATCATTGACACATATATGCTATAAACATTCTTGCCAAAAAGGTCGAGGTGTTATCTTTGACTTCAATGACAAGGGGGAGAACGGGTTCCAGTGCATTAATATATTTGTCCAAAGCCATCTCAAGAGCATTTGCAGCATATAATTTGCATGAGGATGTAGGCGTCTCATCATTCTATCATGTGTATCCTAACATTATTGGTCAAACAAATAATACCGTGTGACATATTTGCTTTGAGTATATGGAGATACGGAATGGAGCAACACTTGTAGAGTCAATCCTTTCGAGTAAGCCCCACACCAATCTATCTACATGTAATTATAATTTTTGATATAATACTGATTGTTGTGTGTTTTTATTTTTTTAACGGGATAAAATATTCATTTACAGATTGCAACTTGCAGTGAAGCTTGTCTTAGATACACAAAACAAACACAGAGACAAGTTCATTCGCCAAATACATTCCTGAAGTTGTGTTATGGATATTATTGATGCTTTCAATAAATTGTTGAGAATTTGGGATATTTGGATGATGTTATGGTTATTTTATGGACAATTTGTATGTGTTGCAATTGGAATAGGATATTATGGATTGCTTTATTGTAAAGTTAAGCTAAAAGTGAAGCAATCCAAGCTGTATGTAATTGTTGTAATCTGACTAAGTGAATCTGATTATAGGAAAAGACACAAAAAAGCCCTAATGTTGTACTTGATATCCCACTTACCTTGAAACTTTTTTGGTCTAAATAGGCCGCTACGAGTTTACTCCGTTCTTTAAGTTAACTTGTCTGTGGCTTCCAATGTTAAAGTGGTGACTTGATAAAATGGCCTTTAAGTGTTGATGTGACGTTCGTCAGTGCGTGAGACCCACTCTCCTCTCTCTTCTCTCTCCTCTCTTCTCTCCCTTCTCTCTCTCTTCCCTCTTCTCCCTTCCCTCCTTTCCCTTCTCTCGGCTCTCAGGTTGGACTAAGCCACCCTGACTCACAGCCACCAGCCGCTAAGTAGCCCCCGACCCACACTTTAAACCTTTTTTTTTTTTTTTTTTTTTGTTTACTCTTCATTTTTTATTAAACTTTCTTTTAGTTTTTTAAATATAATAAATAAAAATTCAAAATTTTATTTTTTAAATATAAATAAAATTATTCGTTATTTTAAATATACTAAAATTTTATTTTAATTTTAAAATCTATTAAATCAAAGTTTAAAATTTATTTTTATTAAACACATCTAAAAATTTATTTTTTAACAAATTTATTTTAATTCATTATTTAAAATTTTACCCAAACTATTCAATTATAATTTTTAATAAATTATTTTTAAAAATCATTTAATTTTTAAATCTACTAAATGAAAAATCAAATGGATGAGTTTGATAATATTTTAATATTATTTTATTTTATCAATTTCATATACTCATCAATATGATTTTTCATTTAGTGGAACCCCAAAAAATTAAATAATTTTAAAATAATTATTAAAATTTAAACCTAACAGAATAATTGATTTATATTTAAATTTTTTTGAATTTTTATTTATTTAGTAGATTTTAAAATTAAAATAAAATTTTAATTTTATTTAGTATATCTAAAATAACGAATAATTTATTTTATATTTTTAAAAAATAGAATTTGAATTTTATTTGTAGATTTTAAAAGCAAAATAAGCAGTTAAATTAAGGTTAGTAGTGGAAATGAGTTAGGTGGATCAAGGTTTAGGTTGGGCGAGATGCTAGAGCGGGTGGGTGAGGTGTCAATCGGTGAGGAGAGAGATGAGGAAGAAACGAAGAAGGAAGAGGCAGGAGAAGTGGGTCGTGCCACGTGGAGCCACGTTAGCACTTATCGACCATTTAACACCGTTTAGCAGCAATAGTTTGAGTCACCGATAAATCCTAACTTGGTGAAATAGCCCCAGTAGGGTTTCTTTAGACTTAAAAAAAAATCAGTGTAAGTAGGATGCTCCCAGTGCTGAATTTGCACAGAAAATTTCCCTCTTATTATTACATGGTGGCACACTTCCCAATTACTTTGTTGAAATAGGAATCACTCCAATTATTACTAGTTTTTGGTAAATGGTAGATGATGTAATATCGTTAATTGCTCGGGTTAAAGCTAACTAAAAAAATCGAAATAACTCATAAATTTCACATGAACCAGTCGACTGACACATATATAATTGATCGACCGATCGACCACTATCATTTTCCACCATAATGATAATAGTCAACAAGTCGATCAGTCGCGCTTCATCACTATCAACAAGTCAACTTGTCGAGTTTCCTCACTGTCAATAAGTCGACCGATCGATCTGATATTACTCAACCGGTTAACCAACTCCCTTGTTTTTTTTCCTGTTTTATATAACTGGTCAATCGATCGACCAAATACTATTCAACCGATAGACCAACTCTCTTTCCTTTTTTCCTATTTTATATAACAAGTCAACCAATCGACCATATACTACTCAACCAGTCGACCACATAATGTAAATAACTCAAAAGATATAAATACCTGAGAAATATGACCTTACATCACCAAGTTATCTTAACTTTTTACCCAAAATATAGGAATATAGGTCTATTATAGTGTTAGTTTATATGGTAAATGGTAATAGTTAAAAACCTTACAAAATACACCATTACTCCAACAACCTTATAAAAAATTGCCATAAAAATAACACTAACAGCTGTAACATCTTCATAAGTGACTCAAGCCAATGGCAGTGGTGGAGGACACATAGAGTGAACCAAGGTAATTAGCCTCGAATGTTGAGCTGACAATTGGTTCATCTAATTGGATAATTGTGTAATATATGAGGAAAGTATATTCTCAAACCGATTAATCCTTAAGTGTAGCTGCTCAAATTGGGAAGCCAAACTTGTCTCATCACCAGAAGTTATTGCATATGTTTCTTCATTATATGTATGAAGTGGGGGTGTGTTTAGTCCAACATCAACCATATCACTCTTTGTATCTTCCTCATCATCAACAACATCATCAATCCTAGAACGAACCATCGTTGGCTTTCTAGAACTTCACCCCGTCCATGGACATATCATTATAGGTGTCTGGTGGTGGCTCATCGACTTCATCATCAAGGATTGAACTTCGATACCAAATGCTTTGAATACTCTAGTCATAATGTGTCCTTATGGTAGAATAGAGTTTTGCTTTCTACTGTTTGCCATGTGATTCATGATGATATAACCAATGTTCAAAGCGTCGACCAACTATTATGGAATAAACCAAGAATGCTTCAGATATGAAACCTCATCCCTATATGGCCACCACAATGGCACCAAAATGGGAGTCTAATCTTGTGCAATACACGGCTAGTAGGCGTCAAGCTGTCTCCTTCAACACCATACCCCCCTCCCTCCCCTCCCCTCCCCTCCCCCACATAAAAGTTGAATAGCATCCCCGACTACAAAACCGTTAATATTAGGCCAACTCTTTGACTCATATACTCTGTCTCCATTTGATTGAACTCTAAGGATCTCACATATATTTTCTTCATTAAGCATTATATTTACTCCTCTTAGTGAGCTACGACGGTGGGGTCCTCTACATGAACTACAACATTGGAATAACTATGCCCGAATCAATTTAGAATAAATTGGTTCATCGCACTATCATGTTGGTAACCACTCCATCTTCAGAAAATATTCTCCAAATCT
The DNA here is from genome assembly GCA_016808115.1 of Tetrastigma voinierianum. Classification (NCBI taxonomy): domain Eukaryota; kingdom Viridiplantae; phylum Streptophyta; class Magnoliopsida; order Vitales; family Vitaceae; genus Tetrastigma; species Tetrastigma voinierianum. The sequence goes on from JAEQBH010005636.1 coordinate 34,080, forward strand.
AAATTAGCTGAGCTAAACAAAATTTATGTCTCTACCTGGAAGAATTATCCTATTAAAGAAGTAACTCTTATACCTCTCATACATACTTCGTGAGTTGAATAGGCCATGGTCAAATTGAGGCTTTTGTCTCCCATTAGGTTCATTTGCATCAGAAGGTCACTTGCCTCGCCCATGAGATGAAGACAGCTTCCTCCTAGGTTCTATAGAAATTGTCCAAAAACTCAAATTCCCCTAAGATCTTATATCAATTATTGTCACTATTAAAAAATAAACAATTATTGTCACATTATTTGCACAACTATTGTACACAAAACAAAAGGGAAACCAAATTTACATACTTAGCACAGTTGTTGTACCTAAGGTGTATATGAGTTGTACCCAACACACGACATTATTGTACTCAATTTTTACATGGCTTATACCTCGTACCTAAGTTCTACTATTTGGAGAGGGTTAGTGGCAACGGAAATTAAGAGAGCATATAATAAAATGAAACATCAATTTTCCAAGAAAATGCTTTTCCAACAAATAAATTCGATTTCTAGAAATGGGGTTTGCAAGAAATGAGAAAGACAACAAATGATTCAATATTTATGTTGAGAAAATGAAATTGAAGCAAATCAAACTGTAATCCGCTTCTAATCATCCAAATGGGTTGAGGAAAACTCTTTGTTACAACAAGAAGGAGAAAAAGAGAAAAAAGAAGAAAAAGACATGTGCAAACGATAAAACTAAGCGTGAAGATGTTTTAGACAATGGAAACTCCTCCTTGCAGGTCGAAAGCACGTCTCGCGCTAGCCCCAAATCCTCTTTGCAAGTTGGGCTTTTCTTTTGCCAAATGGTTGTTTTGGAAAAGTACTTGGTCTCTTAGGGCTTTTGATTTTAATTAAGGCTTTTATTTAGAATTAAAGTATTTTCCGAATGCTTTGTGGTTGTGGCGCCCCAAAGCGGATATCCGTTGGTACCCGACATACGGAAAATCTATACATCTCATTACAGAGACATCTAGTAAAAATGGCCACTTGGAGCTGCATCCAATACTCATCAAACATGTACTTAACAATATTCCAATAGTCCGAAGTTGTTGTACTCTTAATACAATATATTAAAATCTGATTTTAATACATATTATCCAAAAACATCAAAGCCACAACCCGACTTTCTTCAAAATCAAGCTCTAAAAAGAGTCATCTTCTCGAGCGCTCCCATATGCAGAAAAAAAAATTATTCCTGACAAGGTGAGTTGTCGCCCGGTAGTGGAATCACCTAATGGGTTACTCCCCACCTAAGTGCATATGCAATGATCAATTTAAACACACACTCAAGTAATCGAGGATCTGCTTGAATGTCTGCATGCCCCGTTCCCATGTCTCGAGTCCTCAGAGCTCACTCACACTTGCCTAAGCCATGTATGAAAATAATCATTTTCAAACAAAGCTTGTTGTTCTTGAAAATATACTACCCGAAGTGTGGTAAAAATATGAGACCACCACTCTGATTAGTGCCCGAATGGTGCTATTGCAGGAATTTTTATTCGAGATAGGTTTTGAGTGCTTTTTGCGCACTATTCGTATCAATTAAGCCAATTGAGGGTGTTCGGGTCTATAAGTATCTACTTATGCCGTTTAAGTTGTTTTTGTTTATTTTGCAGGTTTTTGCATGCCTTGGGAGTTAAATGAGATATGTGCTGAACCATGAAGATTGAACCCATTTGCTCTGACCATCAAACATATCAAAATTCAATGAAGGAAATGAAGGCAAAGTGAAGAAGAATGCATTAAGTCGTGCAATGCAGTGCCGACAATTCCGGGAAATTTCGCTATGATTGCGAAATTTATTTGGGATTCTTGAAAATTCGCGATCTGTGAGGGTGCGCGTCTGAAATTGATGTGGAGCTGTGAGGAATTTCGGCTATGGCGAATCAACATTGCCTAGCGAAATTCTCCATTTCGTATCTCTCAGAATTACTAAGCTAATTTGTGAAATTTATTAAAGCCCAGCAAATTCCTTTATTATGAAAATTCCCATTTGCTATCTGCAAATAATAATTTAAATGGGCTAAATTTAAACTAAGTAGCGAGTACATTACCTAATGAAAATATTCTACTGTGATCTCACCCTTGTCATATTTTTGTAATTAATGCAGTAGGCTTCATTTGGTGTATTACCTCCTTGTCCCTTGTATTAGCGATATGTTGGGCTTCTTGTATTTTCATACATTGGGTGGCCTATATATTTAATTATGCGCGAGAAACGTCTTTGACTTTTCATTTATGTAAATATCTCCGCGGCGGTTTAGGGTTTGTTTTTCTCTTTGCTTCTCTCTCACTGCTTTCTCGCCATTTTCTAGGCTACCTTGACCCTGCTTGGGGATGACAACTTCGAGATGCTTAGCTAAACCTCTTAGCTTTGAAGAGAGGTAACTAAAGCTGGTTGTGGGGCGGTTGCGGGTTGTCCTCATGTGTTAAATGCTACAGTCTTTGTATTTATGGTTACGTCTTAAACTAGGGTTGAATATCATTTAATGTCATTGCTTTATTTGATACTTACCATGCTTTGAGATACGGTGCATACTTATTGCTAGATGTCTTATTTGTTCTTTAGACCAACACTACAGCCACTTGAAATGAAGTTGGATATTGGGGTTTCCAAGCGAAAATTTTGTGGTACTATTACCACCGTGTTGTCGAATAGGAGTGATTCTGGGGTTAGGTTTTCCTAGTTAAACAAAGAAGATCAGGTTATGACTGGACTATAGGTTGCTTGCCATGATGCGAGGATAAAGCCCGAGGACACTTGTTACCCCCCATGTTGTCAAGCTAGTGACCTAAACCTTCAAAGTTACCTTTTCTCACTTCACTTTCGGTTTTACAGTGTAATCACCATCGAACAGCTTCCCATTTGTTTGAAACAAATCAAAAATCCAAATTAAAAGCCTCACCATTTTCAACACGTGTAAGTCATTCATAGGATGAAAGCCCATCCCGTGTTCGACCTGAACCGCTATCTTTGCGGTAGCTTGACTACGTGATGAGGAGGAACAGGACTACAAATATTGTTGATTCCGCATCACCCTGCAGGTAGCACGAATCAAATGGCGTCGTTGCCAGGGATGGTGCCAAACTACGTTTGATAAGTTGAAGTGTACTTGTGATCAACATCACAAGTGGGTGACCTTTAACCTTTTTGAATTCGGTTCTTTATGCTTGCAAGTTTTTCATCACTGAGTCCTTCCCATAGCATTTTTCATTTTCATACGGTCAGTTTTATTTTAACTAGCCCCTGCCCTTTTTGCGAGTTTGTTTGTGCTATTGCCCATTGCTCTCGGTTGTGGTTGTTTATGCACCACTTGAGGAAAAGAGACGCTCGAATTAGTGTAAAGAATCAGTACACAGTACAAAGTTGTGAAGTTAGTGTACCAGTGGTAATAATGATCCTACTGAGGAGCAATGATCGGTAGGGTACCCGATTAGATCCAACTGACTTACAGGTCGTGAGAACACATACACCCTCTGGTAGTGCCCCATCTTGCATCATACCCTGCTGAAGATGTAGCAGTGAGGCCCTATTTGGTGCCCTACTCCCCACATATCATGGTATGGAGATGAAAATCCATACACTCCTTATAAGGGATTTTGAGGAAGTTTTGCACAACCTTTAAGGAAGGTATGATGGACATGGATTTACTTAAGCTAAAAGCATTCCCTTGACCCTAAAGGACAAGGCCAAGATTTGGCTTAACTCGTGAGGCCTAGAACCATAAATTGGGGTATTTTGCGATATTTGGCGAGGATTTTGAAATTCTTGATTACGTAAGACCAGCCAATTTGAAGAGACAAATTTACACCTTTGCGACTCAAGATGGTGAGGCGGGGTTCTGGTGTTGGGAAGATTCATGGAGACCATCAATGCATGTCCACACCACGGTTTGATACATGGATGCTAGTGAACCATTTTTATGATGGTATGTCTCAGGCCCAGTGAATGACTATTGGAGACTATGTGTGGAGGTAACTTTTTGAGCAAAAACCCGGATGAAGCCATGGACTTTTTGAACTATGTGGCTGAAACCTCAAAGGCATGGGATGAACGAATCCAAGGGAAGCCGAAAGATCAAAGCCTTCAGGCAAAGTTGCAGGGGCATGTATGCACTTTACGGGCACATAGAGATGAAAGCAAGCCCGACCACTTTAGCTAGAAGATTGGATGAGCTGGAAATGAAAAATCAGTATGAAATGCAAACAGTAAATGAGTTATCTGCAGCACAACTGTCATGCTTCAATTTTCGGTTAAATAGTCATCCTGAGGAGCACTGTCAAGAGCATGCCCATGCCCTAAATCAAAATAAACCACCCATTGATGCTCCATTATGGTAACACCTATAACCCTAACTGGAGAAATCATCCAAACCTGTCATGGAAGCCAAAACCCCCTGCATACGCCCCTCCAGGAGCACAGCAGCAGTTTGGTTCCACCTCTCAACCACAACCACCTCCATCCTCATCTCCTGTGGAACAAGCCATTTTAAATTTGAGTAAGGTGGTGGGTAACTTTGTGTGGAGAGAAACAAGGGATCAATGCACAATTGGCACAAGGATTGTCTTTGTAGAGAGCACACTATGAGGAATAGGTGGGCTTCAGAGAGCAATCTTGTCCCGGAAAATAGACAACACGTATTCAATCACAAGATCAACAAAATTTGGAGAGTACGGGAGAGGAAGTTCCTTCCCAAACGTTGCAATCCAGAAAAGGAGTGCATGAGGTAGGTTCATCAGTGATTCGGGAATGGATGAGGTAAAGGCTATATTCACCACAGTGGAAAAGGGTTGTCGGCCAGCAAACTGTTGATGAAACCGAAGGGAGAGAAGAAATGGAGCAGGCACATTGTCACGAAGAGGACTCAATGAAACACTGCATGCCTCCATTTCCCAGAGGCATAGAGGCAGAAGGCATCGGGCAGGTATCTTAGAAGTCCTAAGGCCGGTGAAGGTCAATATACCTCTTTTGGACATCATCAAACAAGTCCCTGCCTATGCAAAGTTTTTAAAGGATCTCTGTACAATCAAGAAGGGATTAGGCATTGAGAAAAAGGCATTTTAAGCGACAAAGTCGGTGCCATAATCGAAAAAGAAAGAATCGATCAAATACAAAGGGATCGGGATCTCCCATAATTTCGAGTAAATATTGGTGGGACATGAACAAATCATTACTTGATCTAAGAGCCCGGTGTGAACCCTCGCGTGATACGTGTACAAGCGGTTAGGTTTGGGTAGAACTTAAACCTACCAATATCACACTTATCATTGGCGATAGATCGGTGAAGATCCCTGGGGATAGTGAGAGGATGTCTTAGTGAAAATAGACTGATTCTACTGCGGTAGATTTTGTTGTGCTCGACCTGAGCGATAGAATGAAGACCCGACCATGTGCGATTATCTAGGAAGACCATTTCGGCCCTTTGCCCGATGCAATCATCGATTGCGTGGAGTCATGCAACTTACATTTGGCAATATGACATTGGGTGACATATTTCACTTGAACAACAAGCACAAAATTAATGGGGCGAAAATCAAGTGACCCCTAATGATGAGTGCTCGGTGTGTGTCGGGATGCGGGAAAGAGTGAATGTCGAGAATTCACGGGGATGCACTCAACCAAGGTGAAGCCGAGAGAGGTTTTTGGTATTGCCTTGATTCTGCTTGAAGGGCAATTGTTCGATTGAAGTCCATCGGTGAGAAACCAAGCATGATAGAATCCAGCACACCAGAGTTCGACTCGGACCAACTTAGGGTTTGAGAGATCATCCTCAGCACGACCCTCCTTGAGTAATTTTAATATTGAACTGGTTTGGTGTTCTCGAAAACCAGAGTGCAGTTCGACATTTTACTTTTTATTTTAATTTAGTCGATTTCAATAATTTTAGGTTATTTTAGAAAGTTTCCTAATTTAGCGAGTTTCCATTATTAGTAACTTTGTAATTATATTATATTACCTTATATTAACTTTTAATTATAGTTTAATATGATAATTTTTATTATAAATTTTTCTAATAATATTAATAATTAAATACTAAAAATTCGATTTTTTTTTTTGTGATACCAGGCTTGGCTCAAATTCGCTCTCGCTCACTTGAAATTAGGTGGAAATGGCTCTTAATTTGTTCCAAACCTTTATAAAAGGGATGGGAGGGCTATTTCAAGATCATTTCATATTCTCCTCCGGTCTTTTGCGCCCGGGCCACGAGCCATTCTTAGTTCGAACTTGTTGCATGACCGCAGGCCGCCGCAGCTGTGAGCCACGGTCATTCACTGCGCACGCCTTGCGCCGTTAAAGCCCTTTATACCGCTGCGCCCGGCCGCCACCACGACCCGTCACGTGCTAGAGCCACGAGTCGCGCCGCACACCACCGCCACCACAGCGATTGGTGGGTTTCTTTATGTTTTTGTATAGTTACCCGACTTTATCAGCGCCTACTAATTTTGTGTAAGATTCATGTATTAGCCATAGTAGGCAGTGATATCTTTTGTATGTTTAGCTTTGTTATGCATGTACTAGCCATTTTGGCTATATCAAAAGTTATACAGTATATATATATATTTAGTTTTCTACACCTTTGCATATCACTTTTTGTGCCTCCACCTTATGAAATCGTTTTTGTCTTCAATTGAACAATTGAATTGCTTTAGTGTGAATTAGTTGCCTTTAATTGAAAAATTGAAACCTTGCATGTTACCTTAATGCTAGAACAAGTCCATGTTTGAAACCATTTTGGTCGATTGAAGTTCTGGCATTATCAACACAGAACATTCCCCCTTAAGCTAATTCACACCTTTGCTCCAGTTGTATAATGGCACATCAAATTATTTGCCTCCTTTCACTTTGCATAGTGACCTTAGGCATGTTGGCAACCATGTGGGTTTAATGTTACCACATTTGAAGACCAATGTAGTCTTCAAAATGAAAAAGAAAAGAAAAAGCAAAGAAAGAAAGAAGAAAAAGAAAAATAAAAATTAGTGACTTTGTCTTGAAAGCTCGAACATGGTCAGGGTATGTGAGAAAGCCTTTGAAACCCGATGCTAGCCTTAATTGGTTAGGAGTCATCGACTTAGTGTTCGATTACACCGGTGGATGGGTAGGATTTAGCGTTTTGTAGGTGCCCAATTCTCGAAGTCATTCGGATGCATGAGGGTGGCTTTGTAGAGTTTGTGGTCACGGCGGTCTTTGACGATGCCCTAAACCTTAATTGGTTGGGAGTCATCGGTGGACCCCCGTTACACGGACTTTGGTGAAGTCGAGTTTTGAGCATTGCACCCTACAATGTAGTCAAATAAAGAAAAGAAGAGTGTAGCTATTCCTATCTTTGTTGTTCAACAGCTTAAGGCCATGCCAGTAGCTAGGTTGGGGGGGAGGCAATGATTTTGCACTTTATTGGCTCCAATCACGATTTATGTCAGAACCGTTAGATCTTTGTGGAAATTCAGGTTGATTGCCATGGTTCCAATTTTGATCTTAAATTTGTTCTTTTATGGTTTTTGTTCTCTCATGTCGGTTTTCTATCAGGTTATCAATTTTTCTTATTAAAGGTAATGTCTATATGTACATACACCTTTTTGAGCCATAAACTTTTTGAGAAATAACTGCATGCATTCCCTTTTTGTTTTAGCATTGCTAAGGGACTAGCAACGTGTCGGTTGGGGGGTGTGATTAGTGCCCGAAATAGTGCTTTATTTTGAATTTTTATTCGAGATGAGTTTGAGTGCTTTTGCGCACTAATCGTATCAATTAAACCAATTGAGGTGTTTAGGTCTACTTAGTATCCTTATGCCGTTTGAAGTTATTTTGTTTATTTTGGGTTTTGCATACCTTGGGAGTGATATCGAGATATGTGCTGAACCATGAGGTGAACCCATTGCTCCGACCATCCATTATATCAAAATTCAATGAAGAAATGAAAGCGAAGTGAAGAAGAGATGCGGTAGAGAGTGCGGTGTGCGATGCGAACAACGGCAATTCGGAAATTTCGCTATGATTCTGAAAATTTATTTGGGATTGCGAGGCTAACAATCATGTGAAAATTTAGCAATCTAGCGAGTGAGAAATTCGTAGGCTAACAGTGAAATTCGCTAGGCTAAGCGAAATTTCGCTATATACTTGAAAATCAACGTGCTGGCGAATTCTCCATTTTATTTATCTCTCAGAGTCCACACCGCTGAGCTAGCGAAATTTAAGCTAGCTAGCGAGGAAATTCACTATCATGTGAAAATTCCCATTTCGCTATCTATGTCTTAGACTAGTTAGGCTAGCGAGGAGGCCCAAGCTGAGCTAGAGAACTAACCAGGCTAAAGCGAAATTTTACCGCTACCTAGCGAGAATTTTTACGCATAAGCGATCTCACGCCTGTCATATTTTTGTAATTAATGCCAACCGACTTCATTTGGTGTGTTACCTCCTTGTCCCTTGTATTAGCCAATATGTTGGGCTTTCTTGTATTTTCTATACATTGGGTGGCTATATAAAAGCCCCAGTGTAACTAAGGAAGCAATCTTGTGACTTTTCATTTATGTAAATATCTCGGCTTGAGTTTAGGGTTGTTTTTTCTCTCTTCTCTCTCCTCTTTCTCTCATTTTCTAGGCTACCAAACAACCCTCTTGAGGATGACAACTCGGGCCTTTGGCTAAGCCTCTTGGCACTGAAGAGGAAGGTGGCAGCTTGGTTGTGGGGCGGTTGCGGAGTTGTCCTCATGTGTTAAATGCTACGGTCTTGTATTTATGGTTCCCCATCTTCTCAAACTAGGGTTGAATATCATTTAATGTCATTGCTTTATTGTCTTACCATGCTAGGATACGATTGCATACTTATTGCTAGATGTCTTTGTTGTTCTTTAGATAGCCTTCTGACCGAAATGAAGTTGAATGTTAGGGTTTCAAACTGAAAGGAGCTGTAGATGCATATTACCTGTGTTGACTCAAATAGGAGTGATTCTAGGGTTAGGTTTTCTAGTTAAACAAAGATCCGGTTATGGCTTGGACTATAGGTTGCTTGCCATGATGCGAGGATAAAACCCGAGAGACACTTGTTACCGTGTTGTCATTGTGTTTCAAACCTTGAAGTTACCTTTTCGCTGCACTTTCGGTTTTACAATTAATCACCATCAAACAACTTCCCACTTGTTTGAAACAAATCAAAAATCAAATTAAAAGCCTCACCATTTCAACAGATGCAAGTCATTCATAGGATGAAAACCCATCCGTGTTCGAATACCCCAGACCGCTATCTTCTTGGTAAAAGCTTGACTACGTGATGCAATTTTTCTGGGCCCCACAAATATTGTTGATTCATGTGCCTACCGTGTACGAATCAAATGGCGTCGTTGCGGGGACGGGTGCCAAACTACGTTTGATAAGTTGAAGTGTACTTGTGATCAATACAAGTGGAGGTGACTTTAACCCTTTTGAATTTTGATTCTTTATGCTTGCAAGTTTTCATCACTTCTGATCTTTACCTTGTTTTGTTTTCATACGATCGGTTTTATTACGGCTAACCATAACCCTTTTTGCAAGTTTGTTTTGTGCTATTTCTTGTGTCTCGATTTATAACGAGGTGTTTATGCACCAGGAAAGAGAGACATCGGGTAGATTGAGAATCGGTACACGATTGCCTGAAGTTGTGAAGTTAGTGTACACGATGATAATATGGATCCCTCTGGGGAACAGCGAGTCATTGCAGGTGCGTGAATCCCAGCGACTTCTGGTCAATGAGGAACACATACACCCTCTTTAGAGTCGTGCCCATCTTGCGTCATACCTTCTTTGAAGATGTAGCAGTGAGGCCACATTTGGTGCCCTAACCCAATGAAAATATCTCTCCTCTCTCCTCACGCTCTCACTCGGAGTACGTTTCTTTGTGCAAAAATGACATTTTGCTCTTTTGTGATTTTCCATTTATTATTATAATAATAATAATAATATTATTATTATTATTATTATTTTGATACATAACTTATATTACCTACATTCGGGTCCGTTTCTCTCGAAAAAATTTTTATTTCTTTTCGGTTCAGTGTTTTGATGAACTTGCTCAAGCCATTTGCTAGGCTTGAGATTTTCGTACAAATCTAGTCCACTGACAGCGTTATCCTTGAAATTTGTAAAATATTCACTCTTATCTACAGAATTTGTGAAGCTTTTAAGGTCACTAGATTTCTGAGACAAATTTAAGTGGCGCAATCCATTTGATTATCCTAGATCTAGAGAATTTGGGTTTCCAGCGAAGTACGTTTTACCCATTTTCAAAAAAATTGAATTTTCTCAGTTTACATTCTCCCCTCTGTAAAGGAATTTCGTCCCGAAATTTTGGATAATCACAATCACTCACATATAGCGTGCACTCTACCATGCATGTAAACATAAAGTCAGTTTAAATATTAACGACTAAATCACGTGCCTTCATCCTGAAAACAAGAAGGGATGGGTATTATGTAATCAGTGTCTCACGCTCCCACGTTGGCTCCTCCACTCCATAGTGCCGCCATAGCACCCTCTCCTTCAGCCTCGCGTGCTTTACGTCATAAAACACGATCGCGGCTATCCAAAGTGCACGGTCCCTCCTCGAAGGTTCCATCGATTAATCGACCTCGTCTGTCCCCGATCCGCCCTGAAGTGAATACGGGTATATACGGAGCATGGAGCGTGAAATACCTTGTGTGGACACGACATCTTTGGCGGTAAGCCAGCGAATCACCTTTCTGATTGCCTACCCTCTCGAGTATCTCGAAAAGCCCAATAATCCTCGGCGACCAACTACGCCACTGAGCGATACTCCTCACCGACGTGCGCTGAAGGCGATCTGACGGACTCTAAAAATTGGCGTACGCCGGCGCCAGCTCTTACGAGCTGGCGTGAGAAGGCATTTTGTCGTATCAGCTTCACCTTCGAGTGTCTCTAATCGAATCGGGACCATGATGGAGCTCTCCCGCCTTGGTCGACCTGTGATCTACATGGCCTCCCGTACAATGCCTCATATGGTGCCATTTGTATCTTTCGCCCCGATAACTATTGTTGTGGCGAATTCCACTAGGAAATTAATATTCCCGGCTACCCTTATGATCCGGGATGCTTTCAGCGTGTCCTCTAACCTTATGTATAATCCACACCTGATATGTAACCACACACAACCCTGCTTGGTGTGTGTGACCTTCCCAAGGTCCTGTCAGTGACAATCCGATGGGCCAGTCAACCTAGTCCATGTCATGAATGACATCCATATACGAGCCCTTGCGGCTGTAACGCAAATGCAATTTCGAAGGGTATCCGAATCTGATACTCAGGCTCATCACTTTTGACTCTAAGTCTACGGGATAACCATGACCGTGTGTTTTCATCTCGAGTCACTCCCGACTCCTATCACTCAACTCTAAGTCTATGTGATAACTTGATCGTGTGTTTTCATCTCGGGCAACATAACTCTTCGGCCTACACCTCGAGCCTCTTATCTATACAGAAATTTCATATATCTCCACGGGTCTCTTACACCCACACAGAAATTTCGGATTTCTCCACGGGTCTCTTACACACAGAAAATTTGGATTCCTCCACGGGTCTCTTTACACCCTACAGTTTGGGATAGCTCCGGGTCTTTTACACCTCACGAAATTTGGGACGTCTCCTGGGTCTCTTACACCCACCACGAAATTTGGGATACCTCCCGGTCTTACACCCACACAGAAATTCGGGACATCTCCCCGGGTCTCTTACACCTAACTCCAGGCTTCTCACCTTAGAAGTTGGGTTCCCTTCTTGCTTTGCCTGCATAATTTCTATTCGTTTCTGATTGACTGTGGAGTCTTCATTGGACGTAATCGAACGAACTTCAATCCATACTCACGAAGTGGTGAATGACCATAAATTCCAGCCACACCCGACTGTGTGATGTCTCCGTGCATGCATGCAATAATGGCGACACCCCAATCCGGGGGTCCACCTATGAAATCTTGGAGATCTCCTAACTCACAATCGACCTATCGATTGTTTCTCACCTACACCACAGGGAAGAACATCCTGTCTGGTTTCTCTAAGGCCTCGACCTCTTGGCCCAAATCTACCACACAAGATGCATTAATGAATGAATATAGTGCATCCGATTCATATATGAATTTGTAGTCACGAAGTGAAAGCATTTGTATATCAGGTATCCCGAAGACTAGTCTCTGTCTCTGAGATCTACGCCTCTAGGACAATCTCGCCTCATATGTCCACAAGATGCATTAATGAATGAATATGATGCATCCAATTTAAACGCCACTCAATTTAACAAGTGCAAGAGTAGAAAGCATTGCCACTGCATATCAGGCTAATCAAGACACTCGGTCTCTATACCACGAGATCTACGCCTCTAGGACAATCTAAGCTCATATGTATTTGTGACGAAATAGCATATAGTGCGCCTGCTGACTGAGTCTGGCAGTGGTCATGTACACGACCTCGACCCACACTGCGGCCCCTCGGCCCTGTCTTGCCCGAAGGTGCTTGTATGCTTCCCAGCGGCGGTTCTCGACCCGTACTAGGGTGTAGAGAATGAACTATACACTCTCTGTTCTCAGCTAAGCGGGGTACGCTGTCCCAAAGTCACGAATCCTGTCTCTAGAGGCGATCCGTCTCTCACATGCAGGTATCTGCTTGAGTAACATATCCTACGTCTGGCTGACTAGATGCCCGATCCTGGCCTGATCACGAAACTTCATTAGTGAAGCGAAGTCTTACGCACTCTTCCCCGAACTAGAAGGTGATCCTCCCCTCTTGCTACCAACGCTCGCATCCCGAGTGCTCGGGTGCATCTCGGTCTCTCTGCATGGTCGGTCGTCCCAGCCGTGGAGTCCATATCCCACATAGACGAAGTCACAATCCCTGCCCGAATGGACAACTTGACCCATTCTCGAATCTCTAACTTAGCCATGTCGGTGGCCCGCGTAAAATCGGCAAAGCGAGTTTATCTCAGTGATCTAACCACGCGTAATCCATCAAGTCATCGCCCTTACTTCAGCTGCAAGACTCTGAGCGCCGCATGTCTCACGATGTCGGAAAGTACTTACCCATGAGCGACTCCTAAAACTGTCATGTCATCGCCTCTAGGTCCTCTAGGGTTCGCACCTTATTCCACCATCTTGGGCCTCACCCTCAAGTTGGAGCGCTAGTCTAATCTACAGTCGTGATGTCTCATAGCCTCTAACCTTCTCAACCTATGAACCAATGGTCTGCCACCATCGCATCCCCTCCCCCTATGAATGTCGGGGGATGATGTTAGCCTAAGCACTACGGAGGTTCTTAGAACCTCACTAACTACTTCGCGCATTGAGTGCATGCAATGGCGGTTGCCGCAATACCGCCTCGACCAAAGCCTCTTGGTCAAACAGTGGTGCGGCCGTTTTAGTGGATACCTCTAAATGGTTTCGTCCTCGACTAGCCATCTACACAGTTTAAATGGCAAGTTAAATACAATACAGTATCCCTAAGGCATAAACGCATCCCCGAGACACTAATCATACTCAGAATATACAGTTTATATTCTATGTCCCCATATTTAAATGTCACCGAGACACTTAATTCACATGTCAAATCAATTTTATCCTCAAAAATTTATTTTTCAAAATTTTCATTTTTTCCAAAATTTTTGTCTCATTTTATTTACATTTTATTTTATTTAATAAAAAAAAATTCTTTTTCGAAAAAAAATTTGCTTGATGAGCAGGTGTTCATGAGCAGTGTCAAGTTAGTGACCAGCTTGATCTTGAATCAAAAATTGGCCAAGTGCACCATGTGCCTGACCACGAAGAACTTCGACTAGCGCGCCGCGTGGCGCACCGGGCCGCGCCGCGTGGTCTCGCGGCGCCCGTGCCTTCATTATAGATTGACCAGTGAAATGGCCAGCGTGCCTGTTTGTTGTGTCGCGGTGCGATGTTTGTATTGTGTCTGACCGCCTATCTCCCTCACATCTGGTCCATGATACAATTGGGCGGTAGCCCCGAATCCGTTACTTACTATTTTTTTTCATTTCTTCCGACCATGATACAAAATTATATATTTTTTTCATTTTCGAATACTCGAATAAATTTATAAAAATTTATTTTATTCAATTCTTCAATTTACAACATAAAACCATAGAAAATTATTTTCTTCACCTCATTTTTTTTTTCATTTTCCTTTAAACTAAATAAATTTATTCAAATTTATTTTCTTTCTTCTCTTTGTTCCAGTTTTTACATCTTTGTAAAAACTCCCAAAAATTTTCCTATGTGCTATCTACTAAGCACACTAACCATACCTGATACATGATCACACATCATTCATGTTATGCATATTTTTCACACAACAAATTTGTCAAATCACACAAAACACAAACACATGCATGCGTGTCCTAGTTTTGCCAGTGATTTCTAGGTAATCTCATGCCTAAAGCTCGACGCCGAACCACACCTGAGTGAGTGTTTTTACACCTCAAGACTATGGCCTAAGCCCAAATCCCCTCAAGCCCTAGGTAGCCAGGTATGCCTATCTCGATACCAATTTGTGGCCCCAGAGCCCGAGGTGTCCGTTAACTTCTGCCCGTCGACTGCGGAAAATCTATATGTCTCGTGTCGCGAGACTCATACTAGTAAAAATGGCTGCCGGAATTTGCATTAATACTCATCGAACATGCTTAACTATATTCCAATAGTCCAAGAGTTATTTTATTACTCTTAATACAAATACATATTAAAATCTACAATTCTAATACATATTATCCAAACATCAAAGCCACAATCGACTTTTCTTCAAAATCGGCGCTCTAAAATGAGCCGTCTTCTGAAACGCTCACTTGTGCAGAAAAAAAATTATTCCGCCGGCAGGTGAGTTATCCCCGATAGTGGAATCACCCCAAATGGGTTACTCCCCACCTAAGTGCATATGCAATGATCCAATTTAAACACACACTCAAATGCATCTGGCGATCCTACTTGAATAATACGCATGCCTACTTTTCGTGTCGATTAACCGCGGCTTCGCTCCACACTTGCTAAGCCATGTAGAGAAAATAATCATTTCAAAACAAAACTTGTTGTTCTTGAAAATATACTACGAAGATGTCGGTAAAAATATGGAAGCTACTTTCAGAGCGGAGTGGTTGGTGAGCTTTTGAAACAGTCATGGTCCTCATCGAAATGATCTGTTGTATCTCATTGATTCTCCAGAATCATCTTGTGAAATTCACCGCCCAACCATGTTCGTTTTCCAGAAAATTCATGTCATGCACTAACACCTAATCTACGATTCTGGTCTGCGTATGAAAATGCATTATGTCATTCCCAAAAACCATTTATACAATATATCAAATATATCAATATACAACATTCTCAAATTGCACTCACAACACATGTCCATTCAATAGTGATTAACCATCACCCAAATTTGCTCGCGAGCGAGTAAATATCATATCAATGGCTATACACCGCAAATTATATTATATAATTATATATGTTAACACATTAAAATCATGTATTAACCTATCTAATCCTTTGATCTACCAACTCAAGCCCATTTTCATTTTTCCAATCCATTACACAAAAAAATTAGCTCGTGTGGAGCTAATTAACGAGCGAAGCGGTGATTTGAATCGTTCGCACACGACGCATTCTACTTAAAAATATTTTGAGAACACTATTCATGGGTACTATTCATGGGTCACTATTCATGTCACTATTCACGTATTACTATTCACGAGAAAGTAAACCTCGGGTTACTGTTCACGGCCAATCACCCGACATCGGTTCCACTTTATGAACTCGAAATGCATGGCCATTTCGTATATCTACTTATGCGACATAATTTATTTCATAAATTATGAACAAACACCTCAAGCGAGTCCATACCACGATCACGGATACGTCGAATGGAAACTCAAAAATTCTCCAAAGAATTCCCAGCGATTCGGTCGGTTTTGGGACGGATCGAAACGATTTATTGAGCGCAAGCCTGGCCAGAAGCATTACAAAACACTTAGCGAGTGTAACCCAGTAGGATAAAGCACTGCTCGGGTTGTCAAAACTCAACTCTTGTCCGCGCGTGGCTATTGGCGTGAATCG
The DNA here is from genome assembly GCA_016808115.1 of Tetrastigma voinierianum. Taxonomy (NCBI): domain Eukaryota; kingdom Viridiplantae; phylum Streptophyta; class Magnoliopsida; order Vitales; family Vitaceae; genus Tetrastigma; species Tetrastigma voinierianum. The sequence goes on from JAEQBH010005636.1 coordinate 50,194, forward strand.
ACACCGCAACCGATCGTGAAAACCTACGATCCGATTTCGTAGATGCGAAGAAAGCGAAGATAAGAAAAATAAAAATAAATATCTCTCCTCTCTCCTCCATGCTCTCTCCTTCCCGTCTGTTCTTTGCCAAAATGACATTTTGCTCATTTTTATTGATTTTTTCCCATTTTATTATTATTATAATATTATATTATTATTATTATTATTTTTGATACATAACTTATATTATGCGTTGGTCCGTTTTATAGCAGAAAAATTTTATTTCTTTTCAATTCAATTATTTTAAATGAGCTTTTCTTCGAGTGCGTTTCATTGAGATTTTAAGTAAAATCTCGTCACTTGAAGTCATTGACGATTTATCCTTGGAAATTCGTAAAATATTCAGTATCTCGTAATTTAATGAGAAACTTTTACGGGTCACTAGATTCCTTGAGGGCCCAATTTACTTGGCCTTGTCCGTTTCGTCATCAAGATCTGAAATTTCGGTTTCAACCCGAAATTACCGTTCTGCATTTTGAAAAAATTGAATTTTTTAGGTTTCTGATGGATTGCTCATGTTCCCTACACATGAGGCCTCTTTATCAAATAGTCTTTGAAGTGTTGGACTAGACCTTAAATAAAATTCTTTGGACCTCATTTTTCAAATATTTTCATATTAGGACTCCATAGCATAACAGTTTTCCTAAACAAAAAGAGTTGTTTTGTCCATTTATTTCTAAATTTCAATTTGAAAGGATATGTTTCGACCAACAAATGAAACCTAGGATAGTGGTTAAAGGATTTGGGCAGGGCATAGAAAATAATTGAAGTTTAAATGTCTAAGAAAACATGTACTACAATATCATAATGGTTTGAATAGATGTAAACAAGGGAGCATGTATGACCTTCCAGAAGCCACACATAACCTTCATCAGATAATTTTACTTTTTATTTCACATTATCAGACGGATGTGAACTTATTAACCCAATCATTGAAATTTTTAGTTTAATAATATAACTTTTAATTATATACTTCGAATTATCTATCCTCGTAGAAATAAATTATGATAGTTTCAATATCAAGTGAACTATTCAGCCATTATATTATACATGGAGAAGTGGGTAATGGCAGGAGTAGTTGAAGGTGGTTGGGGTGGTGCGGTGGAAAGTGAGAAGTGGAAAATAGAGAAATATATTACTTGTCAAAGAATTAATGGCACTTAAAGATAAAATAATTGGCAAACAACGAAAAACCTAATTTAATTATGGACCTTTATGAGATCAGTTCATATTTAATTGGAGAAATATCAATGATAATTTAAATACTTAATATAATTAATTTTATAATTTTAAGAGTGCAATTCCATATTTAAATCGAGTAATTTTTAATTAATAATTTACTTTGAATTAAATAATTAATACATTAATTAATTATCAAAATTATTAAAGCTTAAAAAATTACAATATTCAGATTCATCTCAATGAATTTAATTACATTACATAAATAAATTTCACTATTTTCAGATTCAAGATAAATATGCATTTCTTCTATTTTTGTTCCAGTGTAGCCTTTCTTTTATTTTTCAATAGGGTTTCTACAGCCTTTGCTTTGTCATATACGTTGTGAATACAAGGTGAATTTGGTAAAACTGTATGATCAAAACCTAAATCAAACCATCCACTCCTTAATCCATATCAAACTCTCAGGAGATTCTTCTAAATCTTGTTACAAAACCTACATACATTAACAGTCTATATATATATATATATATATATATATATATATATATATATCTAACACATATGAAGTCCATGATTTAGAAAATCACACATAAAAATCAATTAGTAAATACCAACTTAAGGAACAATAAAACTAAATCAACATGTTTCAATCTTATAATACTTTGCTATATACTAATCCTTACAATCAGTCATTAAATACCCAGTCAGTACTTGGCTCACACACAAAAAAAAAAAGGAGAGCGAAAATAGAAGGTTTAATGAGGGGAAATTTCAGGTGGTCTTGTGGAAAACTGGTAAGAGGCATAAGAGGCAGACAGTTCCCAGCTATGAGCGAATGAGGTTTGACCTTCGCCTCTTTTCAGCAGCACCCATTGCTACATGCGGTGGATAGAAGTGTTCCCGTATGGGTGAGCCTTTTTTGGCGTGCGGCTTCTCTTCGTAGTGATTCACGTCTTCATACCTTCCATCAAGGAAGGCTTCTTTCAGCCAGTTATCAAACTCATATGCCCAGGCGAACCGATTGGTCGCGGAATTGATGGCTCCCCAGATTTGTGGTAGCGCTAGACAAATGATGAGGACGCCTTCCTCCCTGAGAAAGAGGTGTGCTCTCCCATGTTGTAGTGGTGAGTTCCGTCCCTGTTTGTCTGAACGGAAAGTTGGCAGACTGGGATATCTGCTTCTGGGTACATTAGCATCAGGGGTACCCATGCCCCATGATCAAGCCCCCGTTTTTTATCTTCATTCTAAGTTTGATGCCATGGTAGTTCCTTCACCCTCTTAATTCTGGAGCCCAGGAGCTGGATACTTGACTGAAAAATATATAAGAGAGTTGTGGGGTGTGTGTCCAAAGTCTTATCTAGGTTAGAAATAGAAAGTATATGAATTATTCAGTGTAGACGATATCTAATTTGTACAAGGCGCACTGGATGAACTCAAAACTAAAAACTATGGGGTATCGGCCCAAATTAGACAATATTATCTCTCCAATAGATAGGTCTATAAGAAAGTGACTGAGCCAAAAATAAACTGAGGGCATAGTTAAGTTCAGGAAGCGGAAATATGCATGATTAGATCTCTGTCCCATAAGATTCCCTGAAAATTTAACACACCAACAAAATATAATTAGTATAAATAATAGAGGCTAGGCTAAGGTTGGAAGGCTATGTTCTTTTGAACATCAATTTGGAGGCAGGCCAGATACTTGGCTGAAAGTCAAGAGAAAGATTAAATCCTTAATGTTATCTGTGAATTGAGATCCAAACAATCACTTCCTTTTTTTCTTTTCTTTTTTTATAATCATGAGTGTCTAGGTAAGCTTGTGCACATCTAGACTAATCTCATAAAACAAGACCCTGAAGTTAACAGTTTCAAATAAATCTTCCAATGACCTTAAAGGGACTCAAATTAGTAATCATTGAAAAGCAAACCAAGGCCATACAATCACTTGTTATAATTAAGGATATCACACAAACTGATCCTTTATTGCCCAACAAGCATATAATTAAGATCTTGATGGCTTAGACAAAATGTTGCGTCAGTTAATCCAATAGTTTAATTCAATAAGTTGCAGCATCAAGTTGTTGCTTTTCTCATCTACATCTATGTCTGCTGGTTTTGTATATTGATTGATTAATCAATAGGCTTTAAACAGGGTTATTTCAATTAGTCTATTTGTTATTGTTAGACGCCTTCATTTAAGCAACAAGAGAATGAGACCAATGATACCTGATTGGAAAACAGCCGTATAGATTTCATCCCCAGTCTACATTCTTTGATTCAATTTAAGTAATCAAGTAATATATATATTACTTGATTGCTTAGAATGAATCAAACGCTCATAAGATCTACAAAGATAACTCAGTCTGACCGGAAAAGAAAAAAATCATCATCAAGAAAAATGATACGAGAAAGTCTTTTGACAATTCGCCCTTCCCTTCTTTAAATCTTAATGCCTTTTCCTCTCCTTTTCCCATGGTTAAAAAATAAGAAAAATAACTATGCTTAAACATTTTCTTTTACTTCCCTTGGCCTTGGTGCTTTCCCAATAACCACCCATAATCAAAAGATTTTCATTTAAAAAATAAGAACACGAAGAATTGCTCGGAGTAAAACATTCCACAATGATTAAAAAGAAGTTGGGGAATCAAAGAGGCGAAAACCTATTGATAGAAAAAGAGAAGATGTGGGGGAACGGAACAGACCTTGTACATGGATTTGGGGAAGCCGTAGAAATCATAGATGGTGTCGTTCCGGGGGACGACGTTGACGGTGGGTTCTTGGGTCTCCCAATGAGCGGAGATGATGAGAATGGAAGTGGGTCTCTTCTCCATAATCGTCTCCTTCCATGATTTGAGGAAGTGCCTCGCAGGCAGAGAATCGTCGATGGAGAGGGTCGGAGATCCGTGCGATATGTAGAACGTGTCCATCAAGCAGATTCCTCCGGTGAGAAAATTGATAGATTGATGCAGGAAGAAAGGAAGGAAGGAAAGAGGTTTTAACTTTTAATTGGTGTTTGACAGGGAGGAATGAATGGAATATAGGAGGATGTTGCCTTTCACAGTTTCACCTACCATGCTTCCAACCTTTTTATTTATTATTAGTAATTGGGTGATGCTATTTTTGTCTTTTTCATTTGTCTTTTTTTCCTTTACTTTGGGGTATTTTATACAAAAAAAATAAACATGTCAAAAATAATAAAATCAATCATAACTCAATTAATAATTGTATAACAAGATAATAATCTGTTTATTAATTTAATAATTTAAAATAATATAAGAATTATAATTAATTGATCAATGGATTAGCATAAATACTTGTGTCGCGGTTATTATTTTAGGTTAAATATTAATTAACGTAATTAATCGAGTCGTATTATATGGATTAGCGAATATAGCATGTTTATTAAAGTTATACGGATGATATGAATTTGGCCAAAATATAGTTATATTGATCACGAATAATAAAAAGCATGTGAGTTAAATTAGCCGTGTTGTAATTAAGTAATGAATCTGTCGGATATGTTTTTCTAATTATAATAAAAAATAAAGAATAAAAATAGAAATTTTGATTTCAAATGGACAAATCTAGAAGTTATTTTGCCCGAAAAGTATAAAATAAATCTTCCTATAATAACTAAATCCACATGAATATTTTGTCCAGTTCTCACTTATAATTATATTTTTAGGAGCATTTTTGTTGGAAGAAAAGTCTTTTACACCTCTTTTAGATTTTAAAGAAAATTTTAGTTGCCTTTTAAGTCAAATTCAAATGGTTAAAGACTCAAATAATTGAGGATTGGGCATACGAAAGATGGGATCAATCTCGAGATTCGAATATGAAACTACTATAATGTAATATGAAACTTAAATAAATGTCCAAAAATAAATAAGTTAGTTTTACAAATAAATTTTAGATTTGTCCTTTTAAATGGCTATCCCATACTAATATGAATATTATAAATATAAAATATTTTAATATATAAATAAACTCATGTTATTACTTAAGGGGAAATATGAGATACAATTTTGAATCAGAATAAACTACTAAATTAATATGAAACTTAAATAAATGACTGAAACATAAATAGATTGGTTTACCAATAAATTTTAGATTTGTCCTTTTAAATGGCTATCCATACAAATATGAATATTATAAATATAAAATATTTTAATATAAATAAACTCATGTTATTACCTTTAAAAGGGGAAATATGAGATACAATTTTGAAACAAGATAGAAAAAAATAGTTTAAAGAAAAATAAAAATAAATAATAATGATTCAAATTTCATAAATTAAATCTTTTAAAATACTTAAATTTTTAACAAAATTTTGATTATATTAATATTTTTATAATAAATAATCAGACAAAATAAAAATAAAATAAATTCACTTCCCTTCATGTATATCTCCATCGACCAAGCATTAGGACATACCAACTATATGAGCACAATTAAAATTTTATTTATAATTTTAATTTCGGGAAACGTCTTAGACATTCTAGAATAACCTCTTTTTTTATTTTTTATTTTCTCAGAAAACGCGTTTGACTGGGTCCATGCAATAATACCTTCCACGTCACGGCTTAGGTGCTAAGAAGTTTATTCTACGTCCAAGTCAATAAAAAATTTGGTCTGAGATTTGGAATTCACATTCAAAAGTAAATTCGATTAGATCGAGTTGATTTAAGTTTTTTTAACCAATAAATTAACAGCTCAATTCAGCATTAATTTCAGTGAATTAAGCTAACCCAACGAGTCAAACTCATCTATGAACTTAAATTTTAGTTTAATGGTATAAATTTTTTAATTACATCTTTGAATTTTTATATAATTTCTTCGGGTTGAGTTTGGCTTCTGAAGATTTGAAGAAAAATGCAAAAATAACTAAGAAAAATATAATAAAAGAAAAGTAAAGTAAAAGAAAAATGGAGTTAAACTAGACATTTTACTTTTATTTAATACTTCAAATAAAAAATTTGTTTATTTCAACTCATTATATAAAATTAAATAATTTAAAATATGTAAATTTTACATAATTTTATTTATATTTGATTTCTTAAAAAAAAAATTTGAGAACGATGTAAAATAAAGAAAAGGGGCATAGATATTGGAGAAGAAAAAGAAATATGAACAAAAAAGAAATTATATTTAATTGGATCCTTTTCTGAGGGTAAGTGAAACTTTTTATAGGCTTATGATATATCAATATAGGAAAGGTGAAAGAAGATTCGCTGATGATCGTTATAAAATATATATAATGGTAGGTATGTATAGGTTGAATCTTTACAATCGTGGATGAATCGCGACTTGAATCGTCGAGTAAATGATACTGAATGCTTGAGTTCGTCGGATGAAGCATGTTCGTATTCATAAATTTATTTATTAATGTTAATGCTTTTATTTTTACAACAGAGATGAATTTCTTTAAAATTTTTAAGCTATTAAAAAAAAAATTTATTTCCTTAGTACTCAGAAAAACTTAAACTTATATGGGAGTAAAATATCAGACCATTATTGATTATACATGGATAGATAGAAAGATAGAAAAGCTAAAGGATGGAAATAGTTGGAGTGATTGAGATGTAGTTCTAAATTGCCCTAGAAAGAAAGAAGGTGGAAAGTGGGGAAAGTGGTTTTGTGCGTTGAAGAGTAATAGGCAAATGACGTCAACAATTTTGTTATGTATGCTGTAATCCCTCAGTTTAAACGTTTGTATTACCCTTGATTCTTGTGGCATTCATGCAGACTTTTAGAGAATTATCCAAGAAGCAACAAAGCATCCCAAAATCAAATAAAAATAATTAAAGAAATAAGAGCTCAATAGAAAGATAAACTAAAGCATCATAAACTTGTAAGAACTTAGTGGTATGGCTTCTAATTTAAAATCAAACTGTTAAAATGTTACCACAAAAGAATTACAAAAATCTTGATCACTCATAATCAGCTGAATTCAGACAACCTTTTTAAAAGTATGAATTAAAAATGCCTAAAACAAAAACATACAAAAGAATCCTGCAAATGACATTCTAAGCAGACAGCATACAAATCCAGTGGCGGTACACTGGAAGAGACAGTGAATGTTAAAATATTCAGACAAAAAATAGAAGAAGTCATTTTGATGACAGGGCCACCAGGCTTGCTTTTCTAATCAGGCATGTGTTAAAAAGAAAACATATATTCAGTTCTCCAATTTATATCAATCAACAAGTAAAAGCATTTTTGTAATCTAATCATTAGCAGAGAACTGAATGGCATATATTGCTTGCCCTGTTGACATAGTTAGGAAAGATTCCATTCAATTTTATTTGAAAAAGCTATGATAAAAAAAAGACCTGAAGATTTTCAAAAATATTTATTAAATGGGGTAACAAACCTTGGTTGGAGTCTTTAGGGTACTACCTAACACATAGTTCATTGCAAAAGGCAGTGTCTTATGCTTCCAGGCGTTTTGATGAAGTTGTTGATGCAGGCTGGGGCTCGCTTGATGTGCTTCTTTCCCATCCCTCCAGGATGTCTGAGTACGGTAAACAGAGCCAAGCAGCCTGTTCCGATCCTGTTCCAATGAGAATTGTCTGTTGTTGCTTGGCGCAGCTGTTGTAATAGAATTCCTCCAGGTGACCGCCGTTTCACAAGCTTACCAACTGGCTCAGCCGTTTCTCGAAGACGGGTACTGCCCTGCTGACCTTGTACTACCATCTGTTGTCCACCGACCTAGTCCAAAAGGCAGGAATCGTGAACCTTGCCGCATCCCCTACCTTTGGAGACCGGAAAACAAACAATAGCCAGAAACAGGGCGGATCCAGCACCACCACAGAAGCCACCATTTATCGGTCCAGCCACAAATATCGGGATGGCCAGGATATTAAGGGGCATGCCCTTCCAGGCCAAAAGAAAAATGTAGAATGCCCCTCCAAACTCGACGAGCAGCCCCAGCAAGTGTCTTAACCATAATTCGTTATCTTCCATTGAGTAGGCTGAGTATGTCCGGTCCTTAGGTGCAGCAGTAGAAACGGTGCCGAATGCCCATTTGATTTTTGGTTTCTGTGAGTCATTTCACAATCATCTCCTAGGCTGTTGGAGATGACTCAATACAAACTGGGTACAATCAATCTGCAGCCAAGTAAGCAAGCCAAAAGGATGACTCTGATCCGGTTTCTCAGGACAGATTGTTGTGCACCCTCGTTGTTTGAATGAAGATAATCAACTGCAGCAGAAATCGGCAGTAGCAGCAGTAGAAACAGGAGCAGAATTTGGACGCATATGTGTTTAAAACAGATGGTACAAAACAAATTAAGTAAATGAGTCTAGATGTAAACATAACGTGCCGAATTTTATTCCCAAGATTTAACAGTTCTTCACACCGGAACAAAGAACAACACGAGGAGAGGAGTTTGGAAAAATTGTCTTTTCAACATCAGAAGAGTCTGAATTTATAGGAAAATTAACCTGTAATCGATTGGTTTGAAATTCAAAAAAATGGGCGTTAGGAATTAATGAAATTGAAAAAATTCAACCGTTTGATTTTTAAACAGCTAAAAACTAAGGTTTTAATATAGGGATCAAAACCAAATGTGTCCCATGATATTCGCGTCGAGAGGGGTGGGTTGGTGGGGAATCTATCGATTTACATTGAAATTGATCTTTAAACCCATTTCTTGTGCACGTGAGGCCTCTCCTTTTCTCAAGCCTTGTACAAGCCCATAGATGAGTTTTAATATATAAATTCAAAAAGGCTCTTATCTTTTTTCCATGTGGGATAAGTTCTTTTTGAAAAAAAAAATTATTTGCTAACAATCCCTACATTTTTCAAAAAAATATTTGAATTTAAAACATTTTGCTTGGATTATGGAAAATGTAAGCGCTTTAAATTTGGTGTTGATAAGTATGGGCCAACATGAATGAATAGATTTGGTAGAGTATTAGTGAAGCTTATAGCCGTGGCTAGGGAACGATTGTAAATTAGAGGCGCTGTGATTGCACACATCCACGATCCCTTGTTCCGGCCGTTATCGCCATTAGGCCATGTGCATAATACGATTTATTTCATAAGTCTTTGTAAAAATGTTTATTCAAAGCTTGTTTCGTAGATGGCCCCCTCCTTTTCATAGGTGATTTCATCAAGTGCATATTGCATTTATATGTACCACTCATAAGGGATATGAAGTCATTAAAAGTATAGCCAGCCTTTCAGTATAAATTCCAGCCTTATGTAGGAAGGAGACCGATTTGTGGTGCTAGCGGGATTGTGATGACTTGTTGTATCGAGATATGAGCCTTCTATGGGATCTCTAATCTGCAAAGGTTGGGTTCTCATCATATAATCTAATTGGCTTAAGTCCAATTCCACTCAATGTTCTAAAATCAACTTTCTTCGAGGTTTAGTAGGAGGATTAACCAAATTCACTTCTGACTTTACATAGTTAATGGAAATAATTTCATCTATACTGTTTCACAACCTCATGTCTCAGACGAATGTGTCTATTTTCCCCATTAAATGTTTTATTATTTGTAATTGATATTGTTGTTTGGAAATCACAATGCATAGACATCGAAGGTGTCGGTTGCATTCCCAGAGGAATTCCTGACAGGAAGTTCCTTAACCATTCAACTTCTTTACCAACAGATTCTAGAGCTATTAACTCTGATTCCATGGTAGAAGTGGCGATAAGGGTTTGTTTAGATGATTTCCCGCATAGCGACACATACTCACAAAGTAAACACATAACCGCTTGTAGATTTTATCACCGTATGAATATGAATCAAATTGACATCGTTGTATATTTCTAACACGTGAAGTCATATATATAATACCATAGTTCATAGGTACCTTAAGTATTTCATTAGTCTAACTAATGCATTTCAATGATCATTATTGGGATTATGTGTATTATTTCTTTAATCACACACTTGCATATGCTATGTCGATCTGAAAAGTTAAATCAAATGCATCGGACTCCAGATAATCTATGCATACTCAAATTGAAGCCCATGATCATCTCAATTTTCATTAAATGAGTGTTAGCATCATAAAGAGGGTACTCATAGGTTGGCATCGAAATGTCGAACATCTTGAATATTTCAACATAATGTTCTTGTGATAGCATTATCTTATCACGTCAACGTAATCTTCACACACAAAATTACCTTAGCCGCGTATCTTTCATGTCAAACTATGAAGCTAGAAATCTCTTGGTATCATGTATCATATCCAGGCTAATGCCAAATATCAATATATCATCCACATAAAATGCAATGATTACACATTCTCGATCTGTACACTTTGTGTACACACATTTATCCACTTCAACAGATAAAAACTCATTATTCAACAAAGCATTATCAAACTTCTCATGTCATTGTTTAGGTGCTTGTTTTAAACCGTATAAAGACTTCTGTAATTTGCAAACTTTATTTTCTTTTCCAATTGTAATAAACCCTTCAGGTTGTAACATGTAAATTTCTTTCTCTAAATCTCCATTTAAAAAAGTTGTTTTAACATCCATTGGATGGATAAAAAGTTTATGAATATAAGTCAAAGCAATCAAAATACGAATGGAAGAAATCCTAGTGCTTGAGACAAGCATCAAAATAGTCAGCGTTTTGTTTTTGTGAAAACCTTTGGCTACTAACCTAGCTGCCTTTTTCAATATAACCATCGCGGAAATATTTCCTTTTTGAAAATCCACTTCTAACCAATAGGTTTTGCTCTGAAGGTAAATGAATAACTCCACATTTGATTTTTAAAATAAAGTCTAGCTCGGTTTTAATAACTTGTTTCCCAAGCAATTTGTCGGGGAAGAAATCGCTTCAGATATGAGAGACGATTCATTGTCGTCGAATAAAGTATAAAAATCATCCCGAGAATAGAAAACTTTTTCTTTGTCTCTTACTTATTCTCAACTCATCATGAGGCTTTCCATATCATCCATAGTAGTGGGCACATGCTCTCCTTATGAGTTGTCTATATCATCCACAATTGTGGGTGTAGCGGACCCTTTGAAAGTGGAAAATATGTTAAAAAAAATTCAGCATTTTTTGTCTCAATAATAGTGTTTGATCTAGAACATAATTTTCAAAACAACGAATATAAGCGTAATGTATTACTAGCATACTCAATAAATATGCAATTAAAGTCTTTGATATATTTTCCTCTGTTTAGGATCGGGTAACATAACCTTAGCAGATTTGCATTTTAAATATTTAAGGTTAGGTGCATGACCTTTCCATAACTCGCCGTTGTCCTACCAGTTTTTCTTTATGGAATTCAGTGCAGCCAGATGACATGCAAACAACATAGCTTCACCCAAAAATTATCAGAGCTAAAGCAGCGACCAAGTGAGAATCCATCATCTCTTTGAAAGTCATATTCTTTGCTCAATAACTCCATTTGACTCAGGTGAATAAGGAGGAGTTACTTCATGAATTATTCCTTCATTTTCACAATAGTCACTTAAAGGGATGTATTCACCCCCTCTATCAGATCTAATCCTTTTGATATTCATATCAAGTTGATTTTCTACTTCAACTTTATAGCTTAAGAACATATCAAATGCTTCATCTTTATTTCTAAGCAAGTAGACTCTAGTGAACCAATAATAATCATCAATGAAGGTCACATAAAATTTCTTACCTCCTCTAGTCATAGTTTGTTTCAAATCTCCTAGATCATAGTGAATCAATTCTAACAGTTTTGTTTCTCTAGACATTGACCCACATGTCTTTTTAGTTAGCTTAGAGTGGCACCTGTTGACATTTACTTAAGCCTAAATAATAATCAATATTATTTATAAGGCCTAGAGTTTGCATCTTTTAATGTATCCTACTAACATGTCCTAATCTAGCATGCCATACATCATAAGGAATTAAAGCAAGTAAGTAGAAGAATTTCCATTCATAACTTCCAAAATACTAAGCACAAATAGCCCCTGATTACAAAACCCTTTTCCCACAAAGACATTATTTTTTGTCATTACAATCTTATTAGAATCAAATGACGCTTTAACCCCTACTTTGCCCAATAAAGAAATAGAAACTAAATTTGCTATAATATTAGGAACATGCAGCACCTCATTCAAAGCCAGAGTCTTTCCCAAAGTGAACTTCAGCATGACTTTGCCTTTTCCCAAAATTTGAGCAGTGTGAGAGTCAACAAGGTAGACAAACTTTTCGTCATCCCCTACTGAAGTGTAAGAGGTAAAAGCATCTTTGTTTGCACAAATATGCCTTGTTGCACCAGACTCTACCATCCAATTCTTAGAATTTGTCACCATATTAGCTTATGAGACAAATGATAACTATTTTGTCATCTCATTGGCAAGTTGGCTTTGAAGGATTTCCGGTTTTACTCTCTTTCTACATTGGAACAACGTGATGGCCTAGTTTGCCACAACATAACAAGTGCCTTTCTTTTTTAAAGTATAGGGGTTCGGAATTTTGGGTTTGTTATTAGAGTTCTGAGCTTTATGATTTTACTTTTTAGGGTTGGTTTGGACCAGGTTTGTCTTAGTGGTCATTTGTTTTTCTTTGGTTGCCTTTTGCTCTCTGCGGTTTGTATCTTCAATGATGATGTGAGTAATCATATCAGCCAAGGACAACTGCTTTTGTTTGTGTTTTAATTGTTGTTTGTAGTCACTCCTGAGTCGGGTGGTTTCTCTATCGATATTCCACATTACAAGCCCATTACGGTAGTTCTATTTTTTCAGCCCTTAATTCCTCCAGCAATTTGTGGTACTCATTGATTTGGAGTTTGATATCCTTGTTGTCTACCATCTCCCATTTGTAGTAGTTTCCTACAACAAACATTTTCTTTCCCGCATCTTCAGCATTGTACTTAGTGAGTCCTAAATTACCTTTGTTTCCTTATAGGCACAGTAGACATCAAACTACTCGTTAGATAAGGTAGTTAAAATTGTATGTCTATAAACCTTATTTGCATGTGCCCAAGCCTTAGTGTTGACATGCACATTTTCAACGAATAGGAGCCATGCTATCCATACATATCCAAGGTGGAATAAATACGTTATTGCCACCTTTTGAGAAAATTGACCCGTAAAACCTCGATCTGGAGATGTCAAGAAGGGTTTAGGCGTGAAATTTGTTGGCTGAATTGTTGAAGCGTTAGGTAGCAAGGTGAGTGGAGGTGAAGGTAGGAGCATAGGAACCAACATCATGAGGCTTCGTGGTAGTGGCAATGTGTCGGGGAGGAATTTGGACCCGTGATAAGAATTATTTGTTTCAATGATAAAATTCGTAAGATTGTTATTTTGCGCTGGTTATTTGAATGAAGACTAGAAGTGATGACCTAGTAGAGTGAAATAGTAGTAGGAGCAAAGAAATCTGGAGGCACAAAGTTTTGTAAAAGCGGATGGTAGAAAACAATAGTATTAGTCGTGTTTGTAAACACTGTCCTTAGGAATTAATTCCTTAGGTATTTGTTTCCATGGGACTTGAAATAGAAGGGTTTGTGGTAGTGGCAGTGTCGGCAGCATGGACTGGACCAGCAACATAAGTATTTGTTTCCATGATAAAATTCCTAAGATTGTTGAGCAAGCTGGTTGTTTGAATGAGAAGACTAGAAATAAGCAATAGCAACATTAGAAACAAACAATAGCAGGAGCATAAATCTAGAGGCACAAGTGTTGTAAACACCTGTCCTTAGGAATTTTTCCCCAGGATTCAACAATTCTTCAAGATTTTCTCTGGAACATGAACAACAAAGAGAGAAGAGGAAGTCTAGAAAAAGTCTTTTCAACATCAGAAGAGATCTGAATTTATAGGAAAATTAAAATGGGCATTGGGAATTAATGAAATTGAAAGCAAAAATTGACTTTTAAGTGTAGAATTGATTAAAAATTTGTTGTTGGGGGCTTAATATGAATATACTCACAAAATGTCTGTGATATTCACGCGCGAGGAGAAATCCATCGATTTACAACGGGGGAAATGCGGGCTTTAGGCCCATTTCTTGGGGCATGTGAGGCCCCTCTCCTCTTCTCAAGAAGCCTTGTATAAGCCCATAGATGAGTTTAGTATATAAACCAAAAAGGCTCTTGTCTTTTTTTCCAAATGAGACAAGTTCTTTTGAAAAACGCTATTCTTCATTAGCATATATTTCCTCTAATTGCCCTCTTGATACGACGCGATCTCTGACAAAACAAAGGCTGATTAGAACCAACACTAGAAGTTTATATCATCTAATTAAAAATCCATTCCATGAAGAATGCATTATTGTTTAGATGTAGAGAATACATAGCAATTTGAGCTGGTTATTCATCTTTGGTGACAAAATCAATATGAAACAAAAAATAGGATACAACGTAAGGAGAAAGGGTTAGAACCCTCAATCTACATGCAATTTTAAGGACAAGGTTGGATTCGCCATGGGAGAGCTATGTAAGGATTCTTAACCTCAATCTGCTGGATTCTTTCCAATTGCGGTTATAGTTGGCTCTTAATTGAAAATGGAACAACTTGCAGTTTTTGAATTCTTTCCAATTGTGATTGCGTTTAGCTCTGAATCGAAAATGGAACCCCTTGCAGTTACTAAATTCTTTCCAATTGCGGTTGTGGTTGACTTTGAATTGAAAATGGATCCATTTGTAGTTGATGGATTCTTTTCAATTGCAGTTGAGACTGGCTTTGAACTGAAAATGGAATCATATGTAGTAGTTGGATTCTTTCTAAGAGACATTCATTATCTAAGCGTCGACAAGGCATCTTGTTTGCTTGGAATTCATCAGTCATCAATGGAGATCAAATCCTCCCACGAAGAAGATTAAGACATGGATTAGGGTTTATCTTTGTTCGAACCGATCGTCTCATCAAAGTTTCCCACTAGAAAGAAAGTGAAAACTGTGATGGGTGATAAAAATTTCTGACATTATTTTGTAAATTGAGAATATTTATTGAGCAAAAGATAATAATCAAAGACCGACGATACATTGCAAAATAATAACTGCTATTGAACAAATAAGCATATCAGTCGTAGTGTGTAGAAAACATACACGACATGGATTCGAGGAAATGTTGGCTACCATTAGTCTCCCAATCTATGAGGATGAGATCAAAGAAAAGCTAGGAGTTGAAAATGGTTCTTTCCTTTCTACCCAAGTATGTTCTACCAAACCCTTAGAATTATAGGGCTCTATTTACTTATATATATAGAGCACAAGGGAACAATTGAGCTTTGATCCAATGAACACCAAAACAAAGGGAGAAGATAGAACCATAGACCCGTATAGTTAATATTAAACCATCCATAAATGGCCCATAATTAACATACACGATTACACACAGTCAAAAATTGTAATATAGTTATGCAAATCCATGTGTATTAATGCATTCTGTTAAGGTATATCATAACTCTATCTTCTGTAATTTGTCATAACTAATGTACCTGTTAACACGTCAGGGATATAAATACTATATCATGATCTCACTAATAATCTATATCATTCTCTAAAATTTCATGCTCCAATATACCTTCAAATAATACACGAGATGATGCATAAATCGTACATAATCAGGCGCTACTAATATAGAAAGCATTACAATGATAAGAGTATCGATTCATTAGAAAGAAAAAACATTAGTTTGTCATTAATATGGTCAAAATAACACAAAATCATAAGATAATGACAAATATCAAAATGTGCATGTAATAAAGAAAAAAAACATTAAATTTCCTTACAAAATACATGAAAAGGCAAAAATCTCACTAAAACAAAGAGTCTAGGCTCTAACGATCCGTGTGGGTGGCGTGTTCTTGAAACACACTAATAGGTAAAGCCTTTGGTTAATGAGTACATGCAAAACCAGAAAAATGCATTTTTTTTCTTAAAAATGGCAAAACGATAATTTGTTGTAATAGTGCAGATTTGAAAGCCTTTCAATTTTATAGATCTCGGATGATGGCTTGAACTTCACAGTTGGAATCGTCTCCTGAAAATCTAGCTACCTAATTAGATTTGATTGGATTTCGAGACAATCGAAATTTCATGTATTTTGAGGCACGGGTGTCCGGATGACACATGGGTGGTGCCACATGGCGGCCAGCCTGGACCACCATTTGCAGAAGAAGCTTAGAGGAGGGCACATGGCATAGAGCCATGTGGTGTGGCGTTTTCCACCTAGTGCATTTGTCCATTATGACACGTACATGGACACATGGAAGAATAGAGTCAAAATGTGTGAGGAAAGTGAGGAAGTTTCCTCTTGTTGGATCAAAAAAAAAAAACTATTCAATGGGAGAAAGGAAAGGAGAAAAAGAAAAGAAGGAAAAAAAAAAAAAGAGGAGGAAAAAATCTGTGTGGAGGAGAAAGGGGAAATGAAGGAAAAGGGTTTCGATTCTCAGTGTTCCGACGGTCGAAAGTCGTTTGTCCGAGAATTAAAGTTGGTCTACTCGGCGAGGCGCTATGGTAGGTGCCGTACAAAAGGGTAGGGTTTTCTCCTACACTGGTTCCTCTTAATTTAAGGGTCGAAAATGGCGATGGTTCGTGACCATAGATTGAGTTTTCGAACGTTGGGACTATTTTCGAACCGATTGTTTGAGGAATGCTTCGTAGCTAAATTTATAGCAATTAATGATGGTCTTGAAAGTTGTTAAAATAATAATAATAATAAAACAAAACAAAAGTTGAAATTTTGGGCTAAGTCCAATTATTTCTAAAGATGCCAAGTATGGCGGTTATGAGTCGAGAATGGCTAGTTTATTGTGGACTATTTTCATGTGTTATTCTTTGGAAATTTTATAATATGCTAAATGTGTTGTAAATATGTTGACTATATTAGTGTTATATATATTAGCATGCATGGATGTAAATTATATTCTTTCGATATTATTATCTATGGTACTTAGCAGAAAGTATGAGTTATAAATTATTCCAAGTAGTGTTCATTATACATGTAACATGTGAAAACATGTAGTGGCATTTTGCATTTGCACGGGAAACATCACATTTCATGGGTGTAAGTGCATGGTTGGTAAATCGACACTACGTTTGGTGTTTAATTAGGTGGGCTCGGTAAATGGGACAAGCGATCAGAAGTCGCACAATTGCATGAAGCGGAAAATATGTCTTGCGGGTATCGGTAAGAAGGGATAGATCCTATGGTGAAAAACCCTCAATTATGGTCAAACATGATCCCCCATTGGTGAAAGAAGACCGTAAAAATGTTTTGGGTTTCTGCGGAGCCATGGTAAGAGTTGCAAATTCGCTACCCCTGGCGCATGGATTTGAATATAAAATGATTATTGTGATGTCTCATTTAAAGCTTTTGGTTTATAAACAAATGAAATTGGTTTTGAAAATGATCATTGGATGTCATCCAGAATGATAGTTTTTCACACATAGGCTTAGGCGTTGTGTGAGGGAGTCGGTGAGGACTCGGGACATGGGGCATGGTGAGTCACATCTCATTTCATGGCATGTAGGATTCCATTTAGAATTGACATATTCTTCATTGGAATGTTGATGTGTGTATTATTGTGTGAACATGGCATTGCATGTGCACTTAGGTGAGGAGTAGCCCTTATAGGAGTTATCCTTACTAGGCATTGCTCACCCCGTCGTGGGACCCCCTTTTAGGTGCAGGTTATGTATAGGAAGCTGACCCTCGTCCGGGACCGCAGGTGTGAAGAAAGTCAAACTGTGGCTTTGAGAAACCGTTTTGTAAAAAAAAAAAAAAAAACTAGATTTTACATGTAACATTTTGTATATAAGAGAGTTGTAACTCGAACTCTTATGAACTATTTTGATAAATTTGTACATTTTTCTAAAATATATATGCACGAATGGATCCGGGGGAAAGGGACGCAATATGGTGGTATCGAGATATGCGATACCCACAAGTATTCCACGCGTTGATGGGTTGTCAACGGGACCCTCGGGTTTTGGGGCTTCATAGCTTGGTATCAGAGCTTAGGTGTACGAATACCTAGGGCTTGGTGGGCATGGGTTTAGGACATGCAGTTATAGTACAGAGCTTATGTTATGAATGCCTAGGGCTCGATGTCTGATATCAGCGTCATAGCTTGGTATCAAAGTATTCATTATGCATTCTTATGAATCGCTCTGTAATGATTGTGTTACATAATGTGTGTTACATAGTGTGTGGATTATATGCATGATTGGTTGTATATAGAAAACAAAGAACACTAGGGTTAGAGAATATAACCTTAGGAGTTCGGAAAATAAATGAGCATGATAGTTCAAGAACTAAAAATTACTAGTGTTTGACATGATGTATCACTAGGGAAATAAGGAGAAAAAAAATCTCATATTGCTAATTGACATGTGTAGATGGTAAGTTGAGGACGGGGATGTAGAGGTCATCCACGGGGCAATAGCCAACCACCACCTATTTTTTACCCACAATCTTTATGGAGGCTATGGGCACTGTAGTTGCCACCATTGTGCGGGGGTAGTGCGGTTGGGGGGGTCGAGGAGGGTCGAGTAACCTCCCGGAGGTTTCGCGAGATCATCCCGACATTCATGGGAAGGATCCGATGGTGGGCGGCCATTGGTTCACGATGGTCGAGAAGGTATTGGAAGTATGAAGGTCACCTCCGATGTGGTAAAGATAAGATTAGTTGCGTTCGATTGGAAGGTGAATCCCAGTATGGGTAGGATTGGATCAGACCTCCCGAGGTCGAGAGGCAATGACATAGGGAGAATTTCCAAGAGCTCTTCATGGGAAAAATTTTCCCAACATCTTCTAGACATGCTAAGGCTCGGGAGTTTCTAGAGTTGAGACAGGGAGCCATGATAGTACTGCAATACGTGGCTAAATTCACTGAGTTAGGACGTTTCGTGGACGATTACGTGGCCACAGATATGGCCAAAGTGAGGAAGTTTGAGGGGATAGTGCGAAATTGTCCATTAGGGAGTAGATTGGCAGGACTTCTCCTACAAGATATGGACTTTATCGTCGAGACATCTATGGCCATCGAGAGAGAGATTGATGACCTTAAAGAGCATACGGATCACAGTGTTAGTGGAAGAAAGGAGAATGTTGGTTTTCTTCTAGCTCGGAAGAGCGAGAGGACTTATGCTCCACGGGTTTTAGAGACGGGGGCTCACGAGCTCCCAGGCGGGTGAGATCAATCGTCCCAAGATGGGAGGCACTTCAGGGCTCCTAGCCAGCCAAGGTAGAGGGTGTGTTTCTAGCGCCACGGCTGGACCTTTTGGGTGGGCCCTTGCCAGAGCGCAGTCGGAGTAATGAGACACCGTAGTCTCGGTCATTAGTGGGACGTGCATAGGCCTTGATTTGTTCCTCCTACCCCGCCCATGGGCTAGGGAAGACAGTATCAGTCCTAAGGTGCTGCACAAGCACCTACTATTTCATAGGCAGACCGGAGTACGGTTGGTCGGGACGAGGGCTCATAGTACAGGACAGGGGACTGGGGGCGTGTCGCCCGTTACACCACGGCGAGCCTGGTCGGTCGATTATCTGGAGTTAGTGTTTATGTTATCTCTCCTTTAGGCAAGAATCTTGTTTTAGTCTGGTGCATCACATACATTCATCGCGCATCATGTGTGAAAATTAAGCAGAGGTTGAGACCTGTGGAAAATTCGTTTGCATGAGGTCTCCCGAGGATGCAGAGTGGCGTTGATATGATATGTCGGGATTGTGAGTTAGAGATCTCACAGGATCCTACTCCTTTGTGGACCCTAAAGTGTGGACATGTGGGTTTGATGTCATCCTCGGGATGGGCGAGTTATGACACAGGAGTCATCATTGATTGCGCGATCGTGGAGGTTCTTGTATACCACTAGAGGCGTGTTTGTGTTGTGTTTGAGGAGATAAGCAGTGTAACCACTGAGCCGTGTACGACTCAGTGCCGCAGACAATTAATGGGTTGGCTAAAGCCTTGCCTGGAGAATGAGGTGAGGCGGGGTTTGGGTCTACACTCGGGTAGTTTGCGGGTCGGGGATGTCTTTCAGGATGAGGCTAGCTCGGGATTACCGCGAGAGGGATGTAGCTTTATCATCGAGTTACACCATGGTACATCGCCGTTTCTATGACTCATAGGATGGGCGCCGGTTGAGTTGCGGGAACTCAAGGTCTGAATCTGAGGGGTGTTGGACAAAGGGTTTCATTAAAGCCAGGCACTTAACCTTGGGGCGCTACGGTTGTTGCTAGAATGAGACCAGCCGACTATGTATTGACTACCTCTAGTTGAGCTTGAGTTCTGAATTCGAGGATCGGTATCCTTTGCAGGGATTGATGATTTATTTAATCGAGTTGAGGCTGGCATAGGTATACTCTAAGATAGATCTTCGTGCGGTTATCATCAATGAGGATTAGGGAGGTTGATATCGAAGACGCATTGTTCGGGACGATACGGGCATTCGGGTTCATAGTGTGCCTTTGGGATTGACAAATCGGCGACATTCATGGATCTCATGCGCGGGTGTTCTGACCTATTTAGATCGAGTTTGTGGTACTCTTGTTCGACAACATCTTGATCTACTTTACAAGACAAGGAGGAGCATGAGGATCATTTTGAGGAT